>JAUMJL010000028.1:3000000-3401616 GCA_033558185.1 Dromococcyx pavoninus
GGATTTCCATGGAACCCAATCAGAGATAAACTGTTTACATTAAAGGACTCTATCAAAGTTATTTTGCACCTAGTTTCATCCTAATCCATCTGATTTTTCTATAGCTTTGACAAGATGACCTCTCTCACTGTGTGTGCAGTATTGATGTCATTACTGAAGAGCTGTTCTTCAGCCTTTCTGCTTATAACAAAGTAAATGGAAATGTAGAGAAACCTTGGGGAGGTAAACAGCTTGTTCAGGATCTAGCTAAAAAATAGGAAAAATTACAACAGGAAAGGATACCTATTGTTACAAGGAAAGCGGTCACTGTTCCACTTTAAAAAGTGTTTACATGGTACAATGAAGGCACACTGTGTCTTAGAATTTCATAATCTTCAAAAAATGTACCTTGAGTAAAGGCTTTGAAAGCTCAGTATGTATCACAAGAATTCAAGTTCAGCCTATAGTTGATCACCTTTTTAGACTCAGCTACAAAGTCAAACATTTTGTGTGTAATTACCTAATACTAACCTAGAAAAAAAAGAATTTCGTTTGTATAAAATACAAATGATAGAGCAAGGCCATGGATTTTATGCACGTCTTTGTTTGTATGGTTATCAGAGAAGTGGCAATAAAATGGCAATCATTAAGGGAAGGAGGCAAAAAAATCAAATAAAGAAAAACATCTTATTGATTTGTTCTGCCAGAAACACTACATACATAAAATAACGAAAACGGAGCAGGTCTATAACTAGAATCAAAGTTTCTTTGGTTCAAAAATACACAGAACGCTAGTAATGTGCTTTAAATTAAGTACGTGTTTCAAAGGTTAACAGGACTATTCCTTAGGCAGAAGAACAAAGAGAAGCTGGTTAAAGAAAACTGGGTACACTACAGCTACTTAAAATACTGTATCCAGGCACAACTCATTTGGATGCCTTTGAGCTCAAAGCTGATTTGAATTATACAGAGGTGTTTTAAAGAACAAAAATACTAACCTATGTTTTATCTAAGCTCTTTTAGCTGAACCAAGATACTAATTAAAAATCTTCACTGCTCTTCCCAATTCCTGATGTATTTTTTTAACAGATTAATAAAGCCATCTAAAAGCTCTGTCCTTCCTCAAAGAAGTGTTAACATTAGCACCTCTTGAATGCTTTGTCATCTAATGGTTTTACTAATAACATGTCTGTCATCTGCCTTGATTTTATCTCTCGTAGACAATCTAAAAATATTGTGCAGTAGGAGTTCTGAATGTAATACTGAGGCACATGCCAACATTCCTTTTCGTGACAATACCACAAGAGTTTACAATCCAGGCAATGCTTAAATGTAACTATATTTCTCAAATAATACATTGAACAGATGTGTATTTGGTATTATAAATATGTGACATAAAAATCTATTGGGTTGGTCAGTGTGCATATTAAAAACCATTCAAGTAGGCCAAATTGTGGATAACTTAAAACTTTAAAGACAGCAATTTTAATAAAACTGTCAATACAATTTTCTTTGTAAAAACATTTGAGATTGATTATGCTGCTTATATTGAAAGAGAAATACAGGTCTATATCTTTAGATCTTTTATTGAACTGTGAGCACAGCATCAATAACTGCTTCTCAGCTGTAAATGAAAATTGATTCCAGATCTAACCCGTTGTTTTTTGAGTGTCTTTAATCCC
This sequence comes from Dromococcyx pavoninus, assembly GCA_033558185.1. NCBI lineage: Eukaryota > Metazoa > Chordata > Aves > Cuculiformes > Neomorphidae > Dromococcyx > Dromococcyx pavoninus. The sequence goes on from JAUMJL010000028.1 coordinate 3,001,662, forward strand.
AAATCACCTGCAATGAGACATAAGAATCAGCATTTTGTCTGTGGGACAAAGCATGTGTCATATGGCCAGCTCCAAAATGTCTCCACCAAAGACAGAGTGGCGTGTATTTACATGTGTTAAGTGTAGGCGACGACTGCGGTTTCTCCAAGCGAGGCCCAAAAAGTGGTGATGGGAGCTTGGAGATGGAGTGGAGTGACTTGTAACTCACCTCACACTCTATCGCAAAGATCAATACGGTCCAAAGCTTTACAGATCTAAAGTCTGAAGGGACCTGCAATGAACATCTCATTGGACCTCCTGCATGTCACAGCCCAAAGAAATTCGCTTGACAACTTCTACATTACTCCCACAATTGCCAGAAGTCAAAACGGAAAGGGAAAACAAAAGGTTTCCAAGCAATTTGCAGCCATTTGGCACAAATAATTTGGATTTCCAGTCAGCTCTTGCTTCCTGAAGCTTCTTAAGCCCTCTAGTGTGAAATTAAAGCATACAGCCTCCTTTCAGGAATTTTTTTCTTGTTGGTAGGTTGCTAGGCCATCATCATGCATGGCTTAACTCCCTTTGGCCAAACCAAAAATGATCTAACACATATATTAAGGAGAGTTCTCCAGACCATGTTTATTACTCTAAGAAAGAATTTCCAGTTATTCAAAATCCTGTTTAAAAAGTGAATGCCAGAAGTGGGCAGCACGTTCAATAACAGCCTTGCCAATACCACCTATAGAATAAACCCCTTCCACTGACTCCAACCTGGTTGTTCTCATCCAGAAATCAGGCTCCACTTCTTAATTATATGACTGACTAGAGTTATCATGTGTGTTGGGTTTCTCCTCTGCAGTGGGGAGAAAAGGAAGATGTTTAACATCTGAAAGAACAAGAGGTCCATAGACCCCTAAATAAATGCAATACAGATCAGAAATAAGTCTGCTTGTTCATCGGAGCGAGAGCTTTGTTTCTTGCAGACAATCTTCTACCAATCTTCCACCATGACAAATGGTCTACTGGTAGTCTCAGAAGACAGGCTGATAGATCAAACTCTCTCCACATACTACAGACATTCGCTAAAAGTTAAGATCAAGGTGTCATTACCGCCCTGCCACGTAAAGATTGAAGGATCTTTAGGAATTCTCAAAGGACAAATCCCAGGGCTCTTTACCGACCACTGTTTTCAAAGAATTTCAATTTCCTTAAAGTAAAAGCAGAGAGAAAGATAATAAACTTGATTTTTACATACTATGTTTTTATTAATACAAATGTGTAAATGCCAGCTCATACTTCACACTGGCTACAAGCCTCTAGTAAAAGAAAAAAATACCAGAAAGATTGCAAAGACAATGATTCCGTTTCTTACAGAAATGCTGCATAAACCTTTAGAATGGTTTTGAAATGCAAGTTTTAATCTTTTCTCTCCCTGACCGAAGGCACACGCGTGTACAGCTGAATTACAATGGTCATTTGACTGCAAAAACTTTACATTAAAAAAAAAAAAGTATGTTTCTAACCTTGGCCTCCACAGCTGAACATTCAATATTGTAGAAGGTACATATTGTAATTGCCTTGATCTGTCCCTCATGAGTAAATATTTTATACAATTTTTGGAAAAAAGATTTTGCAGTCAAAAACTATGGCATTTACTTTGTTGATGTTTATGTGCCAGCTCAACCTTTCTTTCCATGTCCAATCCCTTCTCTTTAAAGAGATACCGCAAAAGCTGCTAAAGTGTGAAGGCACTGCCAGTGCAATGTGTGAGTGATGCAGAGTGATATTGCTCAGCTTCATAAGGTCTTAGTCTGGGATGCAGTGTGTGGCAAAAAATTTTAAGGACAGACACAGACAGTCATTCATTCAGGAAATCTAAAAAGCTGTGGGATTCTTTCTTATAATGTGTATAACTGTCTATACTTTCTATTTGTAACACAAATAAAAGAGATACAGACATACATATGTGTTGGTGTTAGTGTTGGGTTATAGGTTGGACTTGATGATATCAGAGGTCCTTTCCAACCTTACGATACTGTGATACTGTGATATGTGGGGTACTTAGGAAACGTTAAGGTTTCCCTTGAACTGCAGTGCATTTAAGAAATATGTTCAATGTGCTTCCTGTCCAGTCGATTAATTTATTTTTTACATGACTGGAAGTGTTCATGTTTGGAATCCCTAAATATCTAGTCCATAATCTGTTTATTAAGAAGATATTTGGGAGAGCTCAGGAGATTTGAATCAATTCTAATCATTTAGAGTGATATGAAGCTCACACTGCCAAAAGGAAAAACATTGAGAAGCCACATGAACAATCCTGATTGTGCTGTCTTGTCTGTCTGCAGCGTACGCTATGAACAGTGTTACTGGAAAGTGATCTGGAGTTTTGATGCAGTATAAAGCTTTCTACAGCTTGGGCATATCACTACCACAGAAGGACTTAGGCTGCAGACATTTAACTGGGAGCAATGTGACACCGTTCACGAGCACGACGCTGCCTCTGGGCAAGAGGCACCCAGGTACCACCTGAGAGCAGTGAGGTTTCGAGAGCTATCAATAATCCACCGTGCAGCGTAGACACAGACACAACCACGTCCTTCCTGCTTGGGATTAACATGAGAGATGTCACCTGTTCAAGTCAGTGAGGGCTTTTCTTTTGATGTCAGCAAAGCAAGTCCAGGAATCTGTCTCTTCATTCAGCAATTCGGAATAATTCTACTTAAGTCACTAGGAAACAACTACTGTAGGAAAATGTACCTGATAATATATTTCCATTTCTATACTTTGGGCACCTCAGTATCACAATGCTGTTCTACAGGCCTGTTTGGGCAAGTTTCCAATAGATCAGGACTAAACCACCATGTTTGTACAACAGCACATTGCACAAGTACAGGCTTTTGATCCTGCAGCTTCAGATGAGAGTGCAAATCTATCTCGGTGCTAAAAATTACGGACTTGTATGACTAAGAGGTCAACTGACCCCAGAAGATAAATCTTTCCTGCCATGACCCTAGAGGATGGGTCAGATAGGCTAAAGGAGAACATTTAGATGGTGTAAAAATAAAGAAGAAGGAAAGATCAACTTATAATTAACATTTCCCAGACTGAACAAAAGATCTTATGCTGAATTACAGCATTACCTTCCTCTCTATTGCAGACATTTACACATTTGAACCTATTGCATACATAAAGTAACATGAAAGATGAATTTAAACCAAAGACTCTTTTTTCTGATAGGAATGTTAAGAATATGAATTTCACCAGCTTTATCTCCCAGCATTATCCATAAATATTTATAAAGTCGGACGGACAGAGAATAACATAAGCCAGTTTTCTGAAAATGATTCTTCATTAACGTCCCAAGTAGGCTGAGGGACTGCTGGTACTGATTTACAGTTACACACCGAGGATTTTCCCCTGGCGCAATTGGGAATCACTGGATTACTAACTACAGACTCCCAGCCCTTTACCCACAGCCTAGCACAAAACTTACAGATTCACTCTTCTCGGATGCCATTGCACAAATGAATTGCAAAGTGCAAAACAACTCTGCAGTTGTGGCAGTGGTCTGATGTGGTCATTTTATATCGACTTCCAAAAAGGTCATCACAACTAATTGTGAAACAAGTGGAGGTTGTTCCACAGTTAGCTTGGTACAATGGAGAATAGCTATTCCAAGGCTAGCAAGATGTGTTTTGGTTTAGTTTAATCCACTTCACAAAGTTAATTCATAGAAACGGACAAAACGCATTCCTATTAAAGAACATTTCCTCCCACAGAAATTCTACACACAAGCAAGATTTAAGCTAATGGATCCTGCAGCACCCCGGAGTGATTTGATGCAAATATAGTACACCAACATGCAATCACATTCATCTGATGAAACAACTTTGTCAGATTATATGGTCTATGCCCTAATATCAGATGTATTTACCTGTTCATTGTCATCTTCATCACTGCTGAGTTTCAGATCATCCTCAAGCATACTGAAAAAAAAGACAGACAATATAGAATTACATTTAACTAATTAAGTTTATATACAATGTTCTGAATCTATCCTTTAGGAAGCCAGAGGAAAAACTTCCTTTCAACTCAACAACAGCAAAATCAGATCTGTGATACGCGAACTAACGAATATCCCATGAATGTATCTATGTATTAGTCCTTCTGTGCAACACTAAGAAAGAACAAATGACTTTCACTCATCCATCAAAAAGTTTGGCAGTTAAAAACTGAGAAGTCATCCTCCATGTTTGACCTTGGGCATCACTGATCTTGTTCGAGGTAAGTACCAGTTCCCACCTTATCAAATGGAGAATGCAGAGCTCGTTTGAGGTTTGATAGGACCTCACAGTCGTTAGCATCAGAAGGCAGAGCAAACATTTTCCAAGCTAGGAATCAGCTCATTAACATCCCTATGTTCATTTTTATTTTTATTTTCTAAATAAAGCAAAATCTCAAACCATTGCTCCCTGTCCTTGGTTGAAGGGGAAGGAAACTCCTAAAAGATGTGGCTATCTCAATGCCTCCTTCCTTCCCTTTTTGGCAGAAGAAAGAGTTGAATCTTATATAACTTTTTTTTTTTTAAATCCAAGACTTGGGTATGGTAAAACATGTAAGGTAAGAAACCATATTATTTGCTGTTACATCTTTGTACATTTGTGGACCTCTTTTTTAAGGTCTGTTTACCTAAGAGAGACATGACTAACAGCCACCAAATACACTCCTTTACGGCTTCACATATATTCAAGCTTTTATCTGGTCGTTGTCCTCAGGGTTGATATTCCTTTGGGCACACTTCTACCTCACACTCATCTTTTCACCTTGACAAATTCTCTTACCAGAGGATGACGTATGAATGTATCGGCACATCTCACACAGATCCACTGTGACAGCCACTAGAATTGTCGAGCTTCCTTTCTCCCAGCCTCAGCTCCTTTACCAAGGGCAGCAGGCTTGCAAATTGCAATTACTATTTCCTTTCTTCCTTGATGGAGTCTGAAGTCTATGATTTTTTATTGTTAGCCTTTAAATAACTGTAGCAATCAAAGGATGTTCTGTTGAGTTTTTTTTTTTGTTTGAAGACTACCAGTAAATCACAGAAGCCTCCTGGTATGAGGAATTTTTAAGAGAGGACAATAATCCCAATGTGGAAATACCAGAAGGTTCAAAGCCCTGCTGGTGCTCTTAAAAAGAGAAAGTGCAAACAGATCTTTAAACTGGTTTGTAAACCATCTGTCTTTTGGTGACCCCTGTTGTCCAGCAGCTCAGTGGTTACAAAGAATCTGGACACATAACTACCAGTCATTAATATCTTGATAAATGGCTGGTGCCTCCGTGTCATATGTGAACCAATAAACTAAGACTGCAGCGTGGATAAAGAGCCTTCCAAAATTAAGAATTCGTGGTGAGTTGACTCTGACTGGATGCCAAGTGCCCACCAAGTCGCTCTATCGCTCCCATTCTCATCCAGACAGGGGGAAAGAAAACAGGTTGGAAAACTCGTGGGTCAAGATAAAGACAGGAAGATCACTCAGCAATTACCATCAACTTAATTCCTGATTTCTCCAATTCCTCCCCGCAAGTGGTGTAGGGGGATAGAGAATGGGGGTTGTGGTCAGTTCATCACACATTGTCTTTGCCGATCCTTCCCCTCACACTCTTTCCCTGCTTCAGCATGGGGTCCCTCCCAAGGACATTGCTCCATGAACTTCTCCAACGTGGGTCCCTTCCATGGCATGCAGCCCTTCAGCAACAGACTGCTGTCTGGGTCCACCATGGTGCCACAGGTCCTGCCAGCAAACCTGCTCCAATGTGGGCTTCTCTCTCCACATGGCAACAGCCTCCTTTAAGCACATCCACCTGCTCCAGTGTGCATCCTCCATGGGCTGCAGGTGGATATCCACTCCACTGTGGACAACCATGGGCTGCAGAGGCACAGCCTGCCTCACCATAGTCTTCACCACAGGCTGCTGGAGAATCTCTGCTCTGATGCTGGGATCATCTCCTTCCTCTCCTTCTTCACTGACCTTGGTGTTTGCAGAGCTGTTCCCTCACATGTTCTCATTCATGTCTCTGGCTACTGTTGTGAAGCATTTTCTACTGCTTCTTAAATACATTATCCCAGAGGTGCTACCACTGTTGGTGATGGAATCAGCCTTGTCCAGTGGTGGGACCATCTTGAAAACAGCTGACAACTGCTCTATCAGACACAGAAGAAGCTTCTGGCATCTTCTCACAGAAGACCCCCCCCCTGCAGAACCCTGCCTCCCACCCCAACATTGCCATGTAAGTCCAACTCAGAATTTTTCAGGAAATATTAATCTTTAGATGCGTGGACTTTGGTGATGGATAGGAACTTCTTATGTTGTTTATCTAGCAGACACATTCATTTGTTTCCCCAGTGTCACTACTTGCTGTGCTATTTTCACTGTATCGCTGTTCCTCGATCTACCCACAGCCCTGGATTGTTATCTCCAAATCTCATTACACAGCAGAAGGACAACACCCCCAGGAAACCGAGACCATCTTCATACAGGTCTGTATCATTCTGATTCTTAACTGTAATTCAATCCTACACTCCTACTTTTAAACCTACATCTCACTTTAATGTGTAAATTATCTACTGCTTTAAAGCAGCACTGCTAGATATTATTTTTTAATGCAGATCTAAGAGGACATGATGCAAAGGATCTTTTCATGAACAAGGCCCAAAGGCTGGTGTATTTTTTTCTTTCGAGCTATTGCCTTTTTTTTTTCCCTCATTTGTTACATGTTAAATTCCTTTTTGACATATCCTGGTAGAAATAAACCAAAAAGGACAAAGGAAATTCCATACTGGATAAATGGAAAGAACAAAGAAGAAAACATAAAAAAGATAAATGAATACACTTACTAAACTAACAAAACATCTTCTGAACTGGCTGATTAATAACTGTCCTCATACAGCCTATACTGCAGACACTTCCTAACAAGTACAGTAAGTGCAAGACATGTTTATTGAATATTGAAAAATATAAAATGGATATAAAACATGATTAGTAGGAAGGACAACTGTTAGAGCTCGTTTCAGATAAACTAAATTTGCAGGATTTATGAGTTGCCTTCAAGAGACTAATGGATGTTTAGACGACTAGAGAGAGGAAAAAAATTGGATTTTGGTATTTCTTTAGCAGTTTCAAGCTTATCACTTGGAGTATATAATTCTTCTTAGCCTATTCTGCTAAATGAAGAATATGTCATCCCATTCAGTTACAAACCCCAAAGGTTAAACAACTAACCCACATAGCTTCTAAAATGCATCACACTCTCCTGGCAGATGGAATAATTAAAGAGAAACTGAGTACGGTACCAACAATAAATATATCGTCGTCAGAGAAGTGAGAGAATAGATTAAAAATACACGGTACGTGCAAATGACAGTAGAATGCTGAAGAGTTCAAATAATCTGCTCCCAGAGGGTACTGGTTGGAAGAGGTAATATTTTACAGAAAGCAGAGGACTAGATGGTCTTCCACAATTTTAAAATGTGCTTAATATTCTGAAGACATGGGGCACAGTAGCTTGTACTGTTTAATGCTTCTATTAACTCTCATTTATAAGCAAGTAGCATCTGATCACACTCAACGCCCAATAAGGGCTTTTTAAGATTGCCAGCAACCTTAATCCAAGGTGACTATTTCGCTGTCATATCTAGAGAGGTAACCCATTTCAGCTTCAAAGCCCTAAGACAGAGAAGCTCTGTTCGACAGCTCTCTCAAAAGCTGTCTGAATGGTTTGAACGTGAAATTAGGCCTTCTTGAATAAGAGATCCCTGTAAATGTGCATATGATCTGTTCTGCTGTATGTAATTGTTAACCTCAGAAACACCCAGACTGGAGATTACACAGTGTATTTGTTATGAAGATCAGGTCAGCTATTAATAAAGGCCAGTTTGGAGGGTATGTTAAAGTTCCAGTGAACACTGTCAATGAGGGCAAATCAAAGAGGCAAATACAAATCTGCTTGTATCAGAAAACTATCTCCAGAGGTGTTATGAATTCATCTTATTTCTTATTCTTCTCTGACCCAGCTGACATTATTATTGAATATACATGTACTTGTTCGTCTTTTCATCCATAGCTAATGCAAAACACCACTTTAGGGAAAGAGTGGGATTAAGTAGGATTTTTTATTTCATTATTAGAGCAATGCCATTTACTGTAACAGCTGAAGATGTGTCAGCACATTTATTATAATCTACAATTTTCAGAGGTTTATAATTTGGAATGTGAAATTATTGCAAAGTAGAAACGTCACGACAAAACAACACATTTATCTGTGGTGTAAGTAGGGGCAATCTCATTGACTGACTACAATATCCACTTCCTCCAGGGATGAGTTGGCTTTCAAAGCAGATTGTTCTTACATTACAAATGTAACCAGACAAATGGCTGTATGAGGGCTTTATTAGGATGAGTTGTGCAAAAGTCTCACTAGAAATAGTAACAACAAAATATTATTTTTAGGAGCCTTGAACTTGTACCAGGCCTCAAAAGTTGATGAGATGGATCAAAATAAAAAGTGAGCTACTTTTATTACAGTTTATTATGATTTTGTCATAGCTAGCTAAATTTTACCTTTTCTCTTTGACTCTTCACATGTTACCTAAAAATATCATTAAAAATGACACCATGATAATAAATCAGCTCAAACATAATCAGGAACTCCTCTGTATCTGTTCTTTTAATAGACAAAGTCAAAAGATTATAGAAGTCCATTGTGGTTTCTGTCTCTCAGTGGGACAGAGTCCATTTTATACCTTTTTCCTCTCCATGTTCAATATGAGTCACAGAGTCCCTCTAGCCACTCCAAACAGGTGTTACTGAATTAGTTACTCAGTTCAAATATAAGTCTATGCACATTTTTTAAGTGTTTCAGAGAAGTCATGAATACTGGGAAGACAAGGATGCAGAGCAAGATGATCTAGGACTTGATGAGACTTTTGGGGTCACTGAAATAGGTCTTCCCATCCATGGGTGCTGGGAGGAGCAAAGGCAGCAGAACCTTAACTCAGCTCTAGGTCTGGGCTGAAACTTACTGGGTGTCACCAAGCTCAGGTGCATCCACACTGAAGCTGGATTTGTAGCCCATTTCTACTGTTGAGATCAGCAGGTGTTTTCTGCGCACCTGTGAATGAGCAAGTGATGATTTGGTTGAATGTGAGATAATCTTCTCCCTGAAAAAGCACTATCATGATATAACTAAATTTCAGATACTTTTATAGAAGACACTGAACTTCTTAAAGGAGTATTTTCACAGCTCAACATCCTTTTTTTGTTTGTTTGTTTTCATCCATAAAGTATTTAAATACTTTTTACAGAAGTGAATAAGACCTAGATTGCCAGCAAACTTCTGAGAATCATAACTCTGCTGGTTGTACAGAGTTATGATGGGACTACACTGTTTTAATAAGATGCTAGAGGTTTGGTGCGACAGCTTCATCAAGGAGGAGGCATTTAAAAGGCAGTCTAAATATGATCCAGGTTCTGCACATCTAACTTGCACTGAGATCACTTCACCACAAAACTTGAGCTCCACTCAGATGTAAAAACAGCCTTGTGGGAATTAAAAGGATGGAGAAAAGGGAGAGGGAGTTGTAAGCAGGGAGACTGAAGGGAATACTGGGTGATTCCCTAATCCTGAGCTGCCCACAAAATTAACTTGCTCATGTCAAAGCACATTTGTACAAAATGCATATCCCATCTGGGTCATATCACAACAATCACAAGTTTCAACACAAGTGCTGAAGGAAGACAGGCAGTGGTGTTAACCAGACACAAAGACACGCCGTTCTTTTCTTGCCAGGTTTGTCTCTGGTAAAATGTCAATCTATTTATAAGATTCCCCTTCTCAAAATATTTAGCCCATTTGTTTTTGTAAATATGTAACATTGTCCTTGCAACCTCAGTGGGCAAACCATGCTTCTGTCCCATTAGCAGGGTAGAATCTATTGCTTGAATTTTGTTGAAAAGAAAAGCTAAGGATGAAACTGTCCCTACTCACACAAAGGCACCAGGCAAGCCTTGATAAGGAGAAGCAGCAGCTGGTACAGGAAGCATACAAAGCATATGAGTCCTCTCCAAGGAAAGAATCCCCTCCTGCTTCCAGCTTGCACTGATACAAAAGGAGAATATTAAATGGAGGTTTGTGTGATTTAGATTGGAGTAGTGTGTGCTACAACTACTTATTCTGTTCAATATTAAAGAGAAAGCTTGGACTGTTATAGCAAATTTCACTTGTGATACTTTATAAGACTTAAATCCAGAACAGACAGGAATCAAATAAACGTCTGAGGTGAAAAAGGTACTACATTACCATCCTGAACTACAAAGCCCTTGTCACACTCTCGCTTGCAGCAATACCTATGTGGACGGAACACTGTCCATACAAATAGTGACTAGCACTGAGATGCAACCTTTTCTACCTTTGAACTTTCTTGGAAACAAGGCCATCAGTTCAACACAATCTATGCCTGTTTGCCTTATGGACTTTACACTGAACTAGATTTTCCCAGTATATTTCCCTGTAGAATGCAAGACTTCTCTGAGAGCGGTAACTCAAAAGGTATCATGCAAATGACAAACTGTATAATGGAATTCAGATGTGTTGCACACACTAGAGCACAATCCTATCATTTATCAAGGGGGAAGGAGGCCTACATGTGTAAAAACATCTAACAATAGATTTCCCCAGAGAAGTTTATAATACAGTGGACAAAACCTGGGGAAATGAAAATAAATGGTAGAGTAATTCCAACGGAAAAAAGAAGATCTTTTGTTTTAAAACATCCCATCGATAAGTCTTGAAATCTGATATTCATTCTTTTGCTGAAATGTGCAAGTCATCTTTAAAATACTTTCTCTGTGATATAGTAAAAGAAAATCTCAGAAGACTAAATGAAGTTCACAAGTACCGTTTACCTTAATGGTCTGGGCCATTTGACCAGGAATTTTATACATACTTAAATATAGTTTATTAATTTTTCCTTCTCCTCATCCACCATATTCTTTCACTATATTCTTGTTATTGATGAAGTCAGTCTGCAAACTCTTACTCACAGGAGTAACTTCTACTCTTTTGAGTAGTTTCAGTGGCCTGAATAGGACTAATTTGCTTAAGGAGAGATCAAGTCCTCAGCCTGAAATTGTCTCCCCTTAGAAAGAGCTGAAGTTTCACTTCTTCACCACAAAAAATCCTGTAAGCAACAGAGGTACCTGGTCTCCTCCCTCCTGCAGCAGAAGGCACACATTAGCCTCATAACATGGTCAGTCTCCCCGTGGCCCAGATGATAGAGAAAGATGGCTTGCTAAGAAACACTCCATTTTGTGTTGTCACACTCAGCCTGCCTTAGTGTTCCTGGCACCGTATCAGTAATTAGTGCAATTACAGCTGGTGAGAGAGAAGTAACCCCTGTGGTTATCTATTAGGTACCTCACAATCAGAGAGTGCACTTCATTAGTCATCTCTTGATATCATCTCTTAATTTCAAAAGAATTAAGCAAAATTAATTCTTTCAGTAGAAGAATTTCTTTATCTAGCCATCCATTAATCTCTACGTATAAAAAGCTCTTCAAGGCAACTAAAATATTAAGTTGCTTCCAAGCGCATTAAAACTACTGCTCTGTTGACAGGCATTTTGTTTCTCTTTAAAGCTGAGACAAGAACTTTGGGAGGAGGGAGAAACCTACTGTCAAATTTTTTGTGTATTATTACAAGCATAGATGGAAACCAGTATGCTTGTCATGAATAATACCGTAGCATATCCAATAACTTCAAATCCATATTGAGGTTCAATCCTGCTCCCAAAGATGACTTCCAATAAAACCGTAACAGAATGGGGTCAAAATACTTTAACAAAGGTTTAAAAAGTCAAAAAAGCACAGCATCTTCTTGTTTCAAGCTGGTGAGCTGATATTTTGGTCTTGATAATACTAATAAGACTGTCTATGCCTTCTGTCTAGAAAAGTGCTATCTCTATTACAGTGTCTCCCTCAATGTCCAACGTCTTCTCAATACAAGGCACCTCTCAGGCTGGCAAGGCCTGAGAATGCTATATTGAAGCAAAAAGGTGGGGAGGGGGAAGGGAAGAGAGAAAAAAAAGACAAGAACAAAGAAAAGTGTGGGTCCAGGAAAAATACAAGGAGAGAGTGATAGCAGTTTCTAAAAACACCAATGTAAAACTTGTATTCTTCAAGTTTTTGAGGAATAAAAATGAAGACCCCACTTTTTTGTTGTGCCAAATTCTGCCAATGTGCACAAAGCTTTTACTCTGTTCCCTTTGATCAACTGCAGCAGCTGATATAATTCTGGGTTCTGCTATTTATCAAGAGGAATATATAGTCCAAGAGCCATTTCTGTGATACATACTCATTTCCAATATATTCCACATGAAAAACACCTGCTTACTGCAACCATATTTGATTAAAACTGTCTTCTATCCAGAGAACCAGTATTTTCTCCGGTAAATAAGCCTTCAGTTGGCATATTTACACACAAAGGCTTTGGGAACTTAGCACACAGTTAAACAATGATTGATAATTCTATACCAACTTGCAAAGGTGACTTTAAAAAATCATACTAGAAAATATATTAAGAAGAGTTGTTCAACAGGGAACAAGTAACATAAGACTGGCTCATCTTATCCAACGTTCTACAGTGCATACGGAAGGACATTAATTTTATTAATTGATTATATTATCTTTTATTTTATTCCTTTCTTAATCTGGTAGCAAAATGAGTACTTCAAGAAGCTATTTGATAAGCTGTCAGTACCAACACGACATTCACAAATCTTCCTCTGTGCACTGTTTTCCCCTTACATAGACTAATCTTGTATCTGAAGAGCAGAGTTCCTTTGTTTCTGCAGATTGGAAATGAGTTATGCCTGGTAAATCTTAAGCTTCAGCAAGCTGGTCTGGAGTGGAAGCAGTTTTGTGTTCATTAAAACCTTTATACTGACGCATTTTTGCAGCTCTTTCTGCCATTTGAACTACTTGCCTCTAATTCCAAACTACTGTCTGCAAAGTTCAGTGTCATGGAGAGAGACTGCACTTCAGTGTTCGCAATAAAATGACACTGAGTCCTCAAGGTGCAGAGGCAGTATGGACTGAGGTGAACTCTGTTCCTCTCTGGCATGGGTATTTCGACTGCGCTGAGCTTGGCAGGGAGACGACGATGAAGAGAAACTCACCCAGCTCCTGCTATGGGGTAAGGCTGCATGACAGCTCACCAGTAGCACCTGCCTGTTTCAGCCTGTGAGCTGCAATGGCACCCACAGCCCTCCCAAACCTGCTGTGTGTGATGCTGGGGACAGTATTCACCTCTTCCCTTCCAACCACAGCCTGTTCGCAGTACCCAATGAAGGCAATGGGTGTACTACCCCTCCAATATGCAGTGCAATGCACACAGGAAGAATGGGGTGGTTTTGCAGTCTTCCTCCATAAGATGAGTCAACATTTCCACGTTTAACAAATAAGGGTGGATCTGAAAAGCCAAAAGATTCTCAGAGAAAGCTCTGACTGAACAAATCAAAGAAAACAGCTGCCTGGGCCTTGGATGTCAAAAACAGGGTGTCAAGTAAATAAAACGTTCAATAGAGGGCAATTTATCCCTCGTTCACAAATCATTTCCCTACTTTAAACTCTTTTAGCCATAACAACCTCTGGAGTACAATCAACATGAGAACTATTTCCCTCCATAGGCTCAATTACGTAACAAGGTCTTTGAGTGACCCATAACCCAATAAAGGGGTCTAGCTGCTTCATTTCACTTCAAATGAACCATAACATCATAGAATTGTAATGTATTTCTTTACTTGTTTCAGAAGGAAGACTCAAGATGTTTATAAAGACTGTCAGGGAGAGGTTTTCCAGTGGTACCAAAAAGTAACGCAATGCCGCCATGACTTGGTTTTCAGACACGTGTCAGGCCATAGAGAATGGGTGCTTCAGCTTCAGAAATAGTGTTTGCTCATGTGGGGAGAGTGAAATCTGTCATATGTCAGATTTTAAAGAATGCTTTAAGCTTAGTGCTTGACTTAAAGAGAGATTTTCAGGGTGTGTGTTACCAAAGCAGGGTGCCAAGAGAGGATGCAAATCCTGTGTACTGTCCTGCTGATGGTACATGGTGAATAAAGAGCAAGGGTCAGCCACAGAGAAGATGACCAAGTATGAGGGGATTATGTGCGCATGAGGGAACTGAATGGAGTTTTCAATGCTGCAGCAGCATTACATCTTTATGAAATATACTGCTGAACCGTGCCTGGTACAATGGCAGTTCAGGGCTGATTAATCAGCAAAAATCCCCACAGAAAGCAAAGAAAAAATGATGAGGGGCATCTTGAGGTTTATTTTCACTGCACGAAAACTCTGATCAGTTTTTAAGGCCATTTGTCCTGAAGCTGCAAAATCCTACATTGAGAATCACATCTATCCCACAGATCTGATACAAATTGTGCAAAGAGAAATGAATCTTCAGTAAGACAGTTCACTTCAATCCTTAAATGAACATTCTGTGGATCAATCTAAATATGTAAAAATAGATTAATTCAAGCAGCCCTAAAATGAATATAAATAGAGGGGATAAAACCAAGCAAGACTACAACTAATATAAATAGAGGGGATAAACGAACAAAATACTTAAATGATTTCTGAATCTGGATGATTTATAAAGACACTGAATATGTATGATAGAAATCAAGTACCAAGCGCAGCCCTGAAAACACTGACTCATGCAAGTAATCCTTGCTCCTGCAAGCACTAGTTTGCAGGCTCTGATCCAAACACAATGGCTGACACTGTTTGCTCTGATAATCACTCTAAGATAAACAGATATGAATAACTGCAAATAGTTCCAAGCATTTCCTTTCACTTATAATGTAAAAAGAAAAATTAGAGGATAAAATGAAAATGTATGTTTTCACTTCCAGATTTCATACATCATTAATTCTGTAAAAACATATCCGTCTTCATGCTGATACTTCTCTCTGGCAAGCTTGAAGAATGCAATATGCTTGATAACCTGATTGAAAATTTGATCCTATTGTTTAAAAAAAAATGAGGATTGTTTCATAAGGGGCTCCACCATGTCTGTGCACATTTCCCCCTAAGTAACAGTGTAAGACTTGTATTTCCCCAGACAGCTGAACATTTATGCTGATGTACTTGGCTACGTATCTAATATTGCACTGGCTGTAATACAGGGGAACTTTCCTCAGCATTTTGAATTATGGCACTGAAATAATTTAACAGTGCCTTCTGTGCATGTTAAACAAATTGTCTGATACAGTCAGCTCTTACTGAAAATTTGTTTACCCTATAAATTATGCCACATGGTTAAACACACTTTGGCCTGAAATCGGCAGAGGTTATTTTTGTCAGTATCCCTGCACACGGTGTAACTCTGGAAACGCCCTCATTTCCCTACATTCACCCACACTCCGTGTACGAATACTCTCCATTTATATTCCCTTGGAAGCCCAGGTTACTTTTGAGCTCTCTGCTAATCTGTGTTTGCAGAGCCCTCTCTGATATTAGGAGAATGAAAGTTGGGAGGAACCAAGAAAGGAATATTCATTCACTGACTTAAAAAGTTACTGTAGAGATACCCACAGACAC
The DNA here is from genome assembly GCA_033558185.1 of Dromococcyx pavoninus. Lineage (NCBI taxonomy): Eukaryota > Metazoa > Chordata > Aves > Cuculiformes > Neomorphidae > Dromococcyx > Dromococcyx pavoninus. Next base: position 3,017,300 of record JAUMJL010000028.1, read on the forward strand.
TGTTTCTGCCTAATTACTGAGAGCAAACGCTGCAAGTTACCATCGTGGTTTGTATCCAACTAAGAACATGGCATACATCAGCATGAGGGGAACCTCTATCCATCCCACTCCTACCAGTCTGATGCCAGTGCCAGCAATGGATACCCAGAACCTACAGAAGGAACACAGGACAGCAGGGAAGCACCTGAAGAGCAGCACAGTGGAATTCCAGCCACTCCAGTCAGTAAGTCAGCTTCATCAGGGGCCCAACTCAAATGCCTCTATGCAAATACAGGTAGCATGGGGAATAAACAAGAGGAGGCCAGAAATGTGCACATGGCTGCAGGGCTATGATCTCCCTGGCATCATGGAGATGTGGTGGGATGGTTTCTGTGACTGGACAGTTGGAATGGAAGGACACAGACTGTTTAGGAAGGACAGGCAGGGCACACGAGGGTGTTGCCTTCTTTGTCAATGACCAGTTGGAGTGCATGGAACTGCACTTGGGGACGGATGAGGACCCGACCAAGCGCGTATGGGTCAGGATTAAAGTGACGTTATAGAGGGGTTCTTCTACAGGCCACCCAACCAGGAAGACTGAGCAAATGAGGACCTCTATAGATAAATAGGAGCAGCCTCAGGTTCACAAGCCCTGGTCCTCATAGGGCTTAATTTCTGAAATGGACCTTTTTTGGCCTCTCTTCTTGTACATTTACATCAGCTCTTTGTATACCAGGTTTCTTTGTCCATGACTGGAGTACCTCAATGTTATTATTAGAAAATAAACAAGAATATTAGTACATAAAGTTGATAAATGGACGCTAAACCTTTCTTCAAAGGGCAAAACCTAGAGGTGATGCAGATGAAACAACTTCATTGATAAAGTCTGATGACATCATGACTTTATAAAGACAATAATATAATAATATGTCAAAATTGTCAGACTAGATCAGCCCTTTGGTACATCTAGTCTTGCATCTTATCACAGGAGACTGTTCATTGGAAAAATATGTTAGTACTGAATTATTTTTCCTAATGTAATTGGAATGAGACATTGGTTCATTATGCTCGTGGAGCACATATGTCTTCAAATGCTTTATTTAAATCTTTTTTCACAATGTCTTTGAACCCTAGCTCCACTGTTGGCAGCAACCTGAGTCCTAATCGTATGCTATGTAAGAACTATTTGTTTTTCTTGGCTTTCTGAATTTCACAGAATGCCTACTAGCATTTGAATTGTGAGAAAAGGAATGGGAATTTCATAGGATCTAAGTAGGTCTAGGTTCGTTTCCCATTAAATTTCACTTGGGTTCCAAAACTTTATTTTCTATCAGGATAGCTACAAGGGCATAATGTACCCTTTTTCCTATAATACTACTTTGGACTCTCTGATCTTACTTCATACGCCTGCTGCAGCAAGTGTAAGTCTTAATGACAATTATCTTCCAAGGAACAAGCAGGTACATTTAGCTTGTGTCTGACATGCAAGCTCCAAAGCCCTCCCCACGTCTGCTAACTTTTGATGCTACTTCAGTGGAAACAGAATGAGTCCCGTAAAGAGGAAAGTGCATGATACACCTTGCACTTGGTGTGGAAGCTTTTAATCTACACACTAATCCACTTGATACATATGGTTAGGTAGTTGGGTAGTTATCAGGGCACAGCACCACCTTTCATCTCCTAAGGTAATGCAAAAGTTATATCTCAAATCCAATTTAAATTGGTGCTCCCTTGAGCTCAAAGATAATTTCTCTCTAATCCTCTTCTGGTTGTCTATAGTGTAACCTTCAAAATCTCAGATATGACACTGTAAAAAAATGATCAAGTCATAATTTTTTTAGCACAAAAGCTAGCTATTTTTCCTGGTGCACTATGTTCCAGCTGTTATCAGATTGAAGAATTCTTCAATTGCCTTGAACTCTGCATTTATTTTACTTTTCCAGATTCTTGCCAATGAAAATACCTCAGCACTGCTTGAAGAGAAAATAATCTTGTCAGTTTTATTGTGCCATATCTGAGATGATGAAGGTCATGCTAACTACAAGTCTGTTCCAATTGCTACAGGGTTGGGTGAGGTGGGCTTTTTATTTTATTTTTGGTTTTCCCCTTGCTCCTACCACAAAGTAATAGGGATTTTCCCCTTTCATTCATCTTGCCTTTTGTTGTTTTTAATCGACCACCCATCAGTGCCGAATTGCCTTGTAACTGTCTGCTGAGCTTTCATTTGACAGAGATAGCTGCTATTGTTAACACGAGCCTTCACTTCAGCCCATTTAACTTTCCTCAGTTTGACAGCTTCACAATAGCCACCTTCCATCTAAAGAAAACTGTGATTTAGTAGAAAGGGAATGTGGGACAACAGCCTGATCTGTCACTCAGTCTCCAGTGAGTTCTCTTGGCATAAAGTTCCCCCACAAAGCCAGAGGATGAAATACTACACGAAAATAAGACGGTCATGAGACATGTTCAGTTATATATGCTGGTAAAATCTAAACAGCAATCACACTTAAAAATACAGCCCTTTCCTGTCAGCAACACCTTATGTTGCATAGCAAAATAAATATTGTGATTGATTTAAAATTTCCGTTTTTCAAGTATGCTGATGAGCAATGCTTGACTTTTTTTTTTCTCTCTTTTATTCACCTAGTAATTGTTCTCAGATTGATCTACAACAACTCCTAGTGGAAACAATATGTCACAAGTAAATTAAAGCTTTCATTGGACCAGTCATTGGTCCTACTCCATATAAGTCTACGTGAAAAGATGTTGATGAATTAAGAGCCTGGATGTGCTCCCTCACTGACAATTAAAAAAGTCAAATTACAGCTGCCTAAGCACAGCCTCAGAAAACTTCCCAGCTCAGCTCCCCATTCAGCTTTCCAGTCACACGCAGTTTGGAAATACATTTGTAGCTGATTTTTTACCGCTGTGCATTTATGCCTAATGCTTTTTTTAAGTTATGCTTAAATTTGGTTTTATCATTTGGCACAAAGGACAAGCTGTAGACATCCCAGATTTGCAGGCACCATTTTTTCGTAGCCATCATTTTCTTGTCCAAAATCCTGGATCCCAGTTTGATGAATGCTTTCTTGTTACAATATGTGCCTAGAAAATTGAATTTGATTATCATAAAGCATAATTTATTTCAGTCCATCTATATTCCTCTCCTTAGAGTTCTCATTAAATTCAACAGAAGAGAAATGAGAAAACAGAGTTGGTACAGCCGCACACTGCAAAAGGCACCCTCTAAATTGACTGCCATGTTCACCTGAGTTCGAGAAACATTTCCTAGTATTTAAAATAAATAAGCTACTCTGGTGGTGGTGCTAATCACTGTGTAACATCAACTTTTGTTTTGCAGCAGCCATTCAAAACTTCAGTTATGAGTTTACCACAGCTGTGTAGAAAGGAGTGCTCAAAACTGGAGACAGAAAATTGGATGACAGATAACCTTCAGTAAAAAGACAGACAACAGTTAGTAGAAAAGCATCTATTGCCCCGAGTTTACTTGTGAGAGTGTACCCATGAGACTGTAACTAGGAAGAACACCAGGCTGTTCCACTGTTTCTAATTAGGGAGGACATCCTTCATTTTATAGCTCCTGTGGTCTAATTTGTAGAGAGCCATATCCCCTAAAGCTTTCTGTAAACCAAATTAAAACTCATTCCATCAAGGAGTTTCAGCAGTATACGATCTCTGATACATACTCATGGTCATAGCGTTGCTTCAGTCAGTTGAGGGCATGTCCTTTTTTTAGGGCTATCCTTTTTCCTTTTTATTAGGAAACAGCAAATATCTTCCAGGAAAATACACTTGAAAAACCAGAGAACCTTGTTCTGTTTAAACAGTAATTCATAAGAAGAAAGAGTACATACAATCTCTCTACTGCTTTTCCTGGTATTCTCTTGACTTCTAATTAAAATATTTTATCTCCCCTACTTTTTTAGTTAAGACACCAGAAAGCTTCAGCCAGCTCAACAAACATGGCTAGCAGTTTTTTCCATAAATGAAAAAAAATGTTAGCTTAGGGCTTTTTAGAAGACTTAAGACTCCCTGAAAGCTTTTGAAGTTTGCAGTCCCTTCTCAATGCAGAAAATATTTGTATCTTGTGCAGCAGTAACACAAACATCCTATGATCTACTCTACTGGTCTTTAACCCAGCTGGACAACAAGAGTCAATTCAATCTGTATGCCCATTCAGTCCTTGGCCTCTACGCCACCACTATCAAAAAGAGTGCTGGATTTGGACACATGTCCATTAGACTCTGACTGAGACCTTCAATTCATTTCACACAGGCCACTGAATAGCTCTCAAGGTGTAATGACTTTTGTTCACTACATATCTGCCTTGAATTTGAACAGGTAACCTGAGGTGAAAGGGTCCATCACCCTGTTGTCAGTGTAGCCTGTACCAGCCAGAATCCCCTTCCCAGTTAGAAGAATTTGGGCACACTCAGTTGCTGGACTTCTTATACAAACACACACACAACTTCCTGAAAAAGACTCCCCTCTTCCATTTCTGTGGGATCTAATATAAAACCACAAGCAATTACCCATGGATCTGTCATGGTTGCCTGTATCAGTCAACAGTGCAAACACTGAGCGAGATGCTTATTTCCACATGCAAAGGGACTGAGCTCAATTTCTTCAAGTAAGATTTCAAGAAAGTATTTATCACAGCTGGTGTAATTACAGAATTACCTGTGAAAAAACATAAAAGCTGAGGGATCTAATGAGTAAGTGGAAAACTACAGCATAATATCAAATAAAATATCTGCAGTCAAAATATTCCACTAGGTAAAGGTCATAGATTCCCTGCCTCGAGGAACAGCATAGCACACTTTGAAAGTAGGCAGGTGAGGACTTTGTCTATATTATGTGAGGATAGTTTGATAAACATTCCCAATTTCTTTTGAGAACGGGTGGCCAATATGGCAAAGTGCTTCACAGCAGCAGTTTGATATTAAAAACTGACCAGTATGAAATTGGATAGGCTTGCCCCAAAATGCTGAGAGCTATTAACCTTGAGAAGCTTACAAAAAGTGGATGCCCTGTGGTGCTCACCACTGCCTGGCGAGTCCCACATCCCCAGGAGGGTGCTGCCTCCCTTCTCTCCCCTCTGTGTTCTTGCCTCTTTCATTCAGCCTTTATCCACTCATTTCAAACAAAACATATTCACTGTTGTTTAAAGGCTCATCTACATTTCCTGTGTCTAATTTTCATCATCAGCACTCCATCAAAGTTATTTCAAAGTAAACCTGTGAAAGAAACTGGGTAGCACTACATCGTGGGTCTTCTCAAACCACTTAAATCTCAGCAAGAAGGTAAAGGAAAAAAAGATCTATTTAAAACCAGATTAAGCTCAAGCTGCTAAAGTATAATAAAATGCTCCATTTTAACTGACTGAACTGTGCACACTTAGTATACAAGGGCATATTTCATTTGGGTTTATGCAATTGTTCAGTCTACTTTTCTACCATTTCACCCATCACCAGATGAGAGAACTTGTCAGGCAAAATTGTAGTTAATGATGTTTAATGGTGGCTAAGCCCGATAGACTTGTTTATTTCTTTTCTTCTTTTTTGTTGCTTTACTCTTACAGAAATAATAAAAATATTACATGAACAACTTCTATATTATTTGCAGGAAAAGCTTCCATTACCAATGCTAGGTAACATAAAGCTTTATCTGATTTATACAGCAATCTATATAAATCTGCTTTTATGTTTTATTTGATTCCAGCCATTAGGCTGTGCTAGGAAGTAATTCTAAAATATATATCATAGTGGCAATTCACTGTACTATACCAAATTAATCTACATAAATCTATACCTGTGTGCAGGGAACCAGCATGGTAACATCACCAGTGTGGAGGAGGAACGGATGCCAGTAATTCTACTTGTAGGCTTTCTAGGAAATTCAAGCTTTTTCTAAACCACTGAGCAGAATACAAATGTCCCCTGTTGAAAAATTCCTCTGTCTAAATTAACTGTATCATCATTAGCATAGCTCTTACATTTTAAATTTCAGAATATGAAACTGCATATTAGGAGAGGTATTTCCTCTTTATGACTGATCTAAAGTCAGAGAGCTGGAGCACGAATGGGCTGTTTGGAACAGAATATCCTTTTAAAAACCTGTATTCCTTACTGATTTAGAGATCCTTCTATAGTTGAGGCCAGTGTGCTTTGTACAGCTGAACGAGGCCAGCTGGCAAGGCAGGAGCATATCAGTATTCTGAGTGCTTTTCTTTTGTTTGACTATTACCTCAGTGGCCGTGCACTAAACGATGTGAACCTGATGGGTTGGACTATGACCTCAGCTAAACTGAACAATATGAAGCTGGCACATCTGTAATCTCAGCCTTGCTATTTTTCAATTTATTTTTCACCTGATTTGTATTAAGATGTGGTTCAAATTTAAAAATAAAAATAAAAAGGGCCCTTCTGCATTCCAAATCAATCAGCAAATGCTGGCATGCCAGAAGGCAGGCTTCATCTGCCTCTTCACACCACATTTGGTGGATCCCTGACTTATGAGAGCTTGATTTCTAAATGTTTATGCAGAAAGAAATGCTTTACACATCCGCTCCTTCTCAGATAGCCTACAGGGATTTCTGGCAATACTTATATTTTTTTTTCCCTGCCTTCCAGGTTTTCTCCCTGTGGATGCATAAAGACATAGTGACAGCAGGAGGAGGCTCAACTCGGAGTGAGCAGCATCCCTACATATTATTGTTATTGACTCCACAAGATAAGCTGGACATCTGTCTTTACTTTTAGCAAGTTCCACAAAGACAAACATGAATGTGAATGCATGCTGCCCACAGACAGTTCATTGGTGCTCTTTTATAACCCCAACCCATTCCTGGGCTTCTGTCATTTGTGTCTGAGCTATATTTCAGCCTTGGGTCATAAGACTTCAAAACACAGTCAATTAATCAAACAGTTTCTATGAACATAACTGTGGTTCAATAACTGTTTCCGTTTCAACATAACCAAGGAAATAAAAAGAGGAGGTTAATGTGGAGATAGCTAGGTTACATGTGGAGCTTTAAGCAGCAACCCTTGATTGCCTATCATCAGATGGGGCATTTTATCAATGGAGTTATGTGAGATAAAAGAACTCGGGACATTTATGGTCTGATCCTGCTCTCAATAAAGTCAAGTCAAGATCTTCTGTTGACTTATGCCAGGTAGTTCAGGATCTATGATCTAGACCACAATATTAACACCGCAGCAGAAAAACAAAAGAAAGAAAAATAAAAACTCTCTTACAATGCACTGTGTATTTACATAAAGAAAGATACAGGATTCAAGTCTCTAATGTGAAATAACTCCTTCCAAGAGGAGGGGAATTGAATGTAGGACGTGGCAGCTGATACACCAAAGCGATGGGAAGAAAAGTATTACACCAGTGCAACAGGTTTACGTCTGTTCTACCAGCGGTACGAGGTGGGGTTTGTAAAGCTGCTGATTCCAGCTGGTGGAAGTGGGAAGCACAGATTCCTCATCTCTACTGCCCAAACATGACCTATAAAATGGGGTGGGAAGCAGTGTGCTCAGCCTGCCAGTCACTCGTTTAGGTGGGCTTTTCTCTGTCTTGCCTTTATAAAAAGTGCTAGGATTCTGCTTCATAGCACCTGGGTCTGTTAAAAAGGGGTTGAAATGAGCCCTCTAAGCAGCGTGAGAATTCTTCTTTTTGATGCAATAAAACCCCATAAATATGTGTTTCTAACCACTGAAGAAAGCAAGCTTTGGAGAGATTAAATGGAAAGAGTTAGTTTAGATTGAGCCAATTCTCGGTATTGCCGCACATGTCAAATAGCACTTCAGTTGACAAATGTTCCCAAAGAAATCTATGGGGCTATTCACGGAGTAAAGTTGTGTTTTGTATGAGTAAGGGGATTAGAAACTAGCCCTTGCTTTATTTTCAGAGAGATTCCAAATGTGTTTGTTCTAATTTTCCCTTCCTTCTAGGATTCCTGGTATTCACTTGGCCCAGCTTTAGAGAGAGAGGGATGTAAAAAACAGTACCACTAAAAAAAATTACAAACTCTAATACATGACCAAAATAGTTTTTTCTTTTCCCCTGTAAAATATGTGGCATAAACAAATTCCATAATGATGCTATGTGTTATAAAAGTTTTATTGGCACTCGTTTGGGATTACCCACATAACTTGCTTGTGAGTTCACTACTCAGGGGTAATGCACTCATCCCAAATGCATGCTAAAACACAGTTTATGTAAAAAGTCCTATTAGAGTTTAACAGAGATTAAACAAACAGTTTTTTTACAGAAGCCTCTTATAGCACAGAGTTTCAGAGAAATTATAAAATATCTTCGTCTATAATAGGCAATGTTTTCATTAGCTTTATCCCAAATACCCCATATTAAATTCCACAAGTTCTTACCCAGTGACATGTGTATTCACTCTGCAAGTTTACATTTTCCCCCTCCCTACCTCTAACCACACCTTTGTGTCACATCACACAGATGTGGCTGCACCCAGAAAGACCACGGTCCCTTGTTCTAGGTCAGTACAAAGACATAGCACAAAAAAGCCTCCGCTCTAGCAACTGTACTGTATAAACTGAAAAGACAGGGAATGGAAAAAAACATTATTCCTATTTACAGACTGAGAACTGAGAAATAATTTCCAAAAGGTCATACAGGAAGTCCTTGTTAGAGTTGGAATTAAAATCAAATTCTCCTGAGCATTCTCCAGGCCAGTGCCTTAACGACAAATTCATATTCCCTCAACATCTGTGTTTTTCTTCATCTACCACATTCCACGCTCCCCTCTGCACCATTTAAACAGCTCTGTTCACTATGGTAAGTGACGTGATTGGTACCTGTCTGACTTAAAGCATCACACCCACAAACTGCACACCTGGACAAATTGACTAGTGAGGAGCACGAGTAAGGTTATCAGGCCATGCATGAGTGGGCCAGGAAGGGACAGCTGAATTTTGCTCAATAACCATTACCAACTCACCACCTTGATTTAGGCTAAAGCAATTCCTTAGCCTCACATAAAAAGGAACAGAGCTGATGCTGACTGAGAAGAGTTAAGCTCATTTTCCTCAGTTTTCTTTCCTACTTTCCCCTGCTTTCTTCTCTAAACATCTTCTGCCTCATGATGACACATGTGAAGATTTTACAGGCAACAGTCACACCTCCTGCACTGCCACATTCAACCTGAAACGACTGTCACCCAGAGAAGTTCTGACTACACATACTGCTTGGACAGATTTAGGAAGGATTTGGGTAATTAACTTAAGACTTCCTTTTTTTCAAAAAAATAACAATGAAAGGGGGCATGAAGATACCCGAAGTACCCAATTTTTTCTCTAAGTAAATATTTCCTCTTAATAATCAGGTGAATATTCTGTGAAAATTTATGATGAAAATCAAAATTTTTGGCAGTGTTTTACAGATAATATTTTTCTATTAACTTACATATGGGAGAATGCTAAAACTTGTTATGAATTAAGGTTAACCCTAAAAAGAAGCACCTAATTTGCCATCATCGCAAAAAAAGGTGAGATTTAGAAAATGCTTTGGTAAATTGCTAGGCATACTGAGCATGAAGAAAACACAGTTATTTCTAAGTAAGGTGGAAACATTAAAGAAGGAGAACACATTGTCCTTCTTATTTTCAGAACAATTTCCTACCTAAAGATAGACATATCGCCTGATTTTCAATCACTTCAGAGCCAGTAACTTTCTCTAAAATCCAAAGAACATACCTGCTATTAACAATCTCAGCAGCATCTAATAAAAAAGCACTTAAGAACCAACTGTACTTAATTTATATGATGTGTAGCTATAAGTTATCAACCCCAGAATCCTGTGCAGGAATTAAATATTCAGTTTTTCTTTACTGATTCAAGTAGGGTTTTTATCCCTTGATTATGCAAGCTTGACAGCGGGGGAAAATGAGTCAAGTCAACCTTCCAGCAAGAAACTCTGTATCATGACAAGTGCTGGGAAGAGGGGAGACACAATTCTGCTCAGAGATCTCAGACAGGTAGAAAGTTTAGAAATCCTCAGTTGCCAATGCAGGAATAAACTTGTCATCTGTTTTCACTGAACCATTGGCAAAGCTATCAAACTGCTGAAGAAAACTTCTTTCTGTTTTTTAGAAAAGGCAAGTACGTTGCTGAAATGGGTAAGAACAGGAGTGGAAAGCGCCTGAATCAACACAATAGATCCAATGTGCTGGATAAATGCTAAGTAGAAAGCTACAGGAAGGACAAACACATGTATTCTGCTTAGAATATGTTAAAAAAGAAATGTCAGAGGTCTGGGGAAGGGAATGGAAAGAAGGAAGGTAATAAAGCAATAATGTCAGACGCAGTTCTGGAATTACCCAAAGTCTGCAGTGCTCTGTAGGGATTTTAAAGAGCACATTTAGAAAATTTGTCAGGAATTAGGAGAGCAGGGTCAATAAAGTTAAACTCTGTCAATAATCACTCTGTAATACATACAAGAATCTTCCACCACAGTGCCTGAGGGCTACCCCTGAACTGAGAACTGAACTTTTCAAATTTAAAAAGACCCCTTTATTGCAGCAAGTCATTTGAGAAAATCTTACTATGGAAAAAGTTCTAAATAAGGGTTGTTTTTCTAAAACTCAGGACTGACACCTGTGTCCCCCCCAAGAGCATCTATGAATCAAATCTTGCCATGAGGAATATTTAATGATAAGTTTTTAAGTCATTAGCCTGGCCATAACAATACCTCGTGACTGCAGGGATGTGGGAGGCTGAAGCAGGCCACACACAGAGTGACCAGGTTATCAAAACACAGGGACCAACTCTGCGCTTGGCTTGCCAGAGGCTGCTGTGGCCAGCACCCATGTGCTTCGCCCCACACAGTCGAGTGTTGCAATGCTGTGGGCAACATCACCCCAGTAGCTGAGTGTTACATTCCCCTGGCAACATCACCCCACACAGCCGAGCACTACACCACTGTGGCAGCGCTGTCCCAGGTAGCAGAGTGTTACAGCGCTGCGACAAGGTCCGCTCATGGAGCTGCGAATTACACCACGCAGTCGTCCCACACAGCCAAGCGTTACATCGCTGAGGCAATGCTCAAGGCCACTGCGGGCCGCGTGGACGCGCCTGCTCCTTGGCACTGGCTTGGGGAGCTCTAACGCAGGGTGACACCAGGGCAGTCCCCATGGTGCTCATCCTCACAGGTACACCACGCTGCCTCAGAGGCTCAGCCCCACGCACTGTGGATACCTTGGTATACAGCCTTCAGCAGGACAAGGGCTACAAAAAATCCATAACAAGCTTGTGTTTTACTTGAGTATTTACATAAAGCATGTGTTCAAAGTTAAAAAGCCCTCCACTCTCCTTTCTCTAATTCAAAATGTTGTGGTAGTATGGGACACTATTAAGGCTGAATTGTTACAGATAGTGACTCTCTGAGACAACAGCCACTTGAAACATTTCACTCCTGGTGGAAATACCTAAGGTGAAGAGTGGGAGTTGTGTTATGCAACATCAAAGAGGGAAATAACAAGCGATTTTTTTAAGAGAACCACCTAAATCGTGGATGTTTTTACAAGGGCTATCTATGACCTAGAATTCGATCTTGCTTTTTCCTCACATGACATTCCAACAGCGGTGTTTATCGTTACATGCCTCCATGGTGCTAAGCTACAATGGCATGTTATCAGAAAACTCCCAGAAGTACTTGGTAAACGTGGCTCTTAAAAAGGACTTTCACGTCCTTCAGATGAAGGACTCCAGTAACTTCACTGAGAGAGCTTTTACAACTAGGCATTCTGGGTTCCTGCTCCACTGTTAACTCATTCAACTTATCCAGTAACACAGTAAGGCAAACAAATCTACCACAGTTCATACTTGTAGCAGATTTAGCTTTTGGGTGTCAAATACGCGCTCAATTTCAAAAATTTCAGCTTTAACTTAACTGTTCCATTCAGAATATCCCACAAAGATGCACTTCATCATCCCTCTTACCAAACACAGTTTCACTGTTGGCCTTCAGGAACTCAGTCTTAAAGGCGCTTACCACTGAAGTCCTAACCTGATGAAGAACGAAAAATGCACATGCACATGAGATTACAACCAAGAGCTGGCAACACCACACACTTGGGTCTACCCTCACCTATTCTCTTTCTTCAGCAGGAAATTCTGTTTCAGCACAATTTCAGGATTTTGTTGACAAACTCCCACCAGGTCTTCTGTAGGCGTATGTCCATGAGTGTCAAAACACATCAGCACCATGTGGACTGGACTGAACGCACTTGGGAACTGCTGGAGTACCCTGAAGGCTGTCCTGGCTACGCATGGCAAATCCCAGTGCGCAGGGAATAAAGAAAATACGCATGTGTTTCTCCATGGAAAGCCTGACAGGTTTGTGACAAACCCACTGAACTCTGCTCACAAACTTTGTGCTCATGAGTACTCATGAGTACTGAACAGCTGCCAGTTGAAAACCGTGAATGTTTAATTCTGCATCCCTGCTTCATTTTGCTTACTTATGCTTTCCAAAACTCAGTGAAATCAACAGCAGTTTGAAGGATACTAAGACTAAACGTACTTTTTTTTTTTTCTGAGTACAAGCTCTGGAGCTGTAAATGATTAATATTAATAATAGGAAAAATCTGTCATGTATAAACAATATAAACAAACAGTAACAACCACTTAAATTTGTTAATCTGAGAATTTCTTTTCTCTGATTCTCTTTCATAAACAAAATATTTTTTTCATCAGGCAGTATCCATTATCCAGTATCATCCTTGGTGTAGTTACAAGGAAAAAATGTGGATTATTGATGAAATAGATCATAATGGCTCTTTCCAAGCCATTATCATTTATCATTTAAATGTATATTCAATGAGGTTTAATCTGCAAATTTGTCACAATTGGGAGCCATTATGATTTAACAGATTCATTGTGTTTGCTTTACTCTATTTTTAATATGACGCATGGTGCATGTTCTGTAGATTTCCTGTGAAGAAATTTTACCTATCAGAATGGACTTTCAAAAAAAACTTACTACAGATGAACTACAGATGTTTATTAAAGCTTTCACTCTTTAAAAATCACAACAATACTGTAACACCATATAACACCACACTAATAAGTCATGAAAAATCTTCATAGCCAGGTATATAGCTCTTTCTTCTGAAAAGTCTCAATCCTCCATTACTTCTAAGAACAGCACCATGACCATATCTGAAATTTCAACTCAATAAATTTTCTCCAATCTGCTAAATAGGTACTTTTTGTGTTGGTTGAGAGAAAGCAAACAAAATCAATGAATGCTCTTTCACTGGTATTAATCAGTTTGAGTTGTGTACCAGATATTACCAAGGACCCAACCTTCTATACTTTTTTCTAATTCGCAAGAGTCAATAATAAGAAAAATAGCATGTACCACTTTGGGTAAAGTAAAATAGCATAGAAAGCTCTGTATTGTGGAGGAGGAAGGTGTTACTGGATTTTTAGCTCAGTGTTTGCATAGCTGCACAATCTACAAAACTGTAAGAAATGTCAGCAACTGGCAATACATGAGTTTTTACTGGCTTTTGGCTACGGCAGATTAATTCCATATCCAGTTTGTATATAATTCACTTAACACCTTTTCTTACTCAGGTTTTGCAATTTCCTGAATAAAATCCCGCTGAGAGTGAGCTGCACACTATCTGAGCAAACTCCCCTTGTAGTCACCAGGAACATTGCTGTTTGCTTTGAAAGAAGACATGATGGTTAAATGCAGAAAAGCTGATTAACTCAGAATTCATATCATTCTCTGGCTGTGATCTCCCTTTCCTTCTTGACATTATCCACAAATGCTGCAAAGTGGGAAGGCTCCTCAGACAGGCATGAGGTGAGATGCCCGCAAGAGATCAGAACTATTAACACCACAGCATAGTTTACCTCATATCTTTTCTATTTTGCAGCAGGCTGCTTTGAACTGCATTGAGGTGGGGATATGGAGGGAATTGATACATGCATGTGACTGACAGCTGTCCCAAGATTAGCTGGAAACTGTGGCCTCCAAAATGGGTATAATAGGTGGTGCTCCTTCTGGGTAAGCAGCCCGACAGCCCTGCTGCAGTGCAGCTGCCCTGGAGCAGCTGAAAGCTCACCAAGCCACCGCAGGGCTCTGGAGCGAGGAGGCTCTCAACTGGCCCTCAGGCCATGCCTGCAGGCTGCTAAAAGGAATGACAGTGCTGAAGGCTGTTCTCATTATACATTGCAATATTGTAATTCCACAAAAAGGTAGCGGATGGCTGTAATAGGACTGCATGACACTGCTGCACTCTGCCCATGTGGGGTGCATACAGGCACTTTCATGCCACCTCTAAGCACTGTTTGCCCCATGTCCATATATTAATGCATTATTCATGGATTGTCCGAGAATAGTTGGCTTTTGCCTTAAAAACAAATATTTCAAAGCATTTAAAGATATGCATCTAAAAATAAAAAAGGAATCATCCATTGGGCTTAAAACAAAATGTTCTGACATAAAAGGAAGTATTTTTTAACAGCACATCTCTACTTTATGGCATTGGTCTCTTATCCTAGTGCTTACGAGTTAGGGAAACAGCCCCTTGGTGGATTACTTTTCATAGTTTGCTCAGTAATGTGTTTACAAAGCTATTGTTACAACTAGATGCTTACATATTTTGATATACAGCATGCACTACAACAGTACATCTTTAGAGATTTCATGCTTGTTTTAAAAACCTATTTAAATGTTTCTTTACCTTCCCTTCCAGCAAAACATAAGTTTATTGCCAGATACTCCAGGGCTCCATAGTCCACTCTGACAGTAGTTAAGTCAGAATTAGTGCTGCTTTGCAGGAAATGGTAACAGTGGCAAACATACAACAGGATGGCCCAAATTCATCTCTGACAGTAACTCCTCTGAAATAACTAACTTATTCTAGGAATTAATTTGACACTCGAAATCTCAAATAATGGCCACTATTTTTAACTGTCTAACACTACTGAAGCACATAATTCAAAGTCTGAGAAATGTTAAGTGGATTTTATTTTCCTTTGTTAGAAAACTTCTCACCTACTCACCCACTTTCTGCTGTGAATCAAGTCAACAGCCCACTCCAGAAATCAGTGTTTTGTTAAGATCATACAATGCATTATTTCAACGCAACCTGCACTTGCTTAATACTTACCTGTCCTTGATAATGGACAGTACTAGCAATAATACTGGTCTAGAGTACAAGTGCTATGAGAAGCAGCTGGGGGAACTGGGGCTGTTTGTTTGGTCTGGAGAAAAGGAGGCTAAGGGAAGACCTTGTCAATCTCTACAACTATCTGAAAGGAGGCTGTAGTGAGGTGGGTGTTGGTCTGTTCTCCCAGGGGACAGGAGACAGGATGACAGGAAAGCCTCAAGTTGTGTCAAGGGAGGTTTAGACTGGGTATTAGGAACAATTTCTTCACTGAAAGCATTGTCAAGAATTGGAAGAGGCTGCCCAGGGAAGCAGTAAAGTCATCATCCCGGGAGGTCTTTAAAAGACGTGTAGATGTGGTGCTTAGGGAAATGGTTTTGTGGTGAACTTGGCAGTGTTAGGTGTATGGTTGGACTCGATGAATTTAAAGGTCTTTTCCAACCTAAACGATACCATGATTCTAAAAGACTACAAACATTATCTCTAAACCATGCAGTCAAAGATACAAAATACATTATCCAAAATGCTGTGTGTGTGAACATCTGTAATATTTCCCCTGATCCTATAATTATACAATAAGCCAATACATAACAAATCCAATACTTTGGTAGTACAGTCCAAAGAAAACTAAAGTAAGTATTCTTCTATGCACGCCTTCTACTTGAACTCAGATTCCAAACACGGTCTTAGCATTTTGCAGTAAGTTTGAACAGTAAGCTTTAACAAAACTCTCTTTTCCAAAAATCTAATGTCATCTAACTACATTGCTTAACTTTCATGTAGCTACATATAGTACCTACAATCCAGTCAGATCCTGTAGCTGTACAGAGCATCTAATTCAATCCAATCGTATCTATTTGTCCATTAAGAAAGCTCCTTTATCTGATACGTAAAATCCACGCATTTTAATAATTTTTTTTTGTTGAAGACAAGAAATCCCTACAGTGACCTGAGAAAGAGGGGTTAGCGGCTGCTAGGAGGCAGCAACCCCCTGTATGATGGGGGAGGTCATTCTGGTTCTTTCATGCCTTGGCAAGGGGACTAGGATCCTCAGAGCACCCTCAGGACACTCAAATGTTTGGGAAATGCACAAGTTAACATGTGAAGATGCTGCAACATGATCTTCGAGGTTATCTGATTTTGGGATCAGAGAGATTCTTGAATAAAGTGGAAAAGAGCAGGAAATCCTTTATATGACCTTCAGCACCTTCTCCCTTCACGTTACAATTGCATTCTGTTCTCCATGAGGGAAAAAAATTAACCTCCTTTAGCAGTGAAGGACTTGCACTATTATCTCCCTCTGACTGTTCCATTGATTAGATTGGAAAATGAGTAACTTTTATCACACTTGATCTGAAATAGCACTATCTAGCTTAGGTTTATCCCTTTACATCTACAGAACAAATAATTGTATGGATCCTGGGAGTCAGATGCAACACTGTGATGTCTCTTTTGATCCCTGGTGTCAGGTTAAAGGAGGAAAAAAAAAGAAAGTTAACCTGTGATTTAACACTGGCTGCTGGCTGCCTCCTGCTACCACTCTGGTTTGGGTGGTTTAGGCCTTTGCAAGTGCGCGCCTGGCCCTCTTCTCACCATGCATGCTTACATGCTGCCACCTCTAAAATCAGAGTTTGTGCTGGATTCTGCAGCATGTGCTGGATTCTGCAGCATGTGCTGGATTCTGCAGCATGTGCTTTACTTCAAATGGCAACAGATTTTTGCCTACAAAAAAAAAATCAAGACAGTTTTCTGGTTTTGCTTTTTTTTTTAATTTCGCTGCTCCTTATTTTTTTTAAGTACAGGGAAAGGCAGATTATTTCAATTAAGAGCCTGTCACTGACAATTGTAAGCAATCTTTCTTCAGTTCAGTGCAGCAGTTGCAGTTTTAAGTTTCTCTCTGCTTCTGTCAGGATCTAATTTTCAAGACCCTGTTGCCATGGCAGCAAGTTGGAATTTTAATCCAGTACTAAAGGTCAAGACAGGTCACCAGTTTCAGTTCCTCTTCAATCTCCCCATAAAGAGCCACAAAAAGAAGCTGAGATAAAGGTCTGACCTAACAAAAAATTCCAGTCTAGTACACAGCCAGACTTGAAGCCACATGATTTGTATAGGCTTTCAAATTTGTCTGGAACTATTGAAATGCATGCAAAATCAAATATGGGCAGCACTGATCCACATTCCTCTCTCTCAGCAGAAAAGAACATACGTGTCCTTAAAACAGTTACCTGCATGGAACTTACCAGGGATACGCAAAAAGCAAGTATTTCAGCAGAGGCAACAGGTGAATAGCAGTGAAAGCAATCTGCTCATTACTGGAGATATTTACAATTTCTGAAGACTATTTAATCAGCCTGACAGCTGCCTTTAAGTCTTTCTTGTCAATGAGGCAGGTGAGTCATCTTCTTTCTTTCAAAACCTGTGAAGGTCTTTTTGCGAAGCATTTTAACTAAACAAGACTTTCCAGTAAGGGCCAGTTTCGTGAAAGCGAAACTACCTTCAGATTTTGTTGACTATTTTTATCTTGAAGGATAAAGAGCTCCTGTGGAAATCAGGAAATAACTTTTTATTTGCCAATTTTCTAGGCCACCTCCTGTATTTTCCATAACATGGATTTTAATTAAACAATTGGTTTGCACCTACTGCAGTAAGGCTACAGACATCTCTCTCCTCCTCCAGGGCTACATTATTTTTTCTGAAAGCTGTGGTTACAGCATTAAGAAAGTCTCAAAAATAATTTTGTCAAGATGCATGGACACAAGTGAGGGAAGAAGCTCTTCCTCCAGGAATTTGGAACAGCAATCAACCCAGCAGTAGGGAATTTTTTCCTTTTTCACTGTTTGGGAGATCCTATTTTTAAGGTAAAGCTATTTGAATTTGTGGCTCCAAGGGCTATCCAAGACAGAGGATAATGCAGTGAGCGTGGCCTAGCCCCATGGGGTGTTGTGAGAACTTCACTTCATAAAAAATAAGCCCTCTGGTCAGAAAATTGATAGACTTTGGAGCCCTGCTGAGCCCTCAGCCCACAGGATAATGGTAGCAATATAAGTTCCTCTGGATGAAGAGTGTAAAGCTGAGAAAAATGTGGTGGATTATTTGGGTTGTCAGAGGGATTCAGAGGAAAGATGCAAAGGATTAAGTTGTGATATTAGGAAAAGTGGCTGTTAGTCTTACCTAGGATATTTAGGACACAAATTGGGAGTTTCAAGCCCACTCTGGTATTATGAATGCCAAGCTTCCCAGCAAAATCCATTTTTCTTTCAAGCTTATCAGCCATTTCCGATTATGACTATTTTGCAGTCTGGTGCAGATGAATCTAAGTGACAATTTTCTCAGTTTGTCTCAGGCTACTGAAGTCTACAAAGCCAGTGAGATATGACAGTACGAACAAAAGGGACTAGAGCAAAGAGCATCAGGAAGAAAAGGCCAGAGAGAGAAGTGGTTTGGCTCTGGACCCAAAATTTACTGACAGGTCAGAGTTAAGACAAAAGGGAGCAGGGTGAAGTCCAAATGATGGTCGTTAGAAAGCCAAGTAAGAAGTTAGTTTATATGCAAGTTAGTATATCAGCAAGCATGCAGCTCAGAAAACAAATGGGTGGGAGAGGTACTGAGAGTGGTGGCTTCCTCTGCTCTATCCTGATTTACATTTTCAGATTTACTGAGTACATTTGCTTTTCAAAATGAATGTTTGAAGTTGCACTGAAGTTCGGAAGTGATTCCATCCCACAGAAATGTAAATTGAGAGGTCAGTTTGAGACTGACCTTAAGCCATGAAGGCACAACATATGCTGCCTGTGGAAAAACTCTTTAAAGGCAGGGAAACCTGCGGCAGATTCGCACTCTAATCAGTTTCCAAAACGGGAACTGATATATCGTGGACAGGGAAACACATCCCAAATCCAAACACGTTAATGAGTGTCATTTACCCATCTCTATTAATACTGACACTTCACTGGTCACAGTTCAGTGACTGCACCCATTTGACAGTGATGCAGTAGTGCATCCTACTTGAGAACAAAGTATTTCAACTGCTACTCGTTAGTTAGGGCAAATAAAAGTTGAATTTTTAATGGAGGGTTCTACAGTATCAGAGGAGATTCAAATGGTTCAGTGCTCACTTGAGTTGCAATCAGCAAGGCTGTCAAGAATGCAGTTGGTTAGCTTGTTTCAGGCATTTTTAAATGCAGTAATTATGTAAGACTCTGATAGTAAAAAAATTTATTCAACATTGATCTGCAAAATAGAAGAGAATTAATTTTGTTCTGTTCCCACAATCTTTTAAACTGATTTATAAATATGTCAGGAGAAAGAGATCATGGAAAAGAACGTATTAGGAAATAACTTTACTTTGACAGGGAGGTTAAAGTCTATGTGAGCCAGCTGAATAATGAAAACAAATTAAAAGTCTAATTTAGAAATTATTTTGAATAATGGGCTTATCTTCAAGGATACGGGGCTTTTAATTACGACACCAGATTTAATGTATTTCACAGTAGCTGAAATATTTTGTGAGTTTGCTTCTATAGGCAACTGTCCATAGGAAATGTTTGCACGTTTTATTCCCAATTACTTCACACTTTTCTCAAAAGGAAAACCCTCCGGCAGTGAGAAACAAAACAATACAGTCTTTACTATTATTGCTTCAGACCCAAGAACTTATAAAGCAAAAGGATGCAAAGCAAACTTCTAACTAACAAAATGAGACAGGATTATGAAAGATGAATGACATCAAAACAGACCTTTCTATTTTCATTTGCTATTTGTCCCTTTAGTATGGTGCACTGGAGCTCTCTAAAGATTAATGGAGTTCCAACTCACGTCACTGTTGTTTCACTTACCATAATTTGTATGTGGCGCTGTAAGTCCCTTGTATTCATGACTTTCCCAGTTTACCCAGAGGGAGTATCTTTAGAACTTCCTACTTCTAACAAACAGGCAGTACTTAGTCTAATGACTAAAGCTTGCCGCACTTGCTAAATGAAAATGAATGCACACTGTAAAAGAAAGCAGGCTATCAGCACTGTGGGATCAATTGATGATCTTACGCTTTAATATGATCAATTAAAAACTCTAATTAGAAATAGTAAAATTTCAGTTTCTTCAATGTATTACACTTGGGACAGATTGTGATTGGAACTCAGATACAGAGCTGGATTCATAAATAGAAACATTCTTCCTATTCCAGTTGGAGAAGAATTGCACATTTGTGGCTCATGTGATTGAACTGGAAATGATCCACCAACATTGAATGAATCACAGTTTTTAAAAACTGATTCCTTTCAAGGTTAAGAATTCATCAGTGGTTCTTGATTTGAACGTTCTGAATAACAACATTACTTGTTGTTGCATTATCCAATATACAATTTTTCACGTAAAATCCTCTTGATGTCTGATTACTTTTCATAAGGACCTCATGCTGATTCATTTCAAACTGTGAATTACCTTTAATTTGTAGCTTGAACATGCTGCCAAATTTTGATTTCCAGGCTCAGGTGGCTGGCCCTGACAGAGTGGAGAACTTCCAAAAAGCCATTAGACACTTATGAAAAGTAGTTAGATGTCAAGAAGCACATTTCCATTTTCAAACAGCTTTCCATCAAGTATTATAATGATTTTTTTGAATTTTGAAAGTACTGGTATTTACTGTTTTTTTTTTTAGAACTGCAAAGTTAAATCCTGGCCCAACTGACATCAGTGGTGAGCTCCCTTTGAAAATTCCATGCTGAAATATCACAAAGTGTTTCAGCTGCTTGTTTTGTTTCTGAGCCCACTGCATTTAGCTGTTCTCTAGCCCACATACAGGTTGTGTATCATTAAGTATGATGGACAATAAAAATTCTGTGAAGATAAAATAGGTTGTTTTTGTCTGATCCATAAAAATCTGCTGCTCTAAGTTATAATGGTTTCCGGTGGTTCACTGAGCCCATGAGAAGGGCCTTTTAATACTGTATTAATACAGTAAGTATAGGAAGTACTTTTACGACAGGGGAAGAATACTATTATGATTACATTCTTCTTTTTATCTGGGCTTTTATGGAAACTACCCAAGACTATTCTGCAGTATGATTTCGAAACACAGGATGTGCTTGATTAAAAAGGTTCTGGGTAGTTTCCAACTGGACAGAGGCCAAATGCTAACAACCAAAACAGAACAAAAGGACTGGATGTTTGAAGATGACATACTTGCAATGGTAATTACATAACAGAATCCTACGTCGTGAGCTGAGTTTGTACCCTCAAATTCATGGAAGTTGACAGAAAATCCTTCTCAGTGCAATTGGTTGCACCTTATCTGCTCCTGCTTACTATGCCTCATAATAAACTAATCAGAGTAGACTGGCTGAAAACTGACTGCACAATACCCGATGGAGATTTACAGTGAATCTGAAATAGAAAAAAGGAAGTCAAGGACTGTAGATTTACATAGCCTGATTTCATTTATAAAAATTCACCATGGTATACACACATGTGCACATATCAGTGCTCAAAATTTCATTTTCAGGATCTTTGTGTAGCAATTAAGATCTGAGGTTAGTTAGATGCACATGTACTCCTGCGTAACATAGACGCAGAATTCAGACACAATCACAACTACTCTACCTTCTATTTTACTTGATGCAAAACACTGGGGATTGGATTTTTCCAGCATGTAGATATAATAAAGTACATTGAAATAGTATAAAAAGGATGAATTTTGTATTTCAGAAAGCTTTGGATGTATCTTGCATTCCCATACAAAATCTAGACGCTGGTCAATTAATCTACCTGGCAGCATTTGCCTCCATTCTTCCCCTTAGAAGCACGCATCCGAAAGGTTATCTTACAAAGATCATTTTTCCCTTTGTTCCATGATGCCAACATTTCTACACCTGAATTCTGTAATGACATACAGGCAACTTGGCTGCTGGTGCAGAATATAGCATCATGAAGGTAAAGTATCTTTGTTCTGCAAGTCATAGCACGACTCAGCGATACAGTGGATGCCAGCACATTACTACTCATTCCTACGTATTTCTAACAAAGCCAGTGGAATCTGTAAGACTGCTGCTAGGACGAATGTAAATGGAAAATATAACTTCAGATTCTCTTGAACTGCATCTAAATTTTAAAATGTTGGGGAATATCTAGAAAGAAGTCCAGGTTAAAAGTCTCTACTGAACAAATCCAAATCCAGTCAGGTTTGATCAAAATGAAACACAGATAACAGATCCTGTTGATGAACCATACAAGGAATTGGGGGGGATACAGATTTGAAGTCAGTAAGATCACCAGTGTAGCAACAATGTTACAGGGGATAAGTTGGACTGTCATTTCACTCAGACACTCCCACATCCCTGAAACTGATCAATGTTAGAAATACTAAATTCTTCTTAATACACCCGCAATCTCGTAAACACTATATTATTAAAATACATAATGCAGGAGCTTCAATCAGGGCTTATTTGGATTGCACTACCCAGCTCTGCTCGATACCATTATGTTTTTCTGCCCCACTCTCCACTTTAATTTCATTAGTCCTAAAGTACTGTAATTCCCAGTGAAAGTGGTGGTAACTGCACACACAGATCTAAAGAAACAAATTGGCCTCATAATACCATGTCTCACAATGGACTGCCTTCTAACCTCCCAAAGCCCTATGGAAATTCTTAGAAGCTGCCTTAACAATTTTTCTGCAGTAAAAGAGAAAAAGTGATAGTAATGGGTTAGCTGATCTTCATTTGGAACCTAAAAATAAAAGTAGCTTTATTGCAGCTCTGATCTCTCATGTGTAAAATCTATCACCTACCATAAGAAGACAGTTCATTGCGGCAGAAATCTGATTGATAGTACTGGAACTTTAGATCAAGCAGCAGAACAGAGAGCAACTGGTTCATAAAATGTACTCAGTGTCTTCAGGTTTTATACCAGGCTTCCTATAGAGATCTCTGGTCCCATTAAATGCGCTATATACCACTGAGCTCTGAAGCACAGTTCTTTTGAAATTCAGCTTATAACTATAAACCATGATTGACAAGTCTATTACTGTTGGTTACAAACTATTGAAATATTGTATTTTATGGTATACTCACTAAAATATTTTTCACAGTGGAATCCAAGTACACTTGCTTTAGGAGAAAAGTCATTTTAAGATGTAATAATATTTTTTTTTCTACTATGGAATGTGCTTGATGTTAGGTTTGAATCAGTTGGATGTTCTGAAACATGAATGCACCCATGTTACCAAGAACAGCAGGCATAGTTGGCTAGATTCTTTAAAAAAACAATCCATTACTAGAAATCAAATAGTACAGGGCAAAACCTAATTTGTTACTAAGTTTCATAAATAAATGCTATTTATGCAAATTAATCTATTTTTCATTAGCAGTCCTATCCAATTGTCATTCAACCTGAAGGAAGAAACTATTTCATTTCAAAACAAAATTAATCATTTAACCGTAATTTTGTAAAGCTTTACTCAAACTTTACTTGAATGAGTACTACAATTTCTTGAGTTCATGTGTAAAGAACTGGACTTTCAGAGCCTGGTGAGCACCAATGGATTCAGCATCCACATCTACTCTGGTCCCGCATCTCATGGTCACTGAGAAATCACTGAACTCCAAGTCCTTTCCTGTACACAAACTTGTACCACTAAGAATCAATATATTCAAATTAATTTAAAAAACCTATGTAGGTATCTCCACATTGATTTTTTTTCCCCTATAGGTATTTACTTAAAATTTTGTCCTTATTAGATTTTGAAGGCATTTTAAGTGAACATAATTGTACTTACACAAATGACAGTAAAGCTAGTGAGGTTCTGCATTCAGCAGTTTAAAATGCTTGAACGCCCCCCAAAAATAGCAGCTCTGAACTGAAAGCAGACCCACATATGTTCATAAGTATAAAAACAACCTACTTTCCAAAATTATTATTTAAGTCCTGTTTGTAAATTACTTTGAGATCCTGAGGTAAAAGGAAAAAACAGTTCAGTCACAACTCACTGCCACATTATTGCAATCTTACAACAGAGAAGCAGCAAAGAAAAATGGTTTAACACAATGGAGAATTAGCTCTTCCACAATTTTCAACTGTTATATTTATAGATCATGTGTTATTTTCAGCTGTTTCAAAGCGTATCAAACTCAAGATCAGCTTTTCAACACCAGCCAGTAGAATCATTCTGTATGATGTGTTATATTCTTTCTCACTGTATGGATGTTAATATTGCTGCATCATCTGTTCATTGGGTTGCATTTTCTGTTGTAAGAGGCTTAGTATCTGATGAGAGAAGCATAAAAGTGATTTAATTTTGGCAAGCTATACAACTAAAATCAGCATTATTTCTGCTTAATAAACTCATCTTTCACACATACCTCTGTTAGCTAATGCTTAAAAAGAAGAAACAGTAATAAGCACTGAAAACATAAAACTGGTTTATGGCTAATTTTTAAGGACTACTGAGAACACCTGAACACCAGCACAGGATTATGAGCAGAGCTAGATTTTAGTTACCTTTGGAGAAATAAACACATTCTTTATGATAAATTTAAAATGAGATTTAAAGCTAGAAATAATAATACTTACGACTTTTGTGGCACTGACTTAGTTGCAACTTTCCCTGCTGGATCACTCCACTCTGCAAACAAAGGAAACACATTTTCAAATGTCAAAAGATTACTGTAGAATTAAAACGCACCCAAAGCTGTCAGCCCATCTAATTATACTTGGTTTCACAACATGCCACAATGCATAACATGTAATAAAAAATTGAACTGATCCGCTTTAGCACTACAGAAATTAATTTTTTAGCCTTTGTTTTAATGACGTTTAGCAGGAAAAATAAATACCCGATTGCTAAGACTAGGATGATAAAGACCTACTTTGTACATTGTATCCTGAGGTCAGATGTTGGGAGTCCTACAAAGAAGAATACACAAAATGTCAACATCAGTTAAATAAGATGAAAAAAGGTAAGAAAGATTTTAGACTACTAGAATAAGGGCACTGGCTTTACACAAACACGTATGGAGATAGTACAGGGAAGGAATCAAGTGATTGTTAAGCCAGCACCATCGACATTATTTTAAAAAAACATTACCTGTGGAGACAGAGCATCATCGAGGGCCCCTTTCACAGTTCAGACAAGAGCTTGTTCTCTGCTGCTGTAAATCTGCACACCACTTTTACGGAGATACTGCACAGATTTATACTCACAGTGGTCCTAGCCCTTTCCAGGCTTGGCCATGGAGGTGTCTATGAGCCATTTATGATGTACAATTCAGACCACAGCTTGAATGCAACTATGCATTAAATTCAGCATCACTGCCTTTTCTCTTTTTTTGATCTCACTGCTTGGAAATACAGTAACTTTTATTGATAGTCACTATTTTTATTTGGACTGCAACACACAGGATTTGAGAAAGACGCAGGAAGCAGACCTTCACCTGATGGAAACTGGTCCGAATCCGACAAAATCAGTGGATGTACAACAACTCTAAACAAGTAAAGAATCTGGCTTGCAACACTGAGCATACTAATGCCAGGATTCTTGTTGGCTCAAAATAACTAAGCTGTTTCCTTAATGTCACAGTTTTCTTGCTTAGTTTTTCTCTGGGCTTTGTAGTCCACAGTGATTGTAACCAGTTTTCCTTTCAAAAGGAGTCTTATCATTTGAAATTAAGGTGTTATTTACAATCTCTTCTTACAGTCAGGCACTACTTTGCTGGAAGTGTTAGTTCTGTAGGATGTTAAAGTCATTAAAGCCCTCACTACACTTCCTCTTAGGGCATTATTAGTTCCTAATATTATACTGTGCTGTCAGTCAGTCCCTTGTGAAGTAAATCATGCCCTAAGAGTAAACATGGCACTTTTAATTTGAATGTCAAAGGGATAAATTGTTCTGATAACTTCCTTCTTTTTTATCACACTTTTTTATATATGTTTCTCATGAGGATACTTTTTAAAAATAATTAAATTGAGAACTTCTAATAGTGCCCGTCTCTGGTTTATATGGCTGCACAATCCAGCCTCATTACGTCTAAGATCAATAATTTGACTAGCTACAACCAATTTGATGTGACATTCTGAGAAGACACTTCTCTTGCATTTTTTAAAAGTAAAACTAGCAAATTTGGAAACATTTATGTGTTTGCTTATTTTTTGAAATGCTAGCTCAAAACCAAAAAAAGAAATCTAATTTATATTTTGTGTGGAATTGATATAGTTAAGAACTTTAGGATCAACTTTTATCACACCCAGAAATTAACTTTGATGTGGATCTTAAAAGTTCAAAGCCAACTTACTAGAAACTGAGAAGGAAAACAAAGTTCTAGCTTCTCTGAACCTATGCTTATGCTGATGCCAATGGACACAGCGCAGTTCACAGGTCTTAGACCCATTTCTGTAGGCCCATCAGAAACACAGCACTAAATTAATAGGTGGTGGAAATTAAAAAAAAAATAGTTTCCAGCGGGCAAACCCCCTGCTCTCACTGTAGTCACACAGGTCAGACTCCATTTTCATCTAACTGACTTTAATCCAAATTGCAATGAGTCGTACTCTTGTGAGATTATGACTTCTGACGCTTAATGCTGCAGCAGGTAACTGTTGCCACACTGATGGTGCTAGAGCAGTAACAAGCTCATTCTGTTAAAGTAAGGCATTCTGGGCAGTGGTTTTGTTTTTTTAAGAAGACACAGATACTGCTAATTTCATATGATTTCCAATTAAGTATAGCGGCAGCATTTCAGACAGGGGAATATCTGCCAAATAGATAAAATCAATAGGAGGAAAATAATTTTCCAGCTTCTAAAACAGAATATGATTGCTTGAACCATAATGTCAAGCAGTATCAGTTTCATAAGCTATTTTCTGGGGTCCTGCCTTTAGAAAGAATCTTTCATGTAGCTCCATGTCAGACTGGTGTTGATATCCCAACCTGGGGAAGTTCTCCCCTTCCCCAAACATCATCAGTTCACAGTTGTTCAGGTCCCAGCTGGTACCACTGGCAATAATTGTCCTGGAGGTGAGCTCAATCTCTAACCATGCTACCAGAATCATAGCTAGAAGGCAACAATGGAATTTGGGCTAACAGCACGTTCAAATCATACAGCTTAACGATTTGCTGCGTGACAAGTGAGCTACAGGTACTCTCCAGGCACGTGCTTTGGCGTGGGAAGTGCTGAGTGTGTGCTTTTAACAAGGCCAATACCGAGGATCTCACTGCGCAGCTTTGTGTGCCCTTGGAGAGTGCACAAAGACAGATGCAGGAACACTTTAAGTGACTGTAATTTGGCAGCTTAAGCCTAATCGTGCAATCAATCACTAAGTAGGAACAAATGACCATTTCAGCCATTGCACTGTACAAACAGTAATAAAAGAAAAACAAATAAAATACATTGTACATTATGTAGAAATATTCTCATAACAACACA
The DNA here is from genome assembly GCA_033558185.1 of Dromococcyx pavoninus. Classification (NCBI taxonomy): domain Eukaryota; kingdom Metazoa; phylum Chordata; class Aves; order Cuculiformes; family Neomorphidae; genus Dromococcyx; species Dromococcyx pavoninus. The sequence goes on from JAUMJL010000028.1 coordinate 3,044,873, forward strand.
GATGAAGTTTACTTTGCCTCCACTGTAACTTCTGCAGCTTTAAGTAAGTGGTCCTACTGGTAACAACAGTCTGATTGGGAATTTCCAACTAAAAATAGTCTGAGAAATTCTTGAAAATGGAACCAGTTACAGAAATAAACTCTCCAGTGAAGAACACTCAATAGAACAGAATGTTAATCAGGTCACTGGTAATGGCCTACTTGTACCTTGCTTGGGATAGAAAACTTGGTCTGCTCAGCCTTGCCAGGAGTGTGAATAGCAGTAAGAGGAGGAGGCCAGGAATGGGTCATCTCCTAGGGAAGAAAAAAAACCATGTTTTTGAAAACAAATACATGTACATAAAGAAGAAAGAGAGGAAAAAATGATCAGATATTCTCCACTGAGCCTGGAGATGTAATTGCTTAAGGAAGCATTCTTATGTGGTTGAAGATCTTAACATCCCAACATGTGGCACTTCCTGGGAACAAGGGTGAGGACAGATTTTACTCTTGAAAACTTTGACCATATGTGCCTTCATCTGGTTACAGCTGACTCCTCCTCCATGGTCAGGCTGTCAGGTTGTATAAATGAAGCTATCATAGGTATAGAACAGAGTTTCACGTGCAAAGGACTGCACGGTTGCAAAATGCAAACCAAATCATGATAGCACAGTGGCAAAACAAACCAGAGGCAGGTCTGCAAAAAGCTGGAGTGAGCTTGCAACATAAATTCCTGGTGTAGGAGAGTGGGTCAAAGCATCTTCTCGCAGCAGTGGCCATAGGCACTTATGTGGAATGCAATGTCACAGCATCAGAGCACTATCAATTCCATTTTAAAAGGAGGGACTGAAAGATTAGGTAATTTGCACAGGGCTACACAGAAAGCCTGTACTTAATTAGGAAATCCAAGTCTCTTGTGAAGACCTACCTACCAGACCATCTAACCTACATATCCACTTCCCATATCAGTTAGTTAAACATTTGTACAAGTGTGTTTTAGCTATCTTCAAAGAAATCATCTGGATGCCCATAGCTATGAAACAGAAGCAGAAGAGACAGTGCACACCTTGCGTTTTCACACTGAGGCCTAGAAAAGCCACCCCACCAAGTGCAGTGGGAGCAGACTGGGGTTTATGTTCAGAGGAGAGGGAAAATCAGTAAAACAAAGAAACTGCAGAAATGTTGTTTTAGGCAGAGCTTGTAAACGCCCTCCTAATGAGTATGTTTTATGGTAGATGCTGCTCCATTCTCTCTTATCTTTGTTTTTAACTTAATAAATATTCAGAGAGGGAGTAGTACTTGTCTCTGGCAATCTGTTATATCTCTGTCTTGGTTGTTTTTCTTTGCCTACAAAGCTACAAAGAATTCTTTCTTGAGACAAGGGAGACAAGGAGCAAAAGAGGGTCTGATCTCAGAAATCTTGCATGCAACGACCATAACCCTGACTGCAGTAAACTAAACTTCTCAGCTGTTATTTTACACTGGTCAAGCCCAGGGCCAGTCATCACAAAGCCTATGAACACACAAGTTTCTGTAGGTAACATGACAATCACTGCAAACACTCCACAAATAAAATATAATGTAATACAATTAATTAAAGAAAATATAATTGTTGTCAAAAGAGCAGTATGGTGGGTGCACTTGGGTTAAAGACACAGTGGCTACAGATAGATGCTAATGTATAATTCACTATAATAGAACCAGCAAGTTTCAGGTCTCCAGTTGCCCCTCACAAACCATGTGTCATACAGGAAGTCAGGAGAGAGAAAGGAAAATGTGCACCATGGTTCTCAGGCAGTGGGATAAACAGACATATAAACTTCTGCCAAGCTCCTATAAGGCACCAGTACTTTATTGAAGCCCATCACATTTCCACCCTTAGCAACGCAGCTACTGAAGCAAGGTCTGGCTGAGCCCTGCAAGGGACAGAGCCCAAGAATGACTACTACAGGGAGAAGGCCTTGCCTGGTTCTTGAGAAGGCCAGAGGGCAGGGCTGGTCCAGCAGGTCAGCCTCGCTGGGCTCTTTCACTGTGTTTCCACCAGTGCAGCACAACATAGATTCACTTGTGGCTTATCTAAAGGTCCATGTAGCTACAGTGCAGCCTGGACCAAGCTTTGTCAGCTCCTTGTGCAGATGACCTGGGAACAAGGGAGGGTGCAGATGTCTCTGCACTCCTGAAAGTACTTCTGGGTTTCTGCCTGTGGAGCTCAGGGCCTGTTTCGTTGCACAAAGCCCAAAGGCAGCTCAGGAATGGCTCATTCCTCGGGTGGATGAGACTGCAGCAGCTCAGTGCAATGACGAGAAGAACACTATTATATTGCACTGATTGTTTGACCTCTGCACAGAAGAAGGCAAAAAAGAATTAAGCATGTGGTGAACTTTTCTGTGAGATAACATAATCCAAATCCTGCATGCCTCTGCCAAATTCTACGCCACAGAGGTTCCTTTGTAGCAAATCTCTTCATAGCAAAATGATGAAATAGAGACTCTATGACATAATTAAAAGAGGAACAGGCACCCTGATTGAAAGCAGAAATGAATCATATTCTAGAACTGTAATTATAGGCTTGACCTCAGCTTCTTTCTGCTCATGCATGAAAGGCTGGACAGAGAGCCTAGGATTCATGGGAAGGTGATGCCAGCAAATATTTCAGAATATTCACCGTCAAAATGCATCTCGTGTCCACTGCGTTCCAACCCGGTGGGCTGAAGTGGAAGCAAATCTAGTCATCTGTCTGTTAGGGGACAGCTGAACATAAAACAGCAGGAAAAGGAAAAATGAGGCTGCTATTATTTGATGAAATTCAGTGACAACGTAAGAAATCCTGACTCCACTGAGCACAGAGACAAAAGTAAACTTCAGTGAGGTTAGGACTACCCAACCTATGCATTCACAGAGTGACCTTGTGAGCACCAAAGTCTATTGCCAAGGTACAAGTGAGCTATGCTAAAGCATTTCACTTCTATTATCACTGTAATAAAAACTATTGGCTAGAAAGTTCCAGATAGGATCACACATGCAAAAAACCACAAGTATTTAAGCTCAGGATAAAAACAAACACTGTGTAGAAGCGGTGAGGCAATATACAGTGATTTAAAGAAACAGACGTACATCTACCTACACATAGGTGCCACAGCACTGTCCATCAAAGAACTTTGAATGATCGTAGAGAAAGTTTTCAGTTTACTCATCTGAAAAACGTCACTTCAAAATGTATGGGCAGCAACCCCACTCTGACCACACAGCTGCAGAGTCTCCTCATGCAGAGCACTGCGGAGCTACAGAATCACATGCAAAAATGGCACTGCACTGTTTCCAGTGAAGGGTCAAAACCCCAACCCCACATCCTGCAGAGATGTGACTGCCTGCTTAACTCTCTCCTACTCTGTTCCTTAAGCACGTGCATGTTGCTTTGGAGAACCAGATGAAAGAATGTCATTTGTTTAATCATCCACATGACTTCACCATTCTTTCCTGTGCCTCTATTTCTTTTGGAGGTTCCTCATCTTTAAGTACTCGCAAAGCTGCATTTTCACTTGTGAAATCTGATATATCTGCCTTCTAATCTGTTATGACTGTAAAGAACCACAGAAACAGTGTGTTGTGTATGCATCCGCTAAAATGTATATATAACTATCTTAGTTTGTAAATACCTGGGAAAGCAGGCAGGGAATTGCATTCATTTGTTTTCCCAGGAAAACTTAAAAAACTTAATCAATCCAAATTTGGAAGCATTTAGAAATTCCTGGAAGTAACAATAATAAAACTAGGCATATGAAATGCTTTAAAGAGGAATTTAATGGAAACAAAGTAATCCCACAAAATTGAGTTAGGATTTATTTTCACATGCTTTGGACTTAAAATAATTCCAAAATCATGTTAACTGTGGGAGTGGGCAGATGACTGCTATGGAAGCATGCATTTTTGTAATAGACCTGGAGATTAAATGAGAAAGTAAACCTGCACAGTTAGTTGGCTTAAAAGTCACTGCGGTCCTCTGATGTAGTAACATCAAGCATCCTCCTCTCTGAAAATTATTTAAACATTGTTTTAATTGACTCCATGTGCTTTATTTATTAGAGCTAGGCATGCTTGTCTCTTCAGCTGCTTTTTTCAGCTATAAAAGCCCTCAGGTAAGTAACTAAGAAGGACACATGCAGATGTGATCTAATGAATCACCAAAAAAACAAATGCTCTTAGCAAACTTTTTAAAGGCTGTGGAGGTACTAGGCCAAATCCCAATTTAAATGGAAGGAGAGGACTGGGAGGGATTTAAACTTGCAAGTTTCTAAGGAAAAGTTGAGAGAGAGAGAACTGAGTACAGGCGATATGGGGTAGATAGTAAATAACTTTATAAAACCAGTCCCTAAAATTAATAGCTGCCTTCAAGATTTATTTCCTTTCTCTTTATTTCATTTTTCCATCATTTCCTTCTTCTTCAAAGGAAAGTGTTCAGTGTTTTTAAATATAGATAAAAGCACTGAGCCAGGCTCTAAGAGGTTATTATGGAAAAAAGCAGCTAGACTGTATACTCTGCATTCCTACTGAGGCAGCTTCCCTTCCTACAGTGCACTCTAAACTGCTTAGCCTGATCTAATTTGAAGTCTCCCAAGATATAGGGATCATGCTACTTCCCTTGGGAGAACTGAGGAGAAACACGAGAATAGTCTTCAATTACAGAAAGAGCTGTGGCTAAAAGAGACAATAATCTGTTCTCCAGTTTTATGGTGGATATGAACGTAAACTGCAGACAGAAAGATTCCAGTTAGACATAAGAAAAAGCTCCATAATGGTAAGGACTCTGCAGCACTTAAACATATTGCTGGGAGAGCTACGCAGGCTCCATCTTTGCAGGAACACACTTCAGAACAGATTAGCACACATGACTCAGGTATGGCTTACGTAAAATTGATTTCTGCTCTGGGATCGGGATGTGTAGTAGATGACGAGATTTCTAAGACTCTTCCCAGTCCTTTTTCTTGTTCTATAGTTTGATAGATCTCTGTCAGCCAAATGCTACCCTTACTGCCTCTCTTGTGGACAGCAGAACCACAAAAAGGCAGAAGAAGAAAGCAACAAAGCTGGTGCTTTTCTTCTGTGGCATTAAGAGTCCACAAAGGCAGTTTCAGGACCAACACTTTGCCCACATCATTAGAGGACAGCCAGGGGAGCAGGAGGAGGAACAGTCCTGCACATGTTGCTAGCAATAAAGACAATTTGAGGCCACTGCTGAAAAAGAGACCTCATCTGAGGTATTCTGTCAGCTGCCCTTCTCAGTTCTTTTAGCTAAATCTGTTGCTTTAAACTTTCTCCAGTTTTTGGTTACACAGTATGTTACACTTACATTCAGAAAAATTAATATATGATCAATAGATGCTCTGAGGTTATTACAAACTTGATGTTACAGCTAGTGCTAAGAACCTACTGCCTTGATGGAATAAAGATAACCAAGTGATTTACCATTTATTAAAGACTCTATTGATGATTTATTAATGTTTTATTAACTATTTATCAATGTAACCTTAATAAAAATTGTGTCTTGTTTCACAGTATCCTGGTTTCTGCATGTATACAAACCTGATCAAACTCTCTCTGCTAGAACTGTAATGCATGAGGGGCAGCCACATTTTGTGTGTGATGCATACTGAATTAAAAAACATCTCAATCCATTTCATCTTTGGGGAAAAGGCTAATGAAAGAATGAATATATAGATATATATTTATATATGTGCAAGAAAATTAATATATAGACACAGATTTATATATGTACAAGCAAATGACACTAAAGCCTAAAGGAACACAAAGGCAATAAAACCAAAGGGCAGGTTTTCCATTCATATTCCTTATGAAGGAATGGAAAGTTTGCACGAGCAGTTGGGAACAATCTGACCAGTAACTTGGTCTGCTTTATCCTGGGAAATAGGCTTTCTCAGGGAGGGATTTTGACAGGGACATGACAGATAAATTCATGGATATGCATTTGATTAGCACGTTCAAGCATTTAAAAAAATTCCCCGCAACAAAGTGATACCACATCTTTTTTCCTTTGAGGGAAAAAGAAAAAAAAAAAACCTTACATGGTGGCCTAATGGCTTCCAAGAGAAAGTAAATTTTTCCTGGTATGAATGTTAAGGCAGGAAACTTTTCACTCATACAAATGTTTTAGCAAATTTATTACTAGTGGCCAGTGCCCAGTACATATTTTTGGAGAAACATGTGGTGGCACCTGCAATGACACCTTTATTGTACTAGAACTTACCTTGCTACCGTACGAAAACCTACAAGAAAGCCAGCTGGAAACACGTGCATGGGTTTATTATTGAAAAGCTAGAATTCATTCTACAAAAAGCAACCATTTCCCCGACCATAATCTAAAACCAGTGTTCACCTTGTGGGTTTTATTAACCACAACAACAAAAAAGCTCCCTTTGTCCAGCTGGGGAATGGGATGCATTCCAAATCCTCCCATGATAGATTAATATTGCATTCCATATTAAGAAGGAGAGGGACAAACGAAAATCATATTCAGTGAAAAATTAAGACAAAAATCACTTTAGAAGCCAAGAGGGGTCAACTATAAACTTTACAAAGTATGTTTTCCTTTCCTACTTTTTTAACATTTGGAAACACGGGAAGAAAGGGATAGCAATATGGACATTTCCAGGAACACAGAACTGCCAGAACTAGTCAAACTTGAGGTCCTGCCGGGATGCTTATGGACAGCAGTTGATGCTGTGTCTTTCACAGAGCACTTCAAGAGGCTTTATATTAGGAAAAAAATTTTCACTGAAAGGGTGATTGGCACTGCCCAGGGAAGTGGTGGAGTCATCATCCCTGGAGGTGTTTAAAAACAAAATGGATGAGGCGCTTAGTGCCATGGTTTAAATGACGAGTAGGTGTTGGTGTTTGGTCATAGGTTGGACTAGATGATCTCAGAGGTCTTTTCCAACCTTGTGATACTGTGAAGAGCACCAGAGCAATCATCAGGGCAAAATCCTGTTCCTCCATACTTACTAAATCTCAGCTATGCTGAGATCCTATCTGTTAAATACTGCATCCAGAACTGGATATTCAGTTAACGCCAGCTAACACTAGTTTGAGAGCCCTAAAATTTAATGATACACTCATAATTATTCAGATACTTGCAGTCATGCATACAAAACCCACTTCCAGAAAGCTAGGCATCCTTCATCTGTCACTCTCAGTAACTAAACTAATGACTCTGTTGCCCAATACACAGTACCAGAGCCTTGCTGGGGACAGTATGGCCAAAGCAATACCTTCTGTCCTTGGCAGTTTCTCAACCCCACTGAGATGTGCAGCCATATCCTATTGATTTCATTTATTCAAAATGATACTTGTTGGTTACCCTCTCCAGGGATGGCACATGTAATTTTCATGAGGGTCCCAAGAGATAGGAAGTATGCACTGAACTGTTAACCACAACATAACATCCTGGGAGGACAACAGTATAATATAAACAAAGGCACAATAAGTAATAAAAAGTTAATTCTTTCAAAAGTTACTAATACCAACATACAATTTCATCTCTGCAATTTAAAAAACATTGGCAACATTTCTCCAAGTAAATAAGCAACTGTGTTTTGAAACTATTCACTGCTGGCACTTGTTTAAGGGAATCTGGTAATTTGTTCCATCCATCCTGAGCTTCACAAGTAAAAAAGCATGTCTCGAATCGTCTGTTTTCTTCTCCGAAACTTAGGGTTCACACCAAGAGGAGAGCAGAACTGTAATTTACAGTTACAAAACAAGACTGCACCTACCCTCAGGCACTCCACTGTGCACATTTATACAATATATTACACCATCTCCTTTACATTGCCAGATGTAATCAATTCATGGTTTTTTTCATATAAAATACAACAGTGAATTATGTAGTCATGTGACAAGACCTTATCCATGTAATCTATTACAAAATGCATTTAATTTCTGGAGCCAGTTATGCCAATATTGTGAAAAAATAAAATCCCCAGCTTCAGTATCAGACAAAATCAAATCACTGAACTACAAAACTTCTCGTTCTGTTGGCTTAGTATAGAAACTGTTTAAGTTTTACATCATGCGCTAAGTTTTAGACCCATTCAACCAGCTTATAACCCACATCTTGACAATATGATGATACTGAGTCTAAAAATCATTCAGAATTTGAAAATACCAACTTATGTCAGAAGACACTATCTTTAGTGAGCTTCAACTATCCGAAATAGCATATAGGGAGGAATTAAGAAACCAGGTTAGTCAATTTATTTGAGTTTAAGCTGAATTATTTTGCATAAGCCATGATTTGCTTTCATTAAAATTTTACTCCCAAGTTGTTAATCATCAAATACAAAAAACGAAGCTACCAGACACTGTTGTACAATACACATTGAAAAATTTTACAAAAGCTGTTTTTTTGCCTTCAAAACCAAGACTCGGCCAGATTTCTTTTATTCTGCTTACCACACAGGCAGTATTGCAGCATGTGTTTTCCTGCATGGGTGTGCCAGGGTAGCATTTCTTTTTATGTTGAGTCTTTCCCTCTTACATGGTCTCATCAACACCTCAACAATAATGCCATTAAAAAAGTGGTCTGAGGCTGAGGGAAAGCCACAATGAACACCTGGAAAAGTTCAAACCTGCACTTTACAGAAGCTGTCCTCTTTCACCACTTCCTTCTCTTCATCTATGTGATGTTCTCCCTACCATGTGTTCCAGTTGAAAACTTGCTTCTCTTTTAGTGCATGAAAAAGGCACTCCCCCCTACAGACTATCATTATCTTCTCAGTGCCTACATCAGAGCCTATGAATGCTTTGAGGGCAAAGACAGTCTCATTTTTTGTTTCATGCAATGCCTAGGGCAGTGGTGGAACTTCTGAATATTGGCTGGAAATCGGGGATAGTGAATATTGGCTGGAAGTGCTGGGTGGAAAACACAGCCAGCTTTCTCAGCATTCAGCGAGACCTGGATGGACAGAAAACATCAAACTGAAGCCTGACCATTGGATCCTAGAATTTGAAACCCTGTTTTTTTTCGCAAGGTTAAAATCTTAGCATGTTTGTCAAAAAATATACTATGGGTTCTGGCCTGTAACAGAGTAGCAAACTTCTTGCCCTCTCACAGTCAACCCTTTAATTCTCTTCTGGTACAGAAAGACCTAAGCAGCCACCTGAAACCATATCACATGACCTGGCATTTATTACAGTAATTCTAGCCTTTGGAAAAGAACAAACATTTCAGTCTGGATTTCCTTTTCCTCACTTGTGCCTTGAAGCAGGTCTGCTCCCGCATCTGTGTGTCCTGTAAATCATGCCAAAACTCTCCTTTGATCCACTCCTGCTAAGCTAACAGGTGTAGAAAAAATGGATGTATGTTATAAAAGATGTTTTGATACAACATATACTTTTTTGGCATGTCATCCTTACCCAAATAAGCCAGATTTAAAAGTAAAGAAAAACGAAGCCAAAACATGCTGAAGTCTTTTTTGATCTCCCTTAAGGTATGGAGGCTTCAGAGTATTTCTGGTAGACAGATTCCCACTGTCACATGCATGCATTTGATTCCTCGTTTCCCAGCTCATTCTTTCTCACAAAACTAACAAGTCTGAGGCTGGAAACATTAAATGCTCAGAACTGCCACTAAGATATATGACAGCTCAGGATGTTTGGTGCCACACAGAGCGATCCTTACGTCTGAAATCAGCGTGTTCAGACTACACACCAGACTACTACAGCCTCCTCCGATGCCTACATTTTCTAAAAACTTCTGACAACAAACTACATTGAAACAAACTAAATCCTAAAAACAGGACTGAAAAAGGGCAAAGTCCATAACCTTCCTATCTCTAAACACTACACTACTTTTTTTCCCACAGGAAATACATGCAATAGGACACCACCACCACCACCACCCCCCGCACGAAAAAGTAGTACATTTGATGTTTCAGCATTTAAAAATTATATATCTACATTACTAGACAATGACATGTATTGTCTTTGTTGCTTCTAGATAGCCAGAAAGGACTAGCAAACTATTCATTAATAACAGTTTATCAGGGGTCATAGGAGCAATCTGGAAGAAACTTGGAGCAAGCCCAAGAAAAGACCACCCAGTAGACCCATGGCTGCTCATTAGCTTTAAGCAGCCAGTGCTATTTGCAGCTCCAGTTGATGTCAAACACTGACAATTACCAGTTATCATACAAAGACGAACTGGAATAGACCTGCCAAAGAATACTTTTTGTTGTTGTTGTTGTTGTACAAAGTGCAATGTATTATTATGTTCAAGCCACTACCAAAAGGAGCTGTTGATCTCACTTTGCTGGAGAGATACAAAGGGTAGATGGAGCAACACGGCATTCTGTTTGAAGGGTGACTTGTGTTATAAGTGAAAGACACTATAAAATGACAATGCTGCTGCAAAGGAGACAGAATGACACATTTAGTCAAATTCCCAGTCTAAGCCTTTTCAAAGAGCACAAGCAGTTAGTAAAACATTCCTTAGGGTTCCTGTATCCTTTTAAACATGATAGCTTTCTCTTGCAGTTTACACTTATCATATTAAGAAAAATGGTAATGAGGAGATCATGACAACTTCTTTTAAAAAGCAACAATGACTCAATTGCCAAGGAAAAAAGGAGTGATAACTATTTTCTTGGAAAGAAGCCTCCAGTGAACACTGTTGAAGCCGTGTTCTTCGTTTTTGTCTGAACTTGGGAACGACAAGGGGCTGCTCTTCAAAAAAAATCTGAGCACCAGTTTGCATTTGATTGGTACAACGCTCCTTTTCAAACTGGCAGCTCAGACCTCTTATTGAAAGGATGAGGGACTCAAGAGGTTAGAAATGATAAAACACTGGGATAAGTGGGAAGGGATTAATTGGCCTGATTTAAAAAAAAAAATCACTACTGAGAATATTCCAAACACCAAGGTTTTTTTGAGGCTCAGAAGAATATTTTTACTGTACCTTAGGGTACACAAACAACATATTCTTTAGCGGGATATACTTATGGCAAAGAAATTAATGGACTAGAAAGCCCAAAGGGGCCTTTAACATTCAGTGCTTGTGCAATAAATTCCATCAGAAGATCTCAAAACATTCCTCACAAAAGATCAGTACCCACCATATTCCAGCCTGGCTCCAGAGGTGAAATTTGGTTCATGCCTTAAATCATCCACTCAACCAAGCAGCAATGACCACTACCTTGCCACTTTTTTTTTTTTCCCCATTAGCAGTCCATGCAAGTCTCCTAAGTCCATGTGTGTCCCTGTTTCACTCTGCAAAATACTAGTAGGTATTGTTTCCACCTCCCCCTAAAAATATTTGCTTAGACTTTGCACAGAAATTTTGGAATAGAGGAACTGTTTAAAGACGACCTGTAAACTGTTGAGAACAGAGCTTCTAGTGACATCCACACCAAAGCCCTCACCCTAGGAGGCCTGGAACACAACACAGTAACACTTGTAGCAGGTAGGATAAACAGTGCAAGCAGGATGTTGAACAAAACGTAAATCTGGGCACTTAGGTCTGAACTTCGGATTCATGTTTGCAGTCAGTTTTTATCTCTTGCCTTGAACAACAGTCAACAAACACCTCAATGCCTTGAACTAACAAAATCATCTTCCTTTTTAATGCCATAGCCTGGCATTTTCTTCAGCTGACTTTTGCAGGGCTGGGTGCCTGTATGACTGCTTTTAAATCAAAAAGAAATATCAGAAATTCCCTGGCCAAAAAGAAAAAAAAGAAAAAAGAAAGAAAAGAAAAGAAAAAAAAAAACCCAAAAGCATTCTGGTCAGACTTTCTAGCTATCCAAAGAAATTGTTCCACAGCTGACATAAATCAATGTGGCAGGATCTACAGCTAATTAAACAAATGTGACAATTCCACTGCGACAATTGGAAAACGCTCGAAAGTGCCTCCCATCCACAGTGTCCATTCTTCTCAAATGTGTATTAAAACCCATGTACTGTATTAAGAAATTGAAAAGAACTTACATATTCAATAAAAACACAATTATAAGCACAATTTGAAATATATGACTAAAATAGATTAGAAGTTCATAAGGTTTCTCAGAACATTAAATTCAATGACGTGCTTTCTTTAAAAAAATGCTAGAAATTCTCTATTGAAATGGAATAGCCACAGTACGTAGTATAATTTTAAATATCTGATTGAGCCTTGCTTTTGCACAATTATAACACCAATAATTCCAGCTGAGGACCTCGATGCATTTTCCTAGTGACTAATTTAACTACACAGCACGATGACAGTGTGGGTGAGTTTCTGTTTCCCCATTTCACAGAAAGAGCTGTGGAATGGAGGAGCATCACAAGGTTATACATGAAGATCAAAGGTTGGATGTTTTATCTGATGTATGTATTCAAACATTTATTGAGAGGATGTTTGAAGTGATGGGAAGATGGACCGTATCAGTCCTTTACTGGCAGGTGTGAAGTGGTGTCTTCTGAGGACTTTGATAGCTGAAACAACCTCCACAGGCAAGAAGGAAGACACCTTCAGAAAGAGCTCCACTGACTATGCCACATGACACTCTCAAAGCCAGCAGACTGATGGCAAGCAGTAAAGACAAAAACTGCTTCTCCCAAAAAGTGGCCTCCAGAACTATTCTCCTAATGTGGAATAACTTGAACTCTAAGACCAATGATGGCTGCAAGACTGCCTTCCCATGTTAGGCTGCTTCCACAAACCTCATGAAGGCTGACAAGTCTGACAGTGTGTCACTACATGACTCATCCAAAGTAAAAGTCCACCTGCTTATCCAGGGGGTCTCTCAGGAAGAAATACTTCTTGGTTCGTAACATAGTTGGTGTCTGCATTCTTGTCTTAAGAAGAAGGAGTGACTTGGGTGAAATTTAGACTGCAGCCTCAAGTATCTGGCCACTTCTTGGTTAATTTTGTTTTCCATTTCTCCAGTTCTTTCCTTACATACATTTCTTTAACCATTGATCATTTTAGGTTTAGGTTGTCATGGCCAGCTGAAACTTCAGAGGAGAATGTCAAAGAGGAGAGCTCTTGAAACTCTTTCCGAAGGTTCATTTCTTACATTTTCCGGTCTTATCTTCCCTTGGACACTGCAAGTCTGTCTAACCAGTTCCTAGTTCTGTTTCCCTTGATTAACCACATATGACCAACTTACCCTTCATGGGCCCACCAGCTTCTTCAGCAGTGCTGACTTATGGGGAGGCTTCCTACCAGGACTTAAAACCCATAACACTTGCCCTCGAGGCTACAGAAATGGAGCCCTTCCCTTTAGTGAAATAAAGAGTCACAGAAAATGATACAGACTTTGTCATTTTAAAACAGAATTGTTTCCAAAGCATGCATTCATTTCAGAAAACCTAACTTGATTTTAATGTTTTCAATGTCTTCATTCTGTGCCTAAAGCAATTTTTTATGTAGAATACACATTATTAATCTGCTTAAATGAAAGGTAACATTGCTAGCAGTTTAAACACTCAATGCCCATTTTAACCATGTTTCATTTTGACAGGACAAGATGAAATAACATAAATGATTAATCTGAGACCAGAGGAATATTCTACTACTTATATTTCAAAATAGGACCAGATTTTTTTCGTTTAATACTTTGGCAGTGAGATGTGTAAGTGGAATACAGGAGCTTCAGATGCCTTTCTGCTTTTCTGCACTGCGTACTGTGCCAGTAGTTGTTGTTACCGGGCATTCTGGAATTGGCAGCAGCACTCCAGGACAGGCACATGACTCTGAAGTTCGTAATCACAGTTTTACACAACATAAAGTCGTGCAGTTCATGAGGTCCTTAAGGGAGGCTACCTGGTACAGCTGGAGTCAGACATTATAACAGCATAAGAATGCTTAAAACTTTCCATTGAGTTCAGCACTTGGAGCCTTTATTAGTCCATGGGAGCATACAAAAGGTCAAAGTTGATCTGACATCCCGGATTCCTTGGGTCTGTTTTCTCTCGCACTTTTACTCAAAGATAAGGGAGTTATTCTTTATTTACAATGCTGAAAAAAGACGGGAAGTCAGGTCCCATGGGTCTGCAAGTCTGGAGTAGGAATCTTAGTTTTATGATACTCTCCACTCAGCTAAAAGACCACATCGACTAATTTTCCCACATTTTTTGTCTCTTTTACTTCCAGCTATTTCTGGAACTACAAAACTTAGAGGTATTTGAAAAAGTAGTATATGAAGTGACCAAAATTTTTAAGTGCCTCAGAGGGTGCACCTGACCTTCCATAGAAGCTGCAGAACTTATTATCTTTTCCTTCAAGACAATGATTTTGCTTGAATTACTTTTTCATTTGAACTGGCTTTTAAAAATATTTTATGTTCTCACAAAACATCATTATTTTTATCATAACTGAGTACTGAATCAGAGGGAGGATGCCAAACTTGTAACTTGATGCAATACTTACTGCATCATTTCTGAGGTGACTATCAAAGAGGAAAAGAAACCAGAAATGGTTGTTTTGGTGCAAAAGAGACACTGAAGAGCTTGGTAAATGGAAAAGAATTGAGACTTTTTTATTTAGTCATTGATTTCTCATAACAGTCCTTTCATTGTCTTCAGTAGCAGTAATATGGGTCCAAACTTTTGTGATGTCAGCTCACTTTGCAGTAATTTTAGTAGCAATGGTAAATCTGGCAGTTATAGTAGAATTATATAATACCACTGAAATCAGCAATATTTCAATTTGGCTATGTGAAAATATATGTTAAAATATTATGGTTAAGGAGATAAGAAAACAGCACTGAATAGTGACTTCAAAATAGGTACACTGCTATCTCTTCCTTCCTGAATACCTTTTGTAATCTTTTTTTATTGTTACAGTGTAGGTAGACTGTAATAGACCCACATAATGATCAGATTTTACATTTCAAAGTTCTTTGCTAAATAATTTCTTTAATGCTGCTATGAAAATAAAACGTTTATTTGATAAATGTGTCTGCAGGCTGGAATCAGACCCTGCTTGTCTGTCCTGACAAAGGTCTAATCATTTGCTGCCTTACATCTTGAAGAGGCATTTATCCCTGTAACAGGCAGGTGCAAAGCACCACCTTTCGAATACAGGAAACATTGCACACCCACATGCATTTGTCACATCAGTCAACCTTTTCTCCCCATTACCTCCCTAACAGCATGAAGTCTGCTTTGCGTTGATCTGGCAGCACAAAGCATATTTATGCCACATATCTACATCACAAGTGAACTCCTCTCACACCTAATCTGTGCAATGCCAGCAGCGCAATGGTGGCCCACCAAACCAACCACATAAGCTAAGCACTTGAGCCACGTCGACCTAATTTCTACATTATGTACCTTTAAGTTAATATAGACAGCTTTGGAATAATGCTCCTGAGGTGCCGTTCTCATGGGTGGCACCGTAATGTCACTATAAAGGTGAAGGGTCACATTTGTTCTGCTGCGTTCAGCTGTAACTCAACAGTGGCCAAGGCAAGCCTCGAAGGGTCTGCTCTAGACTGGGAAGACCTAAGGCTGCATTTCCCAACTCCCAAGAGTCTTTTGCACTTCAAGCTGACACCAAGCAGTCCTCAAATGACTCTTAGCTATTGATTTCACAGTGCTTGTGTGTAAAAGCCTGGACAGTGCACAAAATACGAGGAAAAGGCTTCTTTGACTTTCCTGGAATTATTGCTGAATGCTTGAGGTAGTACTGAGATGAGAATTGAGGTGATCATCTACCAAACCAGGAATGAGCTGTTATCAGACTACTCAGCACTTCCATTTTCTGGAGGGAGACTACATCTGGAGAGTCATCAGAGCAAAGGACTGGTTGCTGCTTGTATGTGTACCTAAAGTAATGCAGGTGTAAGTCCTTTTTATTTAATAACAGCAGCAGCAACCTAAGTGGAGCTGCTGCCAATTTATACCAGTGTGGGAGGAAGAAGAATTCAATGAACTTAAATGAGATCAGAGGTCAGTGGAATTACCCCTTGATTTATTTTGATGTGACAGCAGAAACTGATTCTGCCTCCATTGAGAAAATGCTGATAAAAAGTTGAAATTGCAATGGCTTGAAAAATGCTAGGAAATTAATTGTTTTTATCCACCCAAATCTTCATATACATAAGCAAAGTCTAAAGAAATAAAACCCCTACAGTTGTAACACACTGCCTTTTTCAAAGTAGGCTATTACCCGCTCCTTACACGCTTCCAAAGGCTGCATGCCAGACAAGGGACAAAGGCCACAGGTACACATTTACACGTGGGTTAACTTTTCAATCCATTTTTTCATTTCAATAGAAATAATAAATCACCTTATCCTGGAGAAAGAAGCAGCTTGACACAAAACATACGGTGCTGGGCTATTTTTATAGCACACCTAAGACATATAGGGATTCATTTATTTACTCAGCTATTTAAAAGTGGCTACTCTTACTCATTCTCTGGACAGCTAAATGCCAGGTTGCTAAGTTACTGTTACTTGACATCATCTCCTCCCCAATGTGTTCCCACATTTGACAGGTTCACATGATTTACTAGGCCAGTCAGCTCGTTATTCACTTGTCCAATGACGTCTGGATAATCATTTTAAATTCATATCATGTCCTCCCCAGCAAGCCCCCAGATTCCACATGAAAATATTTAAACTGCCTGTCAGCTACTAAGTGCATTTGTAACCACACCGGACAGCGTACCTGTATTTTTCAAATTACAATTATTATAATTAGGTTTAGCATCGTTCTTCTATGTTGGTTTGTATTTTAGAAGAGAAAACAATTACTGAGGGGCAAATAATGGGCTATATCTGTTACAGTCTAATTTTGTTCTGTGAACAGCTCACCTCAGCTATGGATGACACATATTAAAACTGTTAGTGCTTTCAATTGGTGAGAGGAAGGTAATACTACACATAGTTCGCCCAGTCAAGGGCATTTTCACCTGCTGATGAATTTACATATTTTCCAATGTCATTAGACATGAGCTAGTCCTCAGAAGAACAGAAGACCATACAAATTATAGACTTAGTTTCTTTAGCTCAGGTCATTTTTATACTAATTACTGAAATATATTTAGGATTTGTTTTGCTTCCAGACTAGAAAGCTTTTAATTAATCTCACAGCTATCCACATAATATCAGAAGTTCACGTAGTTACTTGATGCCTTACTACAGTGAACATGCGCCTACAAGAATACTTTTGTTCCTCTAAGCAGGGACAGATATTTAGGCAGAAGTGCCTGCCCAGATGGTTAGCAACACAGACACGAAAGCTTTGTGTGTACAGACCAGAGCTTCACTTCTCGGGATTACATCTAATCGATTGCCTAAACACCTCATCCAAAGTTTCAATTTACATTATAAGTCCTCAAGAAAATTTAGTTAAATAAGATTTCCTTTCTATTCTGTGTAACATTGTAAGCTTATTGCCTCCTCACTCAGAGGTAAACCAACGCTAAGGGAGGTCCCTCTATGCTCTCTATAGGCAGAAAAGGATCGCTGCTAGTTCGCACTCCACATCACACCAACACACACCCCTATGCCTGGACCAGCACCACGGATCACATAACGCGCAATGACAGCAAAGGACACTGATGAAAAGCACTGGTACCAGTGGCAGAAGTAACAGCTTCAGAAAAATGCTTTAAAATGTCAGTTCTCTCGCCCCATCTGCACTTCGTAGCACATTTCACTGAACTCATTTTTCAGTGGCTGTGCATAGCAAGTGACAATTTAAATCGATATTAATAAAATGTGAATTACAAACACACACACTGCTGATTGCCTGTCTTCCGTGTTATCCACACTTGCAAAGCCATTTGGTGGTTTAAAAAAATAAGCCACATTTTGGAACAGAAAAAAGTGTACTGACCACTAGTGTGTTCACCTTCATCTTTCGATTTGGTATTGGCAACATGTATTAAATGCAAGTCTGGTACCACTTTCACAGCTTGGCCTCAGTTATGCAAGAGAATTTTTTTTAATTATTATTATTGTTTTTATTATTATTATTATTACTACCCCTACTATCACTACCATCACTATTAACAATGGCAATCTTCTCAGACGTCCTGGTTAGAAAAGCAAAATCAAGAGGAGATTGGTCTGCAATTAACCTTTGGTTGTAGTATCAGGAACAGTCCTTAAAGCATTTACACAAGATGACTTAAGTGGCTAAGTGTCTCAGGAAATCTGAAAGACTGTGAAATTTTGTCTCTGCAGACTCAGGGGTTTGAAGAGACTCAAGACCTTTCCCCTCACTCGGCTGGAAATTTTCGACCATAAACCCAATTAAACTGTTTTTTTCCTAGGAAAAAAAAAAACAGAGATTAGGAATTGCAAACCTCTACAATTACAAAAAACATCAATCAAGTTCAGCCTGAAAAAAGAGCTCTGTAAAATCAGAGGTCACAGATCTTAGCTTGGATGCCTCCTCCTTGTAAACTCTAGCAAAAACCCGTACAAGAGTTACTGTGTCTTTCTGAGGGGTGAAACTGATTTAAGTCACTTAATTCCCTGACTTAAAAAAAAAAAAAGCAAGCTTCAATGCTCTCAAGGGAGACTGGTGGCAGGGTCAGAGTGAGGCAGCCAGCAGCCCCCTTCCTCTGGCACTCTGGGGTGCACAGCTCAGCAGTGAACATGGCCCAGAGAAATTACCAGTCATTGCCGATGGTTTGGTTGGTCAAAATGCACACTGTTACAGCCCCATCTGTCTGCCTTTGGGATTTGACTGTCCTGTAATCCTTCCCATTTACCTCTGT
Source organism: Dromococcyx pavoninus (assembly GCA_033558185.1). Taxonomy (NCBI): domain Eukaryota; kingdom Metazoa; phylum Chordata; class Aves; order Cuculiformes; family Neomorphidae; genus Dromococcyx; species Dromococcyx pavoninus. Next base: position 3,063,580 of record JAUMJL010000028.1, read on the forward strand.
AACATCCCTCACAGGATGGAAATTTAGTAGTCTGGTTTTTAACCTGCGGAACCTGCCATCAGAGAGCCTAGACCTGCACTCCCAAAGTGCACTCTTGTAGAGCCTATGTAAATGGACCCAAAAGGCCAGAAAGTTATCTGTCAGGGCTGGGAATTTAATCCAGGTTCTCAAAGCACAAATTGCTGCTGAAACCAAGGGCCATCCTTTCATCTGGAGCAGAAAGTCTGAATTTCCTGACATAGGGCTTCCATGGGGAGTCTGAAGACTGGATTTTGACCACTGCTGGGCATCACATTCTCTTACTTATTTTCTCTCCATTGCCTGTCAAGTAGAATATGATACTCTGCATGCGGCCAAAACACATTTCCTGCTAGCTTATTCTGCATTATAAATTTGAGAACAACGAAGTCATTGACAAAACTCAGGTAATTCTACTTCCACGTGTGCTTCAGCACCGTGGGAAGCTGGAAGTCTAAAATGCTGTCACTGAAAGCAACCAACAGGGACCGGGTTTTGCGGGGCCTTTGCTGAGCAGGCCCAGAAGTGGCTCTGTGATCTTCTGCTTTCATGCACTCTGGGTCTCGGTGGCAGTCTGCAGCCTGCGAGCAGACAGGTTACAAGCAGGCTGCAGAGAGTTTGTCAGCCCAGAGCGGCCCCACACCACGCCAGTGCTGTACTAAGCCACTCTCACCACGTAACAGCGTGCAAACCTACCTTAGCTGCCGTGTGGGAGGGAATGCCCAGCCCAGACAGGCCATGGCCGAGGTCCTGTGCTCGCCCGTGGCATGCCAAGGCCACAGCTGCTCCCTGGCACAGCCAGTTCCATATGCTCGAGGTGGCTTCTGAATATCTCCACACCTATGGCTGACAGGTTTGCTCCAGGGCTGGATGGCAAGGGTGGGCACAAGGGGGGCCTCCAGGAATCCGCACCCAGCAGTCAAGGAAGATCTGCTGGTTCACATCCCTTTTTCTGGGTGCCCATTATACGCCCTTGTGAGACAGACCCTCAGAGACATGGAAATCTGCAAAATCCCTGCTCTGTCCACCCCAAGAGTTCCTCTGGGTTCAGCAGCCTACTGGTGGCAGGAGGTGATGCCTGTGGCCACAGGGACTCTGCAATTCATCCACATCCCCTGCAGACGACAGAAAGTGCTGCACTGATCTGAGCAGGTTTCAGAAGGAAGCCTGGGATATTCTGCCTCTGTTGACCCAAATTACATGCAGGAGGAAAGAAGATCAACTCCCCCTGATTAGAAAAAAAGACATTTCTGCTTCCTGTGATTTATATTCACTGTCCCACATTATAACTGTCACTGGGATGATTGATCTCTGAAATTTGCTGCATCACATTTCCTTTTGATGCTGTTTACTGAAAACAACTTATTTTCCCAGCTAACAAGTCATTCATTCCAACTATAGTAATGAGCCTAATTGAAATATATAAACACAGGAAGAAGATATCCTAAAACGAAAAAGCATTTCACATAGCCTTTCAACATTTTCTTTGCTTTTGCTCCCTTAGTGTTCTATAGGTAATAAACGCCTCCTCACTCTGAAGGCTGAAACTACATTTCATTTATTTCCTTGCATCTGTTGCTGCTGCGTGCACATGCAAATGCATTACTCCTCCATTACTGCAGTCTACACGTGCACGATTGCTGCTGGTACAACTTACTTCTGCAGTAACAGTGGCAACCCATAAGGACATGAATAGCATGTGTGTACCCAAAACAGGAGCCAGTTTTCCAAACTATTTAATTTTGGATTGCAATTAATACTAAGAAGTCTATTTTATTTTATAAGAAAGAATAAATCCATGTCTTTTCAAGCAAGTTGGCTTGATCGTTACACATGATTTCAGGTGTGGGTTAGTTTGCACCAGTTGCTCCTAGTGATAAGGACAAGGCAGACACAAATTCCCATTGAAATTTTACCCCTACTACACCAAAACACAGCAAGTTGGCTGGCAATCCCAGGGAGGTCGCTGTGACAGATGGGAAACTCAACCCATAAGGATAAAGACCTAAATCCCAGATAGGGACCAGTGGGTTGCAAACCTGTCCCCAGACAAATCAGCAAAGTCAGGGTATCAGAGAAAAAGCCCATCTTACACTTAAAAGTAAGGCAAATTTATAGAAACACAACTTGTGCACACGCCCCTTTTTCTTGTTATACGATGTTGTTGCAATTAAGCCATGCTCAGTTTGAAGTGGTTGTTCTCATTTTCTGTATCCAGCTACTGACCACGGCTCCCAGAAAAATGTATCTATAGGTCCTCAACAACACCATGCACGATAAGTAGTTTGGAGGAAGAAGGAGGAACACTGTGTGTCAGTCTGTGAGTAGGAGAATTAAGATGATGCCACCTCAGGGTACGACAGAAATGTGTCCTGGTGAGACTCATAGAGATTGAGAGCTTAAAAAAGAACAGGAACATGTAAATCCTGAGTGATACAAGCTGGCAGATACAACGTATTAGATGAATTGACCTTACTCACTAAGGAGCACCCTGTGCCTGCGACTTTGCTGTGTCTCCTTCACACAGACCCGCTAATATGTTATTATTTAACTGCAGTGTTAAAGACAGCCATATAAATCTTCTCCACGACAGATGAAATAACAGCACTACAATTATACGAAAGATAACAAAAGAAACGGGTATTACTCACCCGTAATATTTCTTCCACACAGCTGGAGTCATTGGGAAGAGTAACCTAGGTTTAAAGAATAAAAGAAATGTTTAGTCAGGTGCCGGATGCAAAGTTCAGTGACTACAACCACACAGGTGAACAGCTAACAAGCAACTGCCTCTCTTTGAAGATTGCTGCATCCATTCTTGCTGCCTACCAAATTTTCCAGTTCAGATCAACATAAATCATCAGCAGGACCTACTTTGTCAAAAGTTGTTTTTTCCTTCCGCACTGCTTTGTGTTACTAACATCACTTTTGAAGCAATAAAATACTCTGATTTCCTCACAGTTGAGAAGTGGCACTAGAATTGCCTGAAACTTCTGTAATTGAAGAAGATCCCACTGTTATTCCTATCGGCAGCCTTCAGAGAGAAAGTGAGGTTTGGTTTAAGTTGCCACATGCTGCAGTGAAGGACAGAGGTGATAACAGTTAGGAGAAGGCTGTTATCATCAACTATCTTATCCTACAGCTTAATAGGCTAACAGCTAAGAGAGCTCCTAAAACTTAAACATATACCATAGTAAAATACTGGTTGGACTGTAAGAGTGGCTGCTGATTTTGTTGTCCCTCACTCCACCAGCCTGTTGCAGGTTAAGCATCCTCTGAGGACTGAATGGCACACAGGAATCCACATCGAGAGGCCTGACAGATATTCTTCTCTCCTTAGAAAAATGTGATCTATCTACGCACACAACCACACTAATGCACACACACAGTGGTGCCCTTAATGTCTTCCAATTGAAAATACTTGTTTAAATGCCACTTAACAGCACCTGCCTCAATCCCTCATTCCAAGGACATGAAAGAACACAAAACCTCTAAATACTGTGAACAACTACGTACACAACAGGAAGACACGACCCAATACATACAACCATTTTGTGGCACTTGCAGATAGTTATGATGGGTTCTTTTCATGGGGATTCACCAGAACAGGAAGAGACAATATCCAGGAAGGCAACAAACAACAGGTAATTGCTTCATACCATAAATAATCAATAAGACTTTGCCCTTAGTAACTGATTTAGTAGAAGACATTCATGACTAAACTTAATCCCTATCATCCTAATCTACTATAGAGTTTGACCAAAAGCACTGACCATGGCTTTCCTCCTGTATTTCTGTCAACACTAAGTTTCAAGAATAAATCCACCCAGCTACAGAAGTCAAAGACTAGAAAGACCTATTAGATCACCAAGTTCATGCTCTGCTAATGTGGCACATTTTTCCCACAGTTTCTAGTGCTGTGGCTAGTCTAACTCAAAATTTGGAGGGAAATGGGTCTCACACCTCTTCCCTTAATAAAATATGGAGCTGTATTGTAAACTATTTGGCTCTTTTTTGTGACAATTGTTAGATTTTTTCTTTCAGTGTCACCTCAGTCTCTCTGTCGAGCTATTCCCACCTACTTTAAGTAATTCACTACTTCCGTTCACATTTACACCATGCACAGATGTACTCTAGTACTCTAATCTTCTCAAATGCTGTTTGTTCAACTTTTACTTTCTTTCCTGATAAACAAGATTTTCCATCCCTTTGTCTTACTTCATCACTATACTCTGAATTTCCAAAAGTTCATCAGTATCCTGGTAACGAAGTACTCGAATCTGACTACACTGCAGATATATTAGTGGTTTTTATCTACTCCAGCGTCTCTAGATTATAATTTTTCATAATATCACTTAAAAACATTCAACCGACCAAAAAAGAGCCTTACCATTTGTCCCCAGTTTCTACTCAGCTCAAACTCTACCTAACAAACATAGGGTGAGAATTTCCAGTGGATGGTCAGCATTGGCTGCAATAATCCACCTTCATACAACATGTTATGATATTCCAGCGTTCATTGGCCTTTCTTCATCCCCCTATTTTTCACTTAAATCATACCAAAAGATTAGAGAGCACAGGCACTGCTGCCACGTGCAGTGGGAGAGTGGGAGGACATACGTCTCTAATACACTCCTGATTTCTTTCATCGAAAAATTAGTATGTAGGAATATGAGAAAACAAACCAAATAACTTCCCCAAGAAGTTTACAGTATACAGACCAACTACAAAATCTCTCACACCAGTTATAGCGGTGGCCCAAAATCCAGTTGAATGAGTCAGACTGGTAAGAGTGTGTGCAGAAGAGATACAGAAGTCTTCTATTTAACACCCCTCCCCAGCAGTACACTTCATTTTCAATGGTTAGTTGAAATACTACGGGTATTCTTTTGTTTAGAAATATCTTAATTGTGATAATTGTGTCTCTGACTATCAACACAAGGCAGAGCATGTTCTTGTTTCACAGTCCTCTCCCAATTCACAGCCCTGTTTAAGTTTATGTTACTTCAGAACTAATGATGATAATAACAATAAACATACCATTTTACTTTAATAAAGCCGACTATATATTATGCAATCACAACCAGCTTCTGCTGGCAGCACTTGCTAATAACTCTAAATGCTCATGCATCAATTTAATTGTGTTAATGGCAAAGAAGATTTTAATGGCTTGACAGAACTTTTTTGTTCCCTTTGGCATTGCTTTGTTTTGAATCACTGGTATTAAAGTAATGCAAAATGTCAAAGTGCTGTGATTGTCATATAGGGAGATCCAAGCAGGAGCTAGCACAAAGAGGAAAACATTTAGACTGATGCAAACATTAAAAGAATAATTATTATAACATGGCTATCAGAGAGAGGATCAATGTAAGAGTCTTTCAGTACATTACTATTAATGGATTTCTAAAGAAATGAGACCATTTTTCCAAATTCATGCTACATTTGCACATTCTAAGAGACCTGAAAAGCACAGATCCATTAGAAACTTATTCCCTCCTGGAAAAAAAAAAAGAAAAGAAAAAAATGCCTCTCAACCTTTCAAAGTGTGAATCAAAAATTGCAAGTTTAATTGTCCATAAACATTTGTATTCAGCTAACAAGTGCAAGCAGGGTCACAAGGCACACCATGGTATCCAAGCATAGATTCTTCATGACAGAATGAAACAGAGCAGATACAATATGTATCACCTTCTTGAGTACCAGAGCTATCACAAATTGTTATTACAACTGCTGTTAATAAAATACCACTTTCTTTTTGTAGCTTAGTTAAGACTGGAGATCCATCACATAATACTACTTTCTGAACATAAAACCCAAATATTTTAAGACCTATTATGTGACCCTCCACTCCCTCTCCTCTTCAGGTCTCATCAGCAATCAGATTCTAAAGAGGACACCACTCGCATTCGTTCATGCTTTTAGTGCCTTTCATTCTTTGTGAGCACGTGTAACTTATCCGAAAGGACAGATTCCAGGAATTTGGCTTCTGTAAGATGGAGTAGTTGCATTTCACATCATAAGCTCTTCCCTCATTCACAAACCCCACACTGAAGAACAGTGAATATTACATAGGTTGCAGACAGACGTCCTGAGATAATAAAACTTCAATCAAAACAAAAAGATTTCACAACAGCTAAATGCTACACTGAACTAATCTTCCAATTCCATTTTAATCTGGCAAAACTCTTTTGCATCAAAATGTTTTGTGTTTACTTTTAAATATTGCTTGTTAAAAAAAAAAAAAGAAAAAAGGAAAAATCAGATGGCTAAAATATTCCACCTAAGACAAGCCAGCATTACAAGGCTCTCTTCACATCTCAGACTCACCAGAGAGCGAGCAGAACTTAAATAATCTGGAACCAAAGGTTTAATGTATGGCTCGGAAGGCTCAGTGCTAAACTGTAAAGGGAGGGAAGCAGAGCAGAAATCTAAGAGTGAGGGAATAGTAGCCATTAATGTCACGCAGATCAAACGACATTGGGTGAATGGTTACAATATCCGATGACTCATGTTGGTCTAACCTTCCTTTTATTCATTCAGCAGTTCCTTGACCACTCTTACCTCCTGGACAATTTATAACCTGCATGAGATCAGGTTTTGTTTTTGCAGCACAGAAAAAAAAATCGCATAAAGTCTTTTTTCCCTGTAATTTACATCCGACAGCAGGCATTCCTCAGCAATGTTAGCCACAAAATCTTCCAACAGACTTGTCAGAATAGTTCTGAAAATTCAAATGTAATGTCAGAAAGCAGAAATACACCATGAGTAATGTCTTTTGCCAGAACTGACTGACTACATTTTCATCTGGATAAACTGTTCGTGAACAATCCCTCTGGCTTTATTGATGAATAATTTGCCTTCAACAAGTAATCTCTCCTTCCTATTTTGTTTTATTGGAAAGATAAATGTAGCACGTTAAATGAACGTAAGAACCCACTGACACTTCTTGCATATGAGCACCTATGCGCTTATACACCAAGAGCTCAGTTTTCATTGTCATCTCCCTTATCAGGAACCCGTTTGACTCTGGGGAGATGAAGCTCATACTACTGTTTACTCCTTCGAACACAAATTGATTTTTCACTTGCTAGCATAGAAATATCCTGTGCAGGAGCCTTGATTGATCCTTTCCAGTGTACACTATACAGTGTTAAGATGAAAACACTTAGAAAACCAGATGCAGCAAAACCAGGAATGTCAGCAGAAGCCTCGTCCTGTGAGTGCCTTCAGCTCCTGTCAGGTTTCCTATTAACAGAGGGTGCTTCTTTTTTTGATCAGTGCAACTGGGAAATCACAGAATCAGAGAGTCTTAGAATTGTTCAGGTTGGAAAAGACCTTTAAGATCATCAAGTCCAACTGTTAACCAAACACTGCCAACTTCACCACTAAACCATGTCCCTTAGCACCACACCCACACATCTTTTAAATACCTCCAGGGATAGTAGCTTCACCACTTCCCTGGGCAGCCTCTGCCAGTGCTTAACAACCCTTTCAGTTAAGAATTTTTCCTAATATCCAGTCTAAACCTCCCCTAGCACAACCTGAGGACATTTCCTCTTGTCCCATCACTTGGTACTTGGGAGAAGACACAAACACCCACCTCGCTACAGCCTCCTTCCAGGGAGCTGTAGAGAGTGATAAGGTCTCCCCTCAGCCTCCTTTTCTCCAGACTAAACAGCCCCAGTTCCCTCAGCCACTCCTTCTCAGACTTGTGCTCCAGACCCTTCACCAGCTTTGTTGTCCTTCTTTGTACATGCTCCAGCACCTCAATGTCTTTCTTGTGGCAAGGGACACAAGTACTAAGAACAGCAGGGTTTCCAGATACCAGATGTTGGACTAGATGACCTTTGACTGTCCTTCCAACCTGTATGAATCTATGATTCAATTTTTGTAATATGCTCACTACAAATCTAATAAGATGCAATATTTCACCTGCACTTGAGTGGTGTACACATCCATACCTTTCCAACATCAGTTTTCCTTTGCTTGCCATAAGCATTTCCTTGCATGCTCAGGCTTCTTTTCCCTTCTTCATTCATTGCATATATCTCTTCTGGACTTTCCCCTTTTCAGGCAGCAGCCTGCCCCTCAGCTGCCATCTGACTACACATTTCTCCTCCTGAGCAAGACTGTTTCACGTTTGCTTGTGGTAAACTTCACGGCACTGCTCAGAGCCCACTGTTCAAACCTCCCTGGGTCGTTTCACAGCTCATGCTTTTGTCCATTTCCTGTCTCACCAATATTTCATCCCAAAAGGGTCACTCATCTTAAAGACACCTGAAATAGGTGTCAACTAATCTCATCAGCAGGGAGGATCTTGGCTCTTCCTTACTACCTTTAGTACAAAAGGGTAAGAATGGGAGCAGCTAAAGAGCAAGGAATGAATATTGTCTTTTTTTTTTCTGGTGTATTTGATAGTCATGAGGTTATCACCAACATATATTAGGACTGTATGTTTCGACTCTGGAGGAAAGTGAATGAAGTCAAACATGGTAACACTAAAAAAAAAAAACCCCAAATTACTCCCTTGGTATACAAATCCATATATGTGTTTTTCACAAGGTTATTAATACTTGAGGGAGCCATTTGTGGGTCTCAAATAATGTATATCCACTGTGTTCTTTTAGTACCTCCACCGTCCTGGAGCCAAAATACTATGAGAAGACTACATTTCCCATTATTTCACCCCCCAAAATATCTCCTGAGGCTTATTAAAAGGTCTGTCAAAATATATACTTTATATATATAAAAAAAATCAAGACAGAAAGAAAACTGTTGCCTACAACAAAATACAGAACGCTGCTCCTCTGTTCCCCCCAATGCAGAAACAGCTGTGTTAAATATGCATCTACTGGAAAATCTGAAAACAGGAAAAAGTTTTAAGAAGCAAAGTGAGTTAATTGATTTGTTAAGGTAAGACAGCCTGGCCTGCAGAGCTGGTCTTCCTGTGGTGGATGGAGATGTTCACACCTCCTCCCTAGAGTAAAGCACATTAGCTAGGAAAGACAGCTTATTAGTGTGGTCCAAAACACAACTGAATCAGACTCTTGCTAACTTCAGTGAACTTCCAAAAGTTCAGAAGCCAAAACTGCCCAAAACAGATACCTTTAGTTTCTTTACAAAAGCCAATGACTCTTAACATGCTCCTCTCCAGTCACCTAAGAGGCAGACAAAACAGCACAGTTACACCAGGGTGGGCACCAGAAGGAAATACAAGTTGATTTCTCTACAATGAACATGGCTTACACCGACCTCCCAGTCAGAGCAACCCCAACAACAAGGACAACAATTTTTCACCGGCATTTAGTTCTGCTACACCAACTTTTAAAACAGACTGACCTGAATGTGACAATTACATTTTTCTTGTTCTTCCAAGTGCTTGCTGTATTTAGCCCATTTTTTTCTTTTTCATTTCTTTGATGTTTTCTTTTAACAACACCATTTCAATGTTGATCAGCATGAAATAGTCTCCATGAAAGCACAATATGCTGATGTTCAATTTAAGCTCAATGGTTCTCCATTATTTTCATGCAGTAAATTGCCAAACTCTATTAGAGGGAGAAGCCTGATAAAGTGATCTCACTTCAAGGTCTCCTGAGAGTTTTTTAATGTAGGTAAGGCTGCACATTTTACTTATGGAATATTCTGAATGTTGAATTTTAGAAGCTCGCCATGATGATAATGCCAGAGTAACTGGTAATGTCAGTATTCAGCCAGGCCCAAACAGAAGTGGCATTCACAGTACTTAATTTGTGAATAAAACACCGGCTTGCATCAAGGCTGTTGCAACCATTTAACACTGACAAAGAACAAGGAAATTTGGAACTTCATATTCTTCTTTTCTTTCTTCCTTCCTTTCTCTCTATCCGTCCCTCCTCCTCCAACAACTGCAAGTACTTATTTATTTATATAAAACAAGTATATGTTATTATGTGCCTTGGTATTTTCACCTTATTGTGGAAGAGGTTACCTTACACATTTCCATTAAATTCATGATTAAAGGCACCCTGACCTAAAATGCCACCATGCACTTGTCTGTTTGAAACATCAAAGCCTGACTAACAGACTGCGGTGCAGTGAGATAGATGTTGTGGCAGAAATAAAGATCAAGTGTCTGTTTCTTGTCTTACTTTTACCTGAGCGAATGAAACCTAACTCCTCTGAAGACAATGAAACAGTATAAGTATAAAAGGAGTGTGAAGGCAGTCTGGCTTCTGAGCCTATTCACCCTCAGTTAGGGGGATGTAAATTAGATGCCATATTTATTCTCAGTGTAGAGTAGAACCTCTTGGAAAGCAAAGTCCCTTTACTCTACAGACATAGCTGTCTAAATTTTCTACAACTTGGAATTGTGTTTCCTTTAAAACTCTTTCCCAATAGTAGAAGCTGGTGTCTGGTCCCGGGACAGGCCAGCCCTGGAGCAGGCAGCATCAGGTGGGAGTTGTGTAAGTTCCTGCCAACATGGTAGCAAAGTCGCCAGGTCAGATTGTGGCCTTGGCGACACAACTGAAACTCCACCAACACTGGTGAAGTGGCATCAGTGTAACCTGAAGCATTATTTGACCTCATGAATTCAGACTGTAACATTTCTTGAGGTTTTAAAGAGGAATTTTTTTAAGCATCTATTTACATCAGACAATGCTGTGACCGTAGCTACAAGAATACTGGGGTGACTGTGCCCGCGAGCTGTTCTGCTTCTTTCTTTAAAGTAGGTATGAATGTCCTCACTGAAAAATGTACTCCCGGGTTTAATTTGTGCAGTAGTTTGCACAGTTGCAAGGCCAGTGCTGAGACCCAAATTAATTGCTCAGAGCCTGTTTGCAAATGAGTTGTTTTCATGTATCCCTCCAACACAGCCAAGACTTGCAGATCGCGTCCTCAGACTGTCTTCAGAAGGGAGGGCCAGAAGGACACGGTCTTGCCCAGAGGGAAACAAAACAAATGTAATTTGAAATATCTTTGGGTTTAAATACCAACACTACCTGTTAGCATAATTACTCCACATGAATACATTTTTTACATAAATCTCAATCAAATAAATGAAATTCCTATATAAAATAAAAGCCATTTTTCTTTTATTAATAATAATAAAATAGCACAATTACTTACTATGTCTTTATTGGGTCTGCTTCCAAATTCAAACCACATGAAAATCCAGATCTTATGCTCATTAAATAGTAAGACACACAATTATCCCAACTGCCACTGAAATGTCATGGTTATCATACAAAAGTGAAGCTAAAATAACACTTTTTGGACAGTATGGAACTTAGAACAAAGAAATTCTGATTTTGAATGGGTTCTTTATGGTCTCTCTTTTAGTTACACTTCTAATTAAAATGCTTTGATCTATTAGTGGCAAGGGATGCTGCTAAATGTATTCAATGCAGAAGTCGCATACTTTTCCTGAGCTCCCCAAATCTCTTAGATCTGTGTGCACTTATGCTGCGTGCAGTTAAACCGCTCACTAAAATGAAAAGATATCTAAGAATAACTCACTTCCATTACATTTATAAATCACATTAATTAATTCTACATCTCCAGTAGTGTAGAGACCAAACTCTAATGTGAGATCTAATTAAAGAAAAGGCAAAAAAAATATTGGAATTGAAACACAGAAGTAACTGTTTAGCCTCAAATTAATGAGGCGCTATGCTAAGCAAGAATGTCCATAAATCCCTAATGAGGGTTTTAAAGACATTAAAACTTCCTAATACAAAGTGTTTGCCTTCCTTTTATCCAATAACAAATAAGCCAATAATTTTCTGCCTCTAAATGACACTATTAACTGTCATGGCATGTTTTATTTGACAAACCCTCCATTCAAATACAGTAAAACCAATTAATTTGCCTGCTGTGAAATGTGTTTCTTGATAGCTTTTATGTGATTTTTCTTCTCAAAGAAATGTAAATAGGAGGTCAATGTAGCTGCCTGATTTTGCTTAAAAATACGCCGCAATAACTATAGATTTTCTAGTCAGTTTTCATTTCAAATGAATTGAAAGATAACCTCCAATTCCAGGTCATCAATCACATAATGGCCTCCTGATAAGTAAACAGTTACAGAGTAATAGTTTTATTACTAGGGAAATGGTGCCGTATTTGGGCCGTGATAGTTGTGAAATTACCACTTTGTTCTGTTATAAATAAGGGTTTGCAGTCAGGGTGCTTGGCCTCTCTGACTTCCTGAGCAGCGGTCAGCAAGCACGGCACCGCACACCCCTGCCCTGCCGGCCACGGAGCGGCTGCTGCCTTCGCACTACAGTGACACTCCACGGCTTCTACACATGGCGGTGGTCATGTGTTACCTTTTGTTTTGGTCAGAAAAATCTATAGAACAAATACATGATAATTCTGTGGTTTCAGTGGTCCCCTGAGCCTCACTTAGTAGATCTCAGCAGAGAAAAGCAAGACCATGTTACGGCTGCCCCACAATTACGGCGTATCTCAATCTCCGAAGCTCTTCTACGGTTTTGTCACTAGGAAGATCAGCCTACCAAAAAGCACACTTTCTACCTCAGAAATACACTTTTTTTCAGCCTGCGCCCACTATGTGAACTGAACCGCACTGTAAATTGAAGGTAAAATAGAGGATAATGCATGGCATGCCATGCTTTATGGGGCCTAACTGAATGCCAATTAATCTTTACAACATATGTACAGTTCCATCAGCTCTTGCATTGCATCATGATCGCACTGTGGTTTTTTTGCCTTAAGACAGAAACACAACCTGAAGAAAAACCAGAACGCACCACACACACACACAGAAGGAACAGGGAATTAAATAAAATAAAGAAGCCTACCAGTGCTGAGAAGGACAAAACTGCTCACTTATTTAATTGTCTGCAATAGATTACCAACCATAACTGGGTAATTTATGTAGCATGCCATGACAGTTCATTTCCAATTTGCAGTTTCTTGTATGCGTGTTTCTCATTGAAATAAGCAAAGAAAATGTGCAGCCTCACTCATAAGACCAGTGCCAAGGCTGCTGGACACGTGAGGGGGGCTGGGGAGAAGTGAGGCTGGGATGAACCAAAGGCAGCAAAAGTGCTCAGAGGCTCTGTTAGCCACTGTCCCCATCACTGAGACACATGGCCCCACAATCTTATTTGTCCCTTTCTCCAAACAAAAATCTCTGTTACTATTGCTAGAAATCATTGCCATAGTGACCTTTCTGCAGGGATGTCTGGAGAAGTAATTTATATTCATATATTTTTATCTTATAAAATTATATAAGTATGAATCCAAATAAGAGAAAAATACATTATGCAAATATCTGTATTTTGCTCCTTAGCCAGAACTCTATTTAATAAGCTTAGGAACTGAACTGTTTCAAAAAGCAAATTGAAGAGACCCCTTGCCTTGCCTGAACAATGAGAAAAACGTGTTCTTTATATACACTGCCAGCTAACAAAAGTTCCCAAATTAAACTTTAAAAAAATATTTAAGTGAGAACTACGCTTGACTCAGTCAAATACCAGGGAATCAATTAAACGATAGATACAAGCTTTGAGCTTAAGATACCGCATAATTATAACCTGTTTGCTCATTTTAAAATCCAGTGTTCCTGAAGTCTGAACTAAGCTCCACCTCTCCAGAATGCAGCTGTCTGTATCTAATTTTGCTGATAAAATGTAAATAAAAAGTTATTTATATTTTTTCAAAGGACCTGATATGATATCCCACGTCAACAACTTTTACATCTACTTCTTAATCGAGACACTGAATTGGGCTAAGATCACCTGACATTATTTCACTTGTGACCTTTTCAACTGTCAAAGCAGACAGATTTTTATCCTACAAGATTCGAGCCAAAGCCTCAAAGGTGCAGTGCCAGAGCATTAATCCATTTCACTAGACAGTCATTGAAATTATAATTGAAAGTTCAACTTACTTTAGCATTTTACGCTGAAATACTTCTGGCAGCCCAGGGCAGAAAGTCGAAATCTGGTTTCCAATAGAGACCATTTCCAATGGTTTCTAAATGTTGGCAGCAAAATTCCTTATTGTCAAAAAGATCAGCAGATGCCGGTTTCCATTAATTTACTTTCTGTGACTGCTGCTCACTTCAGGAAGCCTGCCTTTACCTAAGGATGCTGACCTGCTGCTGGATTCCATAAGAAACAGACTAGGAAAGACACTGATTTATTAGGAGACTGGGGACACTTCAGGGAAATTCCCTACAGCAGCTGGGGCAGATCCCATCCCTCCGTTTATTCTGACTGATGCCATAAGCAGAAAAACAAATCTGCACAGAAGACATCATGCAGATCTGTAAAAGCCCCAAACTCAAGCTAAATAAACTGACTTGTGTATTAGGTTATCAAGAGTAACTGCAGAATCTGAAGGACTCGTAGACAGCTCTTCCTCTTCACCATCAGGTTGTCATAAAGGGAAAAGGACTTTTAAATCTGAAAATAACATCACCATTTTATTTTAAGTAGTGGGTTCTAAATCCTTTGTTCTGGTGTTCTGGAGCTGCCCAGAGGTCTTTGGCCAGGAAATTCCCTATAAATAACAGTTTATTATTCTCAAACTAATCTAAACAAGCACTTACATTAACTTGGAAGACATGTTTCATTAAAACCTAAGAATCATTTTTTCTCCATTTTTTCAGCTGGGGATGACTAATAATTTTTGGGAATCTTATCCAGAGACTAAAGAGTTTCCTTTGTGGGAGCAGGAAGGGGGAAGAGGGAACATGGGATCTAATACCTCTTATGCAATGACAGGTCATTTTATCAATGTTTTCAAGACTACTATTGTATTTGCTCTATAAATTATACTGTCTATATCTGCACAAGGTCCCTTAAATCCTTAATGCCAGTATTAGCCCCTTAATTCAAAGCACTGAGAAATAATGCTGCAGCAATGCATGAGCAATGGGAAGAAAACAGCCCTGAAGACCGCATTAACTGGGTGTGTGTTGGGTCTCCTTGAGGTGCAGTGATCTCAAGGCTTAGTTCTCAAAGTCAGAGCATTAAGGCAAGAGAAAACAGAATGGCTCCTAGGCAATGCAAATCTTACAGAAGGGCATCTGAAACAAATATCAGAACTGCACAATACCTTAGGGACATCAACAGTGCCATTAGCTAACCTTCCATACCCTTGGAGAAGGTGTCTTGGCACTTACTGCTTCAGCACCTTTAATTGCTTTAGTGTTACCAGCCCTATCCGAGACGTCTGTCTCCTACTCTGTATGTGTCTATGTGAAGGTAACTCAGTTTTATTTCTCCTTCTCTTTCTTTCTACTTAGATATTAAGGGCAAAGATGATCTACTGCGCTATGGATTGCTGCTACTGTTATTTCCCACGCAACACAACCCCTCCTAAAGCAGATCTATTTGTGCCCAGGTCCTAATGCAACACAGGCAGCAATTGTTCTTTGGATCTCTGTCTGGACTATTACCCTTAGTCCAGTTTGCTGCGCTGCACCCAATCCACATAGCCTGCCAATAATCCAATGCACAATTGCCCTTGCCTGCAGTGGGACCAAGGACACAGGCCCTTTAACAGTCAGCTTTCACAGAAAATTTCAGTTTAATTTTGCAAATTTTACAGTAAATATCCTGAAAAAATTTATTGAAGTAGAAAATGAAAGAATTTTGAAACCTCAGAGTTAGAGAGGATTTGGGAATTTATATTTTCATTTTGCTAGAGGTGAACTTAAACTTTGTGAAAGTTAGTCCACTTTTGCGTTTCTTTGTTTAGGCACCCGTATAAACACAATAAGCAATGTGTAAGTAGCCACCACCTACTTATAGCAGGAAAAGAGTGCTTTGGAGACCCTCCACAGGCTGGTGTCACACAGGAGTGACAGATACACACAAAGCCGTATACAACTGGAGATTCCGGACTGCTGTAAATGTCAACCCTCAATAAATAGTTTGACCTTTTTTATCTATTATTTCCATTTTATAACTGAAATCAGGTCTGACACACTGAGCATTTCAGGGGAATAAATGCAGCTTGGAGATGCAGTCTCATGTCTCACATCACACCCTTGAAATGCAATGATCTCCCCAGAAATACTATGCTGTCTTGGTACTTAAGCCCCAAGGACCCCCAGCAACTATTTGCTGGCTGACCTAACAAACCAATGAGCCCATTATCAGCATGTCTCTATAGGCCAACGAGGTTTCTTTTAGCGGAACTACTGAAAGGCTACAGCAGCTTGATGTTAGAGAAGTTATTCTTCAGGAATTTAATTGAGATCTTCCACAGGCAGAGTTACCTTCTGGATGAATGCACTTCTGCACTGACTATACAGAGAGGCCAGGGTCACCACTCTGCTTAATCGAGGTGTCCCAGTTATAGACTGAAAGTTAGGTGAATCAAATCTATATCACAAACCCCCCAATCTCACTGCAGCTCATGAGCCAGGCTGAATTCTCAGTGTAGAAATGGAAACAGATGGGGAATAAATTCCCCATCAAACAGTGGCTTGGGGATCTGAACACACGACTTGATACCCAGCCACTCTTGTCAAGTGATACAATGAGCAATTTGTTGTCTAATGATAATTTTTAACTGGAGGGAGGAAGGAGAATTGCTTCTATTTGGACTGAAAAGAACACTTAAAAATCTTCTCAACTTCTCTGAGAGCTGAGAATTTCAAATTGGCCATTTTGTGTTGATTTAAAAAAACTCCACTGTGAAAAAAACAGGGGTGTCTCATACTGATTTGAACCTAGTAAAACAAGTTCATTAAGAAAACAAAAGAAAACAATGACAGAAGCTCTGGAAAGAAACAACATAGAATTTGTTTAACAAAATGGAAATGCCAGTTAGGGAAATGCTTAAATGTCTGATTTTCACAATTTTCCAGATTTTTAAAACTCAATAAAACAAAAAAAAAATACTAATAGAAGTGGCAGTGCTGCTAAATTTGATCTTTCCTTGTCAAAACTGCGTCCCCAAGTTGCAGAGCTGAATTTCAGCATTCCTTCCCTCACCCACAGCTTTTCCAGTGTGATAACAGAAAATCCAGTTTCCCCTTCACATACAAGTCAGTTCATTAAAACCACAGAATTGTGACAGGGTTAAGGCAGGAGTTTTTTGACACAAATGCCTCTGGTTGCGTGCTACCAGTAAGCTCAACAAAATGAAATTAAGAAACTCCCAGAAATTATCAAACTGCCAAATTTTTTTTCATTGGCTTTTACAGGAACAGCCCCGCTTAATTGGCTGAAGGGAAAAAAGCTGTCGTATCTGAAATGGCCAGAAGAGAGAAAATGCTGGCAGAATGATGTCTTCCTAGGTGAGAGTAGTCCAAGACTTAATTCCATGTGTCAGGGCAAGATAACACACAGTCATACGCATATGATCTCATCAGCCCTTCAGGAGACAGGATTTTACTTGACGTTTGGTAATGTTATTTAGAGACTTTCTTACTATGTTTGCAGAACACACAAACAAGGAAAAAAGGCCATGTAAACCTCAATCTAGATAACACTTAAAGGGATATGCAATCATCATAATAAGAGTAATCACAGCATTATTAATAACAAGAGGAAAAAAACACAGATAAACAACCAGTAGGATTTCTAAGTGTTGGCAAAAGCATTTGTTGTCTTTCATCAGTGTTTGCATCTCTCCCTCTCCGATACGTTAAGTGCACTTCCACATATATACGCGTGCAACACTTGGACCAGCCCTGTACCCAACAGGTTTCAGCCTGAGGGTACTATTCAATCTATCAGGGGGAAAAATATCCCTGCCCTGTCATCTCCAGCTCCTGCCCGTCCACATTCTGCTGGTTTCCAGTGGGCAGGCACTTCAGACAGAGCGGTGGTCCCCAGTACACACTGGGTTAGGTTTTGCAAAAAGTCATTACAGAGCTTCGTTCTGACTAAAAGGGAATTCAGAGTCAGTTACTAGATCACTTCCCATTTCTTGAGATGACTGCAGGCATTTTCAATGCTTCTGCTCTGACTCTCTGCAGGGAACCCAGGCAGGGGTTCCCCAGCAGCCTCGGGGCAAACCCGACCTGGCCACCATCACCCTCCCCTGTGCCACCGGAGTTCGCAAGCGCAGCAGCACAACCTGTGCCCTCCGATTCCAGCCTGAGCAACCTGCACGCCCTAAGACACAGGAGCTGGCTGCACCAGCAAAAGGGGTCGTACAGGGCTGGAAAGTTTCCTTCTTAAAGAACAAAGGCTAAAAACTTAGGGCTTGATTCACTGTTGTAACTTGACAGCTAGAAGGGAGGTATAAGACTGTGTTGGAAGAAATGCCACTGCTTAGAGACAGGCCTGGCCAGGCTTGCAGGAGCACTGCCTGTTGGTCCCCGCTGTGCCATGAGTGGGTCCCCATCCCAGCATCTACACAGAGGGGCTCCCACAGCAAATGGCCAGCACAGCACAGCCCCTGCCTGGCCCCACAAACACCAAACGCAGCCTGGAGCCACCCGCAGCCTGCCTTCACGCGGGGCCAGAAAAACTAACAATCAAAGCTTTCTTTTAAGCCATGAAAGCTTAAACTCTGTAAAGCCTGACAGCAACTCTCACTCCGAGCTAAGCCATCAGCATTTTAAAGCCTTAGGGAGACAGATCCTTGAGTGGTTTTATATACAAAATCATACGTATTTGTAAATACTCAGATGATTTCCATACACACCCACTGGCCACACAATGCAATAATAAATTATTCCAATAAATGGCATTACTCTAAGAGAGCAACAAGGATAAATATAATTGTACAAGGTTTAAACAGGATGTAAATCAGCATTAAAAAAAAGGCAAGTTAATGTGAAGCTGTTTACTCCTAGAAAATCTCCTCTACTGCTCTAACATTTCAGCAATAGCCTCCAGTCGTGAGTGTGCTGCAGGAAGCAACAGAGAGCAGTTCAGTAGATGAAACAAAGAGGACCTAATTACCATGCGAAGCACAACATCCTTCAGATGTGATGAGAAACGTGACTGCATGAAAAACTGGTCCTGGGGAAATTTCAAAATATGACCACCCAAGCATAAAGAAGAGAGTGGTGAAAACCAGAGAAACTGCAATTCGAGGGTACAGTATTTCTATACAAAGGATATTAGTTTAAACACATGCACACACAGATATTGTGTACATACACACATCTATATGCAGACACATCAATACAAGGAACTATGTGATTGTGGATGAAAGCTATAAATGTATAAAAGCTTTCAAACCATATGCTACATATTAATAAAAGAAATCACATAAATTCTTTGTATGTTGATCCATGGAAATTCTTCAGGGAAAAGCAAACAAACAGCCAAATGCATGAAAAACAACCAAGCAGCCTGACAATCCAGCACTATCCTTCCATTTTCATCACACTCAGCCATTTAATATTCATTTTTGCATACAATTCCACAGTTTGAATGTAAATAATTTACGAATATTGCTCATAAATTATTCTGGGGGTTTTGTTGTGTTTTCGTGGGGTTTTTGGTTTTGATTTTTTTTTAAGGAGAGGAACTCGGATGATAAGCACTGACACCTTCTTGGAGCAAGGGAAAGCCTGATTCTCAGCTACAGTTTTGAGAGTTGATATTTGCAAAAATGTCCGAGGAGATATTTAAAGCTGTAATGGAGGAAACGCTGGCTTGTGCCACGGGCTCTGCAGTTACCATCAGCTGCACGGAGCTTCCACTGGTTTGGCACCGGTGCAACTGGGGACACCAAGACCCCCATCACCAGCATGACATGAGACTATGCTCATGAATGGCTGTTGCTCCTTCAAGATCAAAATACCATCTACCATTCCTAATTTTGATTTACCAAATAGCATCAAAATTTTCCCGTTGGGAAATTGCTAAAAAAATTAGCTTCTCCTGGACACCCTTTTGCTAGCAAACCTGAGCAAGGCAGATGTTAACTTATTAATTTATTACCCTGGCTCTGTGTGTGTGTGTGTGAAGATGATGGTCTGTCTTGAAAGGCTGTTCAAAGAGCGCAAAAACTGAGACATAAGAGTTTGCAAATTCCTGGGCACAATCAATACTGCTCTCCAGCTTCAGATTCCCTTTATCGATGACAGCCTCTCTCACTGCAGTGATTAGAGATCCTACATCTTTTAATCACAAAGAACATGACAACTACACCCTATCTATAGCTTTGTGATTTACAGCAACTGATGCACTATCATAATTGCATTAGTGCAATGATAGCTTTTGGGTGTTACCCGAGCAGCTGAATTTCAATACGGTTACATTTGTGACAAACTGACAAGGAAAATCTCATGTTTGAATTCAGCACTGATTTTTAACCCATTCAGCTTCCCTTGTCTGCCTCTGCCTGTTAGTGGCAGGGATGAACCATTCTTTTCCTGCCTCACCAATTCTAACTGCAAGAAAATGGAAAGCTGACGCGTGGACTAATGAGAAGCCACATGGTGGTGTTATCTTGTGTATGTGTTAACAGATAGAATACAAGAGTTGGGAGCAATGTCCCGCTCTTCTAATAAAGCATCAGCCCCTCTTGATATGAGTGGGTGGATTTCAGCTCAGCTAGTGTAGCCCTTATTTGCAATTCCTTTAGATGACTCCCCAGTTTATACCATAAAGTTATTTGAAAACTGATGCTTCTTTTAATTTCAGGGGATTTGTTTGTTTTATTTTTATCCTGATACCTGACAGAAATGAGACACTCACGGATTGCAGTTACGGGAGTTCGAAATAATGCACATATTTGTGCTCTCATACAAAAAGGGTGTTCAACTCACCCCTGCTGTACAGCATCAAGGTCAAAAGATATGGAAACTCTTCGAAGTTTGAAAAGAAGGCAGTGGGGGAGAGCAGAGGGACCCTACTGCTGTCCCATTACAGGAAAAGCTAATAAAGCTCACCCTTTGTAAGATATCAGAGGATCCACATGAGCGAGAGACATTACAAGGCAGGCTTCATTAGCTCCTCCGCTCACAGAGTGACTTCTTTTTACAAGAGAACAGAAGATTTCAGCTTCCCGAGCTGAAAGAAAGCACAAGCTGGCAGGGAAGAATAAGCCTAGATGAAAAGCAGGTTCTTCTTATCTCTTTCTAAATATTATCATACAAAGGACTGGCTTGCATCTCCCGGCAGTGTCCCACCTAACGGCACTCAAAACACTGAGTAACTGGCAGGGCTGGTGCCTGCTACTTGCAGGCAATGGGAACCAATTCAGGCCAACTTGTATCTTTTCCCAAAGTTTGACCCAATGCCAAAATGGCTGTGGCATGTGTCATGGACTTCTTGGAAGACCTCACTTCAGCTCAGAGTTCTTGGAAGACCTCAGTTCGGCTCGCTGCTCTGCTAGATGCTTCTCCTGTAAACTCCGGAGTCTGCACACTCTGTCTGACCCTCAGCTTCCACCTGGAGGGCCAGGACAATGGCATGGGGCTTCTGAGAAGACACCACATCTGACAGGGGGAAGCCATTTCACGATGCCCTAGACCAGCACCTCAGTTGCAGGCACACAGCCAGCCACAGAGCATTTCCTTGCGACAGCTTTGGATTTACAGCAAGAAACCAAAAGCTGCAAGTGTAATATGTCACCAGGAGATCAAGGACACCGCTGATGGCCTAGATCTCTGAAACAGAAGTATCCCAGCACAACCCTACATCACCTTCCAGCATCCTCGTTTATGCATTTAGAGCTGGCAGGCGCAGCACTGGCATCAGATCTAGCACGCTTTGTGTTTATCGGAACAACGGGCAGGGCTGGCACTGCTTCTCGTTCTTTGAACACAAAGAACAAGGCCTGGAGTAACCAGCCCATTCACTAGCCCTTCATCAGGGCAGCGTGGGAGGACACAGGGAGAACTGAAGAGCTGATTTCCCTTACATCAACATAAAACCTCAGAATTAACCTACAACATTTCATTATACAGTTAATTTACATATTTTACAATTTACATCCTGGTGATGTTTCTGAATATTTTGAATCACTAGGGATGATCAGGACCTTCAGACTGTAGGCAGGAGTCCAGGAAACAGAGATACTTGCTCTTTCCCTTCCTCAGCAGAGATCCTCTGACCCGGACAGTCTGTCCAGGCACTGTGTTCTCCTCAGCTGCTGCATTCTAGGAACGGCTACTGAGCAGGGTGCACAAGTTGCCTGGTATCAGCCCCATTAGTCTGACTGTAAACTTGGCTTTGCTGCTGGAGCTGATCATTTCCTCCTGACAACAGAGCACAGGAATAGACTGAACTGTGTGTTTAGTTTGGGAATGATTAAATAGCTGGAAGGATGCTCAGAGCCAGTGTCCACAGAGTGTTTATTGTTCTAAATCGAAAGCCAATATATAAACACACATCTTTTAAAAAATCCACTCTTTTCCTTAAAGCCCTGAAAACCCACCCAGACTATTAAGTTTCGTTTCTGAGATAAAATCCGTCTATTATCACTGCATGCATGGCAGGACCATGGCAGTGCTTGAACAAACTAATTTGTTGTGCAGCTGTAATGCACTTCTGCCTGTTCTCCCAACGCTGCCTGAGCTGCAGTTCCACTAAAATCCAGGTATACACTCTGAGGCACAGGGTTGTAGTCGGGTTGTGACCCAGCTGGATTGGCATAGTTGCCCAGTCTGTTGACTTGAGGTTCTACTGACAAGCATCAACTGAGCCACTAAGCATAGTCTTAAGCAACTTGTTTTAGGCAGCTGCTGTATCCTTTCCAGTCTGGATATTCTGCTTCTGGATATAGCTCCCAAGAATAAACAACTGTTGTAATCACAGTAAAACAAATACTTTATTACAGTTGAATAATGTTGGTTCTAATTA
Organism: Dromococcyx pavoninus; assembly: GCA_033558185.1. Classification (NCBI taxonomy): domain Eukaryota; kingdom Metazoa; phylum Chordata; class Aves; order Cuculiformes; family Neomorphidae; genus Dromococcyx; species Dromococcyx pavoninus. The sequence continues at coordinate 3,086,337 of JAUMJL010000028.1, forward strand.
CAGTATCATTGATGTATTTTCCTATTAGAGGAAGATTTCCACTTATTCTTTCTTATATTTATTTACCCAAAACATAATACTCAGCGTGATGTTTGCAATTGAGCTGCTGCTGCTCTCTTTTTCTGCCGGTTTTACAGCTGGGTTGTTAGGCAAAGTTGATCTCACATCCTTTCAAAAATCAAACAGGTATCAGCTTAGCCCCGACACTGCTCTCAAATGCTCTAGGGCTCTTCTTGTGCCTTCTAGGGGTTAAATCCCCTACAACTGCTCCAGCATCTGAATGGGAGCCTTTTCCAAGGAAAGAAAATGCCTTCTAGATCAGATCTAACAGGCATTTCGCTTTGTTCTCAATGCTTGGTTGGCTGTGTTAGGAAACTCAGGTCAGTATTTTGGTATAACTGGCTCTTTTTATGGCAAGAAGATACCCTATGGATTAGCACTTAGTAGGAAGAGAAAATTGCTATGAGCATTGTTCCTCCAAGTAATTTTTCTCATTGGTGCTGCAGAGGAAAACTACAACTGCTTAAACATGGCCAGGAGCCAAATAAGCAACAGCTTTATTTCTGAGTCTATGTTGCTGGCTACCTGCAAAATCCAAATAATGTGTAATAATACAGCTGCAACAATACCATACATGTTGGTAAAGGTAAGAAAAATAGCCCACACCCCTGTTCTTCCTTGCTAGTGGTTCGCTCTATCTGAGCTCCTACTGACTGCTCCTTCTCATCCAGCTGCCACGCATTTCGTTGTGTAGATGCTTTCCAAGGATGTGGGGCACCTGAGATGATAACCTGAAACCTTTACACATACTGCTATGTCAGAAATGAGTTATATGGGAAAACAGAGCAAGTGTAACTATTTATTCAGGCAGCCTATAGTAAAACTAAGCTGAACAAGGATAGGATGATGATGATAAGACTAGAAAGTGCAGTTTAACAACATAACTCCTTCAGCAATGCTGACAACACTACATCATAACCTCAGCAAACTACAATAAAACCAGGTCAGTGAACCATCATGCTACAAGGGCCATGTTCAAAACCTGTGAGACCCTTTTATACAAGATTCAAGTTCTCTGAGTAGAAAAAAGAGGAGTGGGGGGAGATTATTTATTGAGAGCACACCCTCTACATGCTAGGACTGACACTGACATTCATGGAGAGAAAGCCTTAACATCTTTCCACTCCCCCTTTCATAGAACCATTTCTACAGACAGCACCAAGAAGCAAAGGAGCTTCCTGATGCACAGACATTATGTATTATCACACCTCCAATGACTGAAGAAGCTTGCCTTGCGCTTGCACTGGATTTCCAGCAGACAAGCTGGGATAGAGAGAGAGCTTGGAGGCATGGGAAAGCAGCAATTGCTGATCCATACTATGGAGACAGTGACACACTGAGGGACCAGAGAGGACCAGAGTTTCCTGGAGGTTGTACAAGAAACTGGAAACCGAATCCAGGGTCTGACACCTCCACTGGAGAAATTACCAGTACTTCAAACACCACTGACTCATAACAGCTACAGCAATTTACACCGGCTGAAGACCTGCCCCCGGGAGTCCTGCCTTGCTGCCCTCTGCTCTTACTGCCAGAGATCAATTACTCTTACAGGTCAGATTTTTTGTTTTGTTTTGTCAGGCTCAGATTGCTTCTTTGTACACTTCTGAGATCAAATCAATTACTTTCCACTCCAACCATCTGACCAAAGTAATTCTAATGGAGCAGAACGCAGAAACTCAGATAAAAGAAGGGACAACATATTTTTCACTGTTATCTTTGTGCTGAGCGTGATAAAGAAGGAATGAAGGCTGAAATAAAGATCATTCTTAATAATTCCCCCTCACATAAGAGTAATGATCTTAATTCCCACCCTTTGTCTTTGTTGTGGAGACTGGGGACGTGAGTTTAGATGGAAGATGAACCCTGTAAGTCTTCAAAGGAAGAGCATCTATAACAGAAATCCTGTTTCCCTGATAATCATATCCAGGAAAACTACTATTTTTGAACATGATTGCATTTTTCAGCTACCTTAATACCATATTTACTGTTTAGCTGCATGAAAAATTACCTAACCTGTTGGAATGGATTTCTTGACCCACACATAGCTACATTAAAGGGTGTAATTTAATGCAATCTAACTAAATTAGCACCAATTAGACAGGCTAAATTAAAGGGCATGTCACTAATAAATTTTATGCTAAACATATTACTGATAATAAGCTCACTAAAAATTGCATAATGAAATAAAATATTCTTTTTAACACTGCTCAGTCTAAATATGAATACATAAAAAGTCATGAAATAATGAAATACAGTATGCTAATTCCCAGTTGCCTTTTAGGATAACATCACAGCAATATTAAAAAGCACCGATTACGGTGGTGTTTAAAAACAATAGGTCAAATCCTACAGGGAAACAGAAAGCCAAGGCCAAATTCCATGCAATATCTAGAATCCTGATCCTGCAAACATTTACATACATATGCCCAGCTCCTTTGAACTCAGCAGGTCTGCTCTTGTACATGAAGTTGTTGGCTTGCCGCTGTGTCTGCTCAGAGAGCTGAATTGTAACACGGACCAGGTCGTGAGGGAGGACTGCAGAAAGTGGTTGGATTTGCACTTGGACACATTTTCTCGAGAATATTTTCCAAGTTTTACTTTCCAAAGCACCAAGTGCCAAAGCTTTACAGTACACTCTTCCTAAGTCTTGTGTGTACGGGTATCACACGGTACAAAAACTCAGGTTGAAGAGCTTATTCAAATCTTTAAGCAACCAGTTCCTTTACCAGTGAAGTAAAGCTGATTTCCTACAGCTCTGTGTGTGTGTGCATCTGTCCGTCCTCTCTCCTGTGACTGCGTTGTGTAATGTCTGATGAGAGCCAGGTCACAGCTTTTGCTGACCACAGCCCCACTAGGCTCTCTCTTTTCTAGATGATTGCTTGTTTTCACAAAACTTTCAACTTGAAGAGTGCTACCATCTCTTCCAAATTTGGTGGAAACTGGTCAAGAGGTGATGAGCAGGTAAAAAGACACACTGAGAACACAGACACACCCCGATTGCACAAGCCCCTTTCCTAAAAGCAGGTAGTGGGAATTTGGTGACTCAGCTATAAGCATTGTTTAAGAACGGAATGTTTAACAGACTGACCACATCGGTGTCCACATTTTCAGCTGTGCCCCAATAAGCAGCTGGGAAAGGTATAATTAGTCATTTGTGACTCCATTCATTTTCATCCTTAAGAAAGTTTAATAGTCTTGGATACCCCTTGTCCCCAAGGGCTATTAAGGTACTACAACATGGCCAGGCAACCTGCTTGCATCCCCACGCAACGTACACGTCCTCTGCTAGGTAGAGCCAGAGGTTTATGACTCTTTTGCATTTTCTTTTTGACACAAAATGATCAAAAGGCCAGACAAGCTCTGGTAGTCTATGTACAATTCATCTATCAGATATTTATTAATCGGTAATAAAGTAAATCAGGGATAGTAAAGTGGAAGTGACATCTTTATTAGGACAGACCAACATGTCCTGAATAGTAACGAGGATGGGCTTGTGGAGCACGTTAGCTGCATTCACACATGAACTAATTAGGGTCCTCAGCAGGGTCCTTGCTCGTGAGCTGGCTCTTCTCACACAGGTCGTCTGAACTTAATAGGCCCATTCATGTGAGTAACAGATGTCAAAGCATGTTCTAGTCTCAAATTCCTTGTTTTCAGCTCCTCTGCAAAAATCACAACCCAAAAAATACTTTGAGGCAGAAAGAGAGGTACCGTTTTAATAAACAAAAATACTTCTGCAGAAAAACTGCATTAAAGTACATCTGGGCATTTTTAAACTGCTTCCTGACACCCCACGGCCAGGTGGTGGCCAACATTTCATGCAGAATAGAGCCTTAAAACAGAGAGGAAGTGCAGTAATGTACAAATAAAACTATAGAGAAATTTTGCAAATAAAAAAATTGACATACATGGACATCACTAAAGTTTTGGGGCTGCAGCTCATTCTCAGAAAACAGGAAGATTTCATATCAGAGCATGCTTCCTCCCTCCACCACCACTTCCCTTCTCATAAAAAAAAACCAAATAGGATTTGCTGGATTCTGTTCAGGTCACAGGGAAAAAAAAGGGAAAAAAAAGCTGTAATGACATTGTGCAGAGACCATTAAAATCCTGAGAAGTGCTAAAGGCACCTGCAAACTTGGCTTTTCCTGCCCTAGTGCTTCCACAGTTCAAACAGAGTTTTAAAATAGCTAAGAAACCGTGCCAAATGAACACTGTTAATCAAAGAGTCCTTTCAAATAGCATGAAAACAAACCAGCATCAAAAATGGTGAACTGCCATCTAGGCACACTTTACTACATGAAGAACAGAAAAATGACTGAACTCATACTGGTGTATATTTTGAGGAAAATTGTTGGCTTTGGAATAAAAAGCATATATTTGGGTTTTTTTAGGAGTGCTGTGGTTTTGTTGTTGAAAAATGAATTCCTGATTTTTAGAATTTTTTTCCCCCACCCAGTCTTTACGCCATCCACCCGTGTGGATGCAAATTGCCATCAACTTATTTACTTCAGAGCAGTTTTGAGGGTGTCAGCCCCTGCAGGATCTAGCCCATCGCAGACAGGAATACCGTTCCAGGACACTTCCGTGCACTGTGCACCGTGTGGCATAAAGACCCAGATGGCGGCGGCCTCTCCACAAAACGTTCTTGTTCAATCAAAAGAAACCCTCTAAACACACAGCTTCACTATCATTTCAAAAACAATACACAAGTGATTTATTCTCTTTAAAAAAATTATCAGTTTGGTTCATTAACCTATAGCCGTACAAAAGCAGGAGTCAATTACGTTGCCACATCAGATGTGTGTAAAGATAATTACCCTGAAAAGAAGATGTAAAGGTGTCCATAAAGGCAGTGAAATGTGACCTATTAAATCAAGCTGTAACCTATTATGGGTCAAAAAACACATTTGTAGGGCCAACAGGCTCATGGCAATGGCCAATCTAGCATGAATTCTGCAGGTGTCTTTTTCAAATAAACACAAAATCTATTAATTTCATTCCTGCAATGTTACCGTCTCCTTACCTTCCATACAGTTTACTCCACACACGTACACAAACAACACACACAAATGTCTCTTCAAAATTATGCAGAACCCACCGTGTGTGAGCAATTAAACAGCAAACAAGACACAGAAAATAAGCAACAGAAAGTACACAACGAGCAGCATTAGCCTGCTGTTTTACTGGGCACTTCATAACACTATTAGTCTCTTTGTCATCTTACACAAAGTATCCTACCCTTAGTAGGGTAAATCTGCGTTGGAGTCAATGATCCATCAAGATCTGAGCCAGCTGTCTACGAAAATCGATTAAAATCTTCTAAGCATCCTGAATCTGTTGGTTTGGCTTTTTTTGTGAAGTTTTCTAACACTAACTTGAAGTTATTTAAAATAAAAAAGAATGCAACTTTAGTTGGCTTTATGTCACATGCTAGAATATATAGGAATTATTGAAACTTTTCAGAATGCTGCTCTTTGGGGTTACTTGGAATAACCTTCTGGGTTACACTTGATTCTGCTTTCACTTGCACCAGAAGTCTAATCAGAAGTAATTAAATGGAAGTCACCAGAGTTCTTTCTTGGCAATCCCCGTAGAACTAGCTCTGTAATTAAACTTGCAAATTTTTAACCATTAGCATTGCAATAATACAAGTGTACGGAACTCAGACAGAAACATCAATGGCTTGTAAACAGTTTGACCACAATGCTGTAGAGTATAACAGTATAAGTGTGGGAAGCAGATATATTTCTGAATCATGGAGCTGCTGTGCCAACGGTCCTAACTCCAGTCAGTTCAACAGAGCTGCATCAGATGACCACTGTGAAGGGCCTCACTTTTGAAATGGGCAAAGCAATGGACTGAGATCTATGCAACACAGCATGATTTTCTCATGATTTGTCCCGAAGTTAATGCAATAAAATCCAGATATTTAGGTAAAGAACCAGGGCCAAAGCATTTATTTTGTAAATGTATTTACATTACTAAAAATACAATCTGATCAAGTTATTCATCAGAGAAAGAGGGTATACTCTTAGAAAAACACATATATACAGGTACTTTCACCCTAGACCAGGCAGTTTTGCAGCTACCATGGAGAAATCCACATCTGCCTCCTTCAGAGTTATTATATTTGTATTCTTATCTAACATACGCCTTTCTACCCTTCACACTGCATAGCTGGCTTTTAACTGTTCTAAAAATAACAGTCATTAAAGGAGGCACAAAGATGTTCCAGTCTCTTTGTTGAATCTGAATTCACACCAGCTCTGTCAAAGGTTGGCCACAAACCTGTCTGTAGCAGGTGTGAGGCTGAGCTCCTTCTTTCAGAATTAGTCTCATCTATCATATCCATTTGTTTTGGCTTAACTGGTACGTTGCTCACAGCAAAAGAAATTGAGAAGCCTCCCACCCAGTGCAGAAGTTTAACGTATTGGTCAGGAAAGTAAAATGGTTCTGCGGAGATATCTGTGGAGATAAATGGCCCACTTATCTACCTTAATTCGTAAGACACATCAGGTGTCATATAAGACATTATTCCTAAGGGAGTAAGTCACCTTCATAATCATCACAGAGGTGAGAATCTTGGACAAACACTAACTAAAACAAAAGAAAAAAACATTCTCTTCAAGGAAACACTATTTGCGTAACACAGAAGCCCAACAAATGAAGGCTTAGAAAATCCAGTATCTATTGTTTGCTTTCTTATGAATGTCTGTATCTGCATTCATGGTTTTTAAGAAAAACACACTTAATATTGTTATGATGATAGCAACGCTATTCTCTGCGCTCCTTCTTTTTCTTAAGCAATTCCAGAGAAGAAATTAGGTATTGATTCTCTCCCTACCTATGTCATCTTTTCTCTTTAAAAGATTCACAGCTTTCAGGTTTTAGTTCCACAAACCAGTAGGTAGCATCTAAACAAGATTCACTTTTCTGAAAAGAGCTCTGATTGCTATTAATTCCTCTGTTTTTTTATTTTTTCCCTAAGTATTTCTGAAGTGCCTTTCCAGAGAATTAAACATTTTCAGGTTTCAGAGCACAAAGCCAAGAGAGTTGGTGCTTCACACTCACACCAGATCAGGCAACAATACAAAAACAGTCCCCTACAATTTAAGCAACAGATTTCAAATTTCCAGCCCCAGCTGACATTGAATTATCCCGCACAGAAAAGAGGGCTTCCAACACACTCAGCAAAGAGGGAGTTGCACCAGAATAATCAAGATCACTCTGGTGTTTACAATGCTGACAAGGTGTGTGACAGATAAAGGTTCAAGCCTCTGAGTTGAATTCAAGAGAATGAAGCTTTGCCATCCACATCACAAGCGAGTGCTCAGATTGCTGGATAGGTATGGTTCCTCACCATTCTCCAACAAAACAGTGGCCCTCTCCTGTGTGAACAGGGACATGTGTTACAGTGGAAATCCCTTGTACTTTCTCAGAGCATGCTAATCTTGTTCAACGAATTCCTTCAACGGCGTCACTGACACTTGGCTGATGCAGATCACAAAAGCGGCATCAGCGGCTGGAGTCTCCAATCTGAGACTGAATGGTCAGAGTCAGCCAGAGGAGCATGAGCAGGAGGGTAACACCACCTCTGTTTTGCTGCAATTTTACCTGTAAATGCTAAACCTTAATCCCAAGAAATTCACTTGTGCTATTACAAAGGCCTGTCCTGGAAAATAAATTCCATCCAAAATAAAACGTTTATTACTGAGGCAGACGTAAACTGGAGTACCTAAGATGACTTCAGTGGAGGTGGGCAGAATTACGCCAGCTAAAAACCTGCCCTTGGTTCCATTCAAAACAGACTCTTCTTCTGATCAAGAGGCAGATTTTGCAATTCAATTAATGAGGAAGAGCTAAAGTCCACAGAGACGCTAATGGTTAATATCAGATGTGTCAATCAAAATCTATTAATGTTCAGTTGCTAATTTGATTTGTGAAATACTGTAACAAAGATTCATACAATTTTTCCTTAAGGGATATTCGTTGGAGATTAAATTAACCGTGGATGTTTGTCCTGTTTTCCAACTAAACAGAAATGTGTTCACAACAGCTTACTATGCAGGGCAAAGCCCGTGAGCACAGAAAGAAAGAGAAAGGGGCTTGGGTTTAACATTCATATTTACTCTAGGTATGTTTCATTCAAATTTGCCTTATCTTCCTCAGCTCTTTATAGAATACCTTAATATATGGGTTCTTGGCAAGGTTAATTTAAAGAGCCAGCAAACTTAAGAGTTCTACTTTAAAGAAAAGTAGGTACTTAATAGACCATTCTGACCAATGAACTCTTTTGATGGCATAAGGATACAGACATTCCGGGTATCATTTGTAACTGGGCTTATGCTTTAGAAAATTCCATGATGACTGTATTAGCAGAAGTAGGTTGTTGTCCCTACAGTTTTGTTCTACACTAAATACTCAAGAACCATTCCAAATCTTATAATTAAACTCTTCTATTTAGTGTAACAATAAAAGGCACTGAAAATTAACTAATTAGTATCACCAACTATTATACCTAGGTATAGACTTTATAGTGAAGTTCTATATTTGGGAGGAAGATATAGGGAAATGGGCATTATTCCAAAGACCAGCCCTTGTTCAAGCAACTGCGTATATTTATGTGTGGCCATTTGTAGGCACCAGGACTATGTTCCACTGTGCCTGACAAAAGCCAGATTTTAGGTGAGCCAATACCACTGTGTACACTTTGAGCTGCTACCCTTGAAAAAACTATCCTATGGATGAAATTCTTAGCTGCTAGATTATTTCCTTTGGCAATGTTTTCTTCAAAATTACAGCAGCTCATATTTATCATTTAGGGACCATAATGTACAAACTCTGCACCAAGTGCCTTCTCACTCCCTGATTTAAGTGGGACACTCCCCAGGAGAAAAAGTACTAATTCACAGCAGTTGTGGCAGCACAGGGTCCATAGAAATGCTACAGTTTAAATTTATTTTAACCACACTGGTTATTTTTGTTACAGCTAACATAAAAAAACCCTCGTTTCTCATTCATAGTTGTCAGTATTTTGTTTTTACGTAAAAAAATAATAATAATGATAATAATAATAATTCCAGATGTTCATGTAAAGGCAGCTCATTAAATCACAGTTGTGCACTCTTCCATGTTGTAATTTTCTCAGACAAATTTCTTTTTCTTTAAGTAGGTAATAAATACATAAAGCTTTTCTATCTATATATCTTTTAATCGACTGCAGTCATTTAACCTAGACCCTCTAACCAGATTAATAATAGAAAACGTGTCATAACAATTCCTTACCACAGGATGAATTATCATTATTGTTTTGGCATTGAAAATCCTTTCTGCTACCTCAAATTACCCTTCTTTTCAACAGTGCACAATACATGAATCACTTCCCTAATCCTACATGTTACTAAAAATCACATCCCAGTACAATAGAGCCATCTGACAAGCTACTTTCTGACAGCATGCTAAACTATTGTGGTGGTGAATTCCCAGAGACCCTCTGGATCTGTTTCATTAATAAAAGTTGTAAGTGAAAGCTGAAGGAGGAACAGCTCACAGTCTGTGACAATCTACCCAAAGGCTGAACTTCCCATCCCAGCTCAACCCATCATACTGCATGTCATGGAAACGGCTTCCCTTATGCCAAGGAGATGTTAAGAAGACAAACATCATTAGAACTCTAGCTATACCTCTTTTGAAATCTAAAAATCTAACCCTTGGATTTTTTTTACAGCTGGGGGCAATTAGTGCTGTTTCCAAACACCACCAGTGTGTGCATTTCTGTAGCGTTATACATACCCATACTCTGAACCTCAGCTGCCTGGTAAATCAGTCAAATTTGACAACGTCAAGTGAGTTGCACTGGATTTACAGCAACTGAGAATCTGGCCCTCCAGTTTGCGACCATACGTAAAAGAAAGAGTGATCTATAGAGCAAGGATATAGTTGAGAACCAATGACTGACTTTTGTTCCAATACTGACACCCTCCATCGTTTCAAGCTAGTTTTTTCTCACAGCAACCTCATAAAACGTATTTTCTTCTCCAGGAGTTGAGGAGCAGCAAACCCTGTGTTCACAATGAAGCCAGGGATAAGTAAGCTAAATAATCAGCGTCTTCCTCACAAAGGGGACAGGTTTGTATATGCAAAATGCTTTCAAGGTAAATGTACTGAAAACTAAAATAAAAGTAGGTTGCATGGGTCTTAGATGGGCACAATCCTCCATGGTGCTGGGCACCTTTATTTTGGTGCTCCAGATTGACAAAAGTGAAGCTTATTCTTCTCAAGATTTGCTCAGCGACTGGTGACCCATTCGTAACGCACACTTACCGGTTTTAAATGACAGTCACTAGGTGCATGGACTTAGGCCCTGCATCAAAAAATCTACGCTTTCAAAGATCTAGAACACGCCAGAGAAAATGTTACCGAGTCAATTTCTGTTATTGTTTTTGTAAAGTTATTGAACCATTTGCCCTCTAATCAGAACCAACTTGTGCTTCTACCAGACAAGTATTTAGGCAACTTTTTATTGCAACAAACCAGCATTCAACAAAAGTGGCATATTTTTAACACTAAATCTAATTATAACAAGCAGTGCATTTTGTGTGCTTTCCAATTATGCATGAGAAAAGTCAGTGTAAGTGTCCTCTCTTATCATAATTATCTGTTTCTAATTTCAATTTTGGCTATGACTTTGCACTCAGTGATGTAAATGTAAATGTTCCTGTCAGATAAAGATTAATTTGATTTAAGCCCTCTTTGTTCTAATTATATATTCTATTTCTGCTCACCATGCAAGTTTCGTTAGAAGCCACATCTGTATTTTATCACAACATGAAGAAATTCTGTGGTATTTAAAAAGGTAACTACAGGATTTCAGCTAGTCCTGTCAGGCACTGTTATGATAGTGTACGCTAGGACTGTGCCAAATGAATTAATATTTTAGCTGACTAATTTACGGATTACTGTAATTATGACTTGAATATTAAAGTATGTGAACTTTTATCAAATGAAATAAAACTTGTTGCCCTAATTGCTCCCTTTACTCCTAAGGAAACATGACCTTTATGGGCTTTGAACCGGAGCACACTAAAAATACTGAATGATACCCCGCAGGCGGAATAGGAGATTTAACATAGAGAGAAAGATAATTTTATCTCTGACAATCTCCCTGATATTTTCCTGTCTGGAAGCCAAGGTTTTGGGGATAGTCTAGGGAGATTTCTGTCATGGAGTACTTCAACAGTATGTGAGCATTCCAGGAAGAAGATAAGATAGAAATAGTGGGTGAGTTAATTCTTCTTTATTTGTCCAGACTTTGTGTAGTGTCTCACACTTACAGGCATATAAAACTCTTTTATATGAGTTTTGTAGGCCTGCACTGCAGGGGAAACTCCAAGACCATCATCTATTCCTGACTTTAACAAAAACGGGATCTGACCTGCTGGCCAAGTCTGGTGGCAAAGCTCTTCTGGAGGTAGCACGAGAACATGCTTTGCCAGAATGACTGTGCCCAACCTTGCTTGCATTCATATCCTGAAACATGTCTTTCTACCAAAACCATTACAAATGAAGGCTAGCAGGAGTCAGTCCTTCAGGATGAGCTCAGAACGGCTTCTCATATGTTTGATATAAATGGAGTTCATATTCCAGCACTACTGCTTGCAGGGCTGGTGAATAGTCTTTTATCCCACTGCTTTCACAGAACTTACAGCAACTTTAACAGTATCCAATAGCTTCACTGACATTTGGTTGAACTTGCCCAAGAAAACCAAAAGCTTCGATACATATGGACATATCCACACAGACAACAACCTCCTTTTTTAAAGAAGTTTGACCAATAAGATTTGAAACTGAAGAATGCAGATGTTGTCGCAGTTCCTTTTCTGCAGTTGCAGAAGTCTGACTTTCCATCCACAGACTCTCTCTATCTCATCCTCTCAGCTGCTGTCTCATCTCATCTCAGACCTAACTTCCCTCTCCTCTCTCCCCAGGAACAGCCATGCACACCTACTGGTGTAAGATTCACAAAAAGCAAATGATTGCACCTAATTTTCAAAATACAAACCCTCCAGGATGTATAAGAAAGCTAATTTATTTTTTTTTGAATATTGAAAGGTAAAATTAAAAAATGCTTACGGCAACTTTACAGTCACAATCAAGACCCAACAAGGCCAACTATTATCCAATAGCTCGGTGGTGCAACATCTCCCTGAACAGTTTTCTCCTGACATTTCTGTCCACCTCAGGGGGCAACCACTCAAATAAACAACCTGAAGACTTGAGAGATGGAGATTTAGACACTTACCACTCACTGACATTTAAACTTCCAACTTGATTTGTGCCAACTGCTGTCTCGGATGCTGACTTCTGAGCATGTCAAGGTCACAAGCTGGCATGTAAGTACTTCTGACTGGCCACCGGCTTCAGAATACATTTACACCATCTTCTGACCATTGTATGATGCTGAGAAAAACTAAGCCTAAAAGTGTTTTTACATAATATCTCATCATTTCACTCCATTATTTATAAATGTGAGATGGGATGCACACAAAACCAGTTTGTGTTGGTGCTGTTATAAACAGTTTTTCAACTCTTTCCTTCACAAGAGCATTGCCGTTTTACTTGCCGAAACAAAAATACACTGCTGAATATTGCTGTGATCTCAGCAAAGTATTTCTGGACAGGGGTTGACCTCCTGTACCTTTTATCTGGAGGAATTTGGCCCAGAGAGGCAGAAATCAAGCAGCATGTCATTCAGAGTTGCTGCAGAACCTGTCACCTCTCATCAGCTTGTGATTTAGTGTAACCTGAACAGGGACAGCCCTGTTATTTTGTATAGGAACCAACATGACATTATCCAGAGCCAGGAGGTCATTGGTTTAAATCTCAACTAATCTGATCTGTCAGACCAAAGGCTCAGATTAGGCAGTTGGAGAAAATGGAAACATTCCATTGCAATTTAATATCATAATTAACTATGGACAAAGGATATAACAACTTCAAAAGAAATAAAGCTTTAACAACAAAAGATAGCGGGTCAAATTCACTGTTAGTATAAACTGCCAGAACTATGCTGATCTTGCAGATCTCTGCCAGCTTTCACTAGTGGCAAATTAGGCTATAATTAATGAATTTCAGTGATCAAATGCCAATTTTGTTCATTGCTGAAATAGTGCAGCTGGAGCTGTGTGTGTGCAGAGAAACACTTTACAATATTATAGTAGCAGTATTGCAGTTATAAAACAACAGCAGACAGTAACTGCATCAATAGTTTTGAAGTAATAAGTAAATTTACCTGTTAATATTGCCTTAGTTAATCTTTTAAAAACAGTCAGTTGCTTACTGCTACCAGGAAACATTCTGCAGACTGGGGAAACAGAAAAGATATGTACTGTTCTACCTACAGTTCCAAATATTCCAATAAATGAACGACTTTTATTGAAACTGGTTGGACTATATCTATCTGAAGGTGAGTATTGGCTGCATGCGCTTTCCTGGAGAGCACGTGATAAAATGATTGAATAGGTGATTAAAAGAAACATGTTAGTAAAAATGTCAACCACAAATTTAGAATGTACATTTTTAAACCAAAATAACTTTGAATTACTACAAATATCATTTAAAAATTAACAGTGAGAGCAACGTCAGGATACTTGCTACCTCCTCCTGCAGACCTGATTACCTGAGTTGTTGCCTGATCAGAATGGCCATTAGAATTGGTTGGGGTTTATCTGTTAGAAAATGCATTCTTCGGAAGTGAGGTCTTAATTCAGGAAAGCTTTTAAACACAGGCTTGAGTGGTTTTCCAAACAGATGTGGTTTCTGTATTAGGACCTTGATTTGGCAAGTACTTGTAGACTTATAACAAAAATATAGTTCACTTGAGTTCAATTCCACAGCTTAAATACTCCCAAGTTAAGCATTTATGTCAAGTGTTTGATTGGAGAGGGGTCTAATATGTATTTTTTCATTTTACAAATGTTTGTTTTTTGACGATATGAATAGATACATGATAATTGAAACTTTAGCAAATGTGTTAGTCCATTTGTATGACAAGATAAAATCCAGTCTTCTATAGAGTCCTCCATAAACCTGTAATTCAACAACAGGCACTTCTGTTGGATTGACTTGAACGTAATGGGTAGAACACTGACAGGTTGCCCCTACTTCCTAAGTATATTTTGAGGGGAAAAAAAAAACCAGAACAAAAGTATCTGGGACTGCCAAATGTTGATTGCTTCTGAATGACCTTAAATGCCTCTTCCCCATTCTACAGCATTGTCCCCTGCTCTAAGCTATTGAGTGGCCTCTTAAATTCATTCTTATTATTTGCAGCAGCAATCTCCTCTGGCAATTTATAACCACACTTAAAATTTACCCCATAGTGTGTAATTTTCTGTGCAAAAAATATTAACTACAAAGCAGCCACAGAGCTAAAACAACTACTGAAATAGCTTATACTCATAGCTTCTCCTACAGAATTTTAAATGGTGTCACCCTAAGGCAGCTTTTTTTTACGAAACAAGAAGTAAGGAGTATCTTCCACGACTTCTGCATACAAAAAATATAATTAAAAATGCATAGTACGAAAATTGAAAAAAGTGAATTCTTGTCCATTTCCTACTTAGTAAATCCTTATTTCCCAGAACAAGATTCCCAGAGGCAAAAAGCTATATCACCACCACCTCCCTGATGTAAGCCAAGCAAGTCAGCAGAGTTACTCATTCCCTGAACTACTCCATTTCTACCTTTTGTGGATTAATAAAAAAAGGAGACTGTGCTTTCCAGGTAAATGGGTGACAGGACAATTGTTCTTGAGATGAATGATATTAACTGCAGCACAACGCAAGGAAGAAAAAGTGGATTTTAATGCTGTTGAAAATTATGGCCTTAAGAAATGTAGTGGATGACTAAAAGTCCTCTATTCAATGAAGAAATCATTGAGAAGTTCTTGGCAGGATGTCAAAACTGCATTTAAGAGGACAATTAAAACAGTATAATGCAAACGCTATAATTAGAACCATATCTGGTTGAGCAACATACTATTTGTCTTCCAGGCTGTTAGGAAAAAATTCCC
Source organism: Dromococcyx pavoninus (assembly GCA_033558185.1). Taxonomy (NCBI): domain Eukaryota; kingdom Metazoa; phylum Chordata; class Aves; order Cuculiformes; family Neomorphidae; genus Dromococcyx; species Dromococcyx pavoninus. The sequence continues at coordinate 3,101,473 of JAUMJL010000028.1, forward strand.
CATGAACTGTTGCCAGTTTATTGGAGTATTTACCAAATAACATATATTTAGTAAGAAGATGAATTTTGCTACTATAAAGATTAAGTGAAAAATAGAGTACACCTTTGTCTCTTTGAAGATTTTTCTCTAATACTCATTCACCTCCCATAAATAACTTGACTTAAATATCCATATATTTACATTATTTTACAGGGACAATGACCAAGGTCCCCCTTACGATTATGCAAACTCAGGCCTGCTCCTGTTAAGGTGTCAGACTTATGTGCAGTTTAAGCTGGCACAGCTTAATTTGCACCAGTTGAGAAACAGCCCAGAATTTAAAGTACAACACGGGAAACCTGCCAGAAATGCTACAGGGGGCCCAAATTTGATCTATAGAAAACAAAATAGGGCATCCGATACCACGCATTATGCTGCAGAATGTAAGTGGAAGTAGTAAAACAAGAAGAATTTGCCTCAAAAATAAAGTTTACACTTGCCAACTAGTGAACACAAGCTTTAAGCAGGGCATTTTCATGATATAAGAAGATGTGCAAGAAGAACATTTACAATCCAATGCAAAGTGGCACCAGGCAAACTTCTCTCTTCGGGAAGGAGGGAAGCCCTGATTCAACACAGCACTTAAGAGTTAAACCATGTGGTCCAGCAAGTAGCTAAACCAAGGAGTTCCAAAACTGCAAGTACTCCATGTAAGCAGTGTCAGTCCTCAGAGAGGACCTTTCTACCTGCTCCCGCGGGCTGACACAGGAGGGGCTGGTGCTGACAGAGAGCAGACAGTAGCCACTCGTGGTCATCTCTGATGGAAGCGAGATGGAGTCTCCTTTCACAACTGATGCCAGTTAGAATGACCCTGGAGCTGCCCAGAGGACAGCAGCACTCTCTGATTATTGCCAGCCCAGGCGGGAAGATCTGTTACACACCGTGACGCGCGCAGTACCTATAGAAGCCCACAAGCCAGCAAAGCTCCATGTGCTCTAGGGCATGACTAATAAGGGACTTCAAAGCTTTGAAAAAGCTGAATTTCTTGACGATTATCCGAACCAAATTTCAGAATCTTTTGAAGATGTTTGGTCTCTGCTCGGGGGGTCCGTTTTACAAGGCACTGGGAGAAGTTCCAATTGCTTAACCTCATTTTAGCATGCAATAATTTTACAGTGTGCTTTCCCCTTCCTTAGTGTTCTGGTCCCAGCCACAGAAGTTAGGGATCCCAATGTGCTGAGTATCTGAGACAGGGGAAACATGAGAAACCACAAGGAAACCGTAAGGAGAGTATAGTTTTCTGTCCTAGGCCTGGGAATCCTGCAATTCAGATACACTACCTCACGTTTGATACTGCCTCTTTGTGGAAAAATAGTTATACATTGTAAAGTCTAACTGTTCAGAGAAGCTTCTGATCTGGTTTTGGACGACAGTTTCTCTGAATTCAAAATAAAATCTTATGGAGGATCTCCTAATATAGATTTTTATTTCCTGTGGGAACAGTGCTGTAAAGAAATAAGCAGGAGAATACATAAGAACTAGATGCAAATTCCAGTGGTACAAATAATCATGATGTTCAGCACAGTGATTATACTGGGCATGATGTAAACTCCAGCAGAGAAAACCCACACAGACGCATTTCTCCTGCTGAAGAAAAAGTAAGTGCAATATTGATGTTTGAACCTTGCTGGTTTTCCTCTTTCTCCCGTGCTCTGGACTGCATAAATTCTACAGTGTATTTTACTTTTCTTTATAGGCCCTGATTAGTCTAGGCGAGATAGAGGGTTTTTTCCTAAGCCCAAGAAACCAGATGATATTCTCAGCAGTAAAACATTAAAAAATTAATGGATAGCCTATTAAGAATACATCCTCATCATAAATAGTGATACCCTGCAACTCAGCTTACACAAAAAGCAAGCAACAAATTTCACAGATACTGTAACCACCGAACTAAATAATAAGCCTATTATCTTCAGCAATATATTGCCTTATACACATGAACAATAGTAAGTATTAGTAAGATACTTCTCTTTGTACATGATAGATTGCTTCAGATTATTTCAGCATTATTGAGGCCTCTGGAACCTCAGTAAAGAAAAACCTCAGTAAAAAAAAAAAAAGGCAAAAAAAAAAGGAAAAGTCCAAATTTGTAAAGGTCAGCGAGTAATTGTTAACCTTGGAGGGGGAAGAATTCAGCATTTTTAGCGACAGCACACGGAGCCTCTTGTAAATCATATTCATATTCATATACTTAAGCACTAATTTACATACTTAATTTCTGACAGGTTGACAACTGCAGCCCTTCTATCCTCTTGGTGTAAAGTAAGAAGTCAATTGTTATTCAGTGTATCAGTTACAGTGGTAGTGCCACTAACTGTATTTTATATAATGTGCTATCTGCAGAAAAGCAGATAAGAATTTGATTTAACATCCAATTAAAAGCCGTCATTGAAAAATTACTTCAAATAAGCCTTTTATTTTCTTTAATCAGTCCTCAATTCAAGCCTTCCTTGGACCTACTGAACCAAGCATCAGGACTCATGAATTTTGATTAAAAAATTTGAGCCCATTTCTAACTTAAGCAGATTTTTTTTGTTGCACTGTTTGATAGAAATTTAATAAATCTATGAATCCTTGCCAGCGTCATTTATCATCTTTTTTTCCGCAAGACTGGCCTATTATGCCTCGGCAGTAAATTATGAGGAAGCCAGCAAACCAAAACTTTTCAGTCCGATACTGAAGAAGAGATATAATCACTTGCATTGAACCATATAATTATAGTAGAATATGAATCTCTGAAACATTAGGTCCTGTTTTGAATATGTAATGCCCATGCTTTGAGAGCCTACAAAGATTTCTAGCTGATCTAATATAGCTCAGTTTAGCATCATATTGAACAATTTGCTGTTAATGAAAATGACAGCAAAAGCCATAAACAACAAGCTGGGAGACTCTCTAAGAATTATTAGGGAAATTTCTCTGTCTTTGGAAGAACAAATCAGAAAACCAAACAGTCACCTTTTAGGATTCCGAGTCAACGATGCTCATTCTGAACAAACATGGGGAGCTTAACCTGGTGCCTTGTTACCAAAGTTGTGCTGCTTGAGGGCTGAAGTTGGGACACGACTGAAGACGAGGACTTCTCAAAAGCCCTGGTGAAGCAGCTCATATGCACCTACAAAGAGGCATTGGCTCATCATTTCCCTCTGAAGGGCAACTTCACCCACTCTACGGTGTGTAGCTCTATTGGAAACGCAGGCAGCCACGTGCTTGGCTGCAATGTAACATCGAGCTGCTATTACAGTGTGCGAGTGTTCATCCAAGTGTCCCTGAAGACCACACTCTGGAGCCTTGCTTTGACACTGGTCTCTCCACCTTCCCTAGAGACTTGTAGGAAGAGAGGCCCCTCCTGTAATGAATTTGGAGCTGAATTAGCTGCTCCAGTTCACGCTTCACAGATGCCCACCTCTGTTGATACTGATCTCTAGGAGCCAAGGAGACTGTCTTTCTAACTTAGCCACTAAATTAGGGGGGTGAGGCTCAGCAGTGTGAATGCCCCCATCCCCAGCTGTTCCCAGAGGTTGGGATCTCTGAATTTACAGCGAAGGACAGATTGCCCTGGGAACACAAGGAAGCTGTGTGCATACATGTGAACAGAGACACAAAACTGTTTTGGAAACATACCCAGCCTAATTTTTCCATTATTTTGAAAAAGGACATCCTTTCTTTGTTCAATTCTTCTTTTTTTTTTCAATCAGACAAGTTGTTCCACAAGCTGTGGAAATACCAAGGGCTGGGTTTGTGGCCCCTGGTCCTTGCACAGCAGAATAACGCAGTACCCTCACATTCATCATGGCCAGACAGGTCACATACAGTCCAGTTCATGGACTGCCCTGGAGCTATATACACATGGGCCAGCTGGCTAACGCCAAGTGCGTGCTACCAAAGACATGATACAACTGCTTCAGTTGGTCAGGCTTTCCAGAGGGTCTGTCAGTATCTTATCTCTCCCTTAGGAAAATGAAGCAAAAATATCTTTACTTTCTTCAGCCATTGAAAAAGGTCCATTTTTGATTGTACCTAAACTGGTTCATCCACCACCACTTGGAAATCAAACTCTCAAAGACTACCTTAAGACTGATTTTGTAAAATAATCACACTTGTCCAGGCTTCAGGTTTCTTTTCCTAATATGAAAATGACCTGGACTCTAGTCTGGCTGATGCAATGAAACACACTGTGTCAGATGTGCTGTTCCCTGCTGTAAAGCAATATCAGTTTCTTATTTGACTTTCAAACCACATTGGAACTTTTGTGTGAGTCTGATGATATAAAGTATTCGTTCAAAAAAAGAAAAAGGCTTGAAAAGAAAGGTTAGGCTGAGCTGTAAGAAAATTAAGTGCCAATGCACAAACAAGGATGGATATTCAAGGGGGAAAACAGAATTTTAAATTAAGAAGCCTGTCAAGTATTCAAGAATTAATTAAGAATAGATCTAAAGTAGATGAAGATTCTACTTGAGTGGCTGTAGTATCATCAAACTTTTGCTAATAAAATAGCCATTTCTTCCGACACTATCGCCTAGAGACTGATACTTCTTTCATTATAGCTGCTCTACTACTTCTTAATTGAGGAGGTATTTTGTGATCTTGTAGTGACAGATGTACAAATGCATTCTATTTCAGTACCCTATAACATTAAAGACAGCTGAAACTGATGCACTGTTTTACAGCCTGGAGATACTTCAGACAACCGAGTTCCTGGAGACCAAAAGGTGTCCATTCAACAGCTGGTTTCACGCATTTGTATTATGACGTCTTTATATATACATATGTCGAACTCCTGAACAGAAGGCAATAAGTAGGTATGAAGTAGGTTTGCAAATACATTGCTTATTACAACCAACCATGTTAATGTTTGCAAATTCAGTTGGTGTATGAACACTGAGGGTAACCAGATCCAACGATCCTTATGAGACTCCTGATATAAATCACCCCAGCCACCAGCCTCAGTTTATTTTACAGCACTTTCTAATCACTTTCCATCACACAGAGCTAGACACAACCGCAGAGTCGCAGAGTATGCCTTAAAAAAACCACTCCAATGGTTCCAGATTTCTCAAATACCTGCTCAGGAAAGCATGCAAGTATCTGGTGGCAGAAAGCTGTCAATCAGCGCTGCAGGTTTTAATATATTAAGAGCTTCTTAAAGTAAAAATAATGCAAATTGCACTTCCTCTCACCCATGGCAGGGAACAAAACTTTTTTTTTTTTGCCCTTAATAAGCTCGGTAAATGAAGTGTAACCATACCTGCTAAATTACCTAATTGATGATCTCCTGGCACAGAGAAGAATTTCTGTCTAATAAAAACAAAACTGCCCATTGTGGGACATTTTGCATTAGACTCAGAGGAGCGCAGGGAATAAAGTTTCCTGCCTTGATTTTGATGCTCTCTACAGGAATTGCCCTCTGGCCCCTTGGCAGGAACTCCATGACCCAACTGAGGTTTCTACTGAATAGCTCAGCAGGGTGCAGGAGCCAGTTGCATGGCTTCACATGGTGCAGAAAGCTGTGGAGCTTTTCTCCTGAACGGCACCTCAGCCATTTTGAAACATCTGCAATAGCTACTATTCATGGTACAGAGGGAGGGGGGAAGAAATTCTCCAGCTGTTAAATCTCTGCTGAATTGTTTTTATTCCCATCTACTGCCCTCATGATGATTTTGAAGGACACCAAATGGTTTCCATTATTCGGAATGGAATAACATCTGCTCAACAAATATTGTTACTCCTTGGGAAGCACCTCATTCAAGCAGCAGCCCTCTTTACAACATTACAATACAACACACTATTTTATATAGTATTCAGAAGACAGTCTTACAGACACACTAGACAAAGAAAGAGGGGAAAAGTAGAAATAGCTGCAAAGAAAAAGAAAATGAAGATTTTTTTTTAAAAAGAAAAGACCTTGTTTTGTAGTTAAAAGGCGTGGGTAGACCATGTCTCCTACTTGTAGGGTCGATCAAGTGGAAAAAAGACCTCTCTTCAGCGCACCAGCCAATGCACCAAGAAGGAAAACTGTCACAGGGAGGTGGCCATGCTGGGAGAGGGTATGTGAGCAGATGGACATGAGGTCAGTAACATGGAATAAGTCCAAAGAGATCAGTTTTGAGTTTTATTTAGACTTGAACTGAAAGCTAAGAAAGAGTAACGGAAGTTACTGAGTCCTGCTTTCTCAGAGCAGAAAAGAAATCAGCTCCAAGCACTGAATTTTAAAGAGCAGACTTCATATTTCTGATAGACTTGTTCAGAGTAGGAGCTACCAGCACTAAGCTGTTACTGAGATCAAAATGTCCTTTTTGGCTACTTGTTCTTTCACAACATATTTCCTACAGCAGACTAGGCTCAATAATCCGAAAACTGCTTGGGTGCTGACATACCACAGCCCAGACTCGTGCTGGACTGAGCCCCATGACTTGGCCAAACACACTCACGTATCTCTTTTACCAGTTTAATTAAAATGCTAAAAATCACACAAGGACAAAAACACGCCTGTCTGCCTAGCACGTGGGCACCTGTATCTGTTTATTTTCATTTTGTTATTATCAGCATCATTTGGATAGGGAATTAAACAAAGAAATATGACCACATGGACGCACATTGCAGCATTAGAAGGAACTAGGGGCATTTTTTTTAGCTTTATAATTTCTTTTTGTTCAGAGGATGAGTAAATTTAGTAGCATCACCAACATTTCAATTCACTGAGGCTTCACTAATCCTGCAATTCCTCAGCACCTGTCAGAAGGGCACTGAAGACTTCCCAGGACTCTGCCTATGCAGATGCAGTCATTAAATTACAAGAGAGAGCACAGACATCTGTGCAGATGACCTCAGAAGAGATCTCTGTAACAGATAAACCCAGAAGTTATTTATTGTACTTCTAGTGAATAACTATTTAACCAGATTTAGGGTAATTTTTGGACTAGAGATAACAACTTTCTAATGCTTATACATATAATTTCTGTGTGATCTCAAGTTGTATCATTTGTACGAATTTGTACAGTCATTATAAAGCTCATATGTTTAATGTTATCTACACCTTCACGTAATGTGCCAGATGATGTAACCCGTCACATTTAAAGGTCTATTTCCACAGCTATTAAAAACTGTTTAGAGGCACATAAAGAAGAAACATATTTAGATTTTTTAAAAAAAGTCTTTCAAAGTTTATGTTTTTAAAATGTTGATTCTATAACACAGTGCCAATTCCTACAGATATTGATTAATGAATAGGGTAGTATCAAGTATTCTACTTGGTAATTCATAATGTTTTCAGCCTCAAAAGAAAAGCAGAAGACATTCTCAGCTGTTTGAAAACCACAAAATTTCTAACAGATAATCAAGAAGTCTGTTCTTTAACAGCCATCTCTAGCTTTTGTTTGTCTGCACATCTAAATTGTATTTTGAAGGAAGTAAAAAACCTCAGATGCTATATGAATTTTCAAACTAATACTTTAAAATATTGATTTTACATTTCCATTAGCATCTCCTAGTCATATTTTACCTTAGATTACATTACAGTATATATGCATGCTACATTATTTCAACACTGCCACTGTTTTTAGAGGAACAGCTTAAAAATGATGTGTTTGAGGGTAGCTCACTGCAAAGGAAGAAACTTGGCCCCATGAACACGTAACAAATCAGGCTGATGGTAACCTCAGATTCAACACCTAAACAAGCTCCTTGGCTGGTTGTATCAGGAAGGTGTGTGCCTTTGTCAGCTTCAGTCTCTCCTCCCTGCAATGTGTGCAACAGCAGAGGAACCTCATTAACAGCAAAACCTGGGGATGCTCTCGCCAACGTTCATCCCATGGCACCTGCTTGTGCCACTACGCATCCTTTAAGTTGCGTACTAAAAATTTTTCATGGCAAATGAGTATTTCAGAACAAGACAAAACAGAAGAAACAATAACTAAAGTGAGGTCAGGAAACACAAAAAACACATGGAGCAGCAGGAGCAGCAGACACAGCAGAGGCAGTAACAGACTGACGTTCAGCTCTCCGAGTCATTCAGATTAATGAGCTCTAGAAATGTGGGGTCCCACTGTATTAATATCCATTACACAATGTGCTTCCTCCCCCAGTAAATAGAGGATTCAGGATGCCTGGGGTATAGACAGTCTCTTACCGAAGATAATGGGCCCAAACTGATTTTCAACACAGGTCCCCTTCCCTGGAGACAGTTCCTAATGATCTCAAATGTTACAAAGGCATGACAAAAATATAAAGCAGTCACATTACCCCAGATAGATCTTTTACAATTACCTTGACTCCTGAAAGTAGTCCATCATAGCTTATTCATAAAATTTGTATTTTTCTCTGTTTGCACTTACATAGCCTTTCTACTTTAGTCCATTGTACTACAAATCGAATATATATGTATTTTTCATGGGCACACCAAATCGTCTTAAATAAAAGAAGCTAATGCTTCTGAAAGGCTCTTTGTAATTTTAGTTTTCTTTCCTAATAGTTAATTACACTATGAGTGTTTTATCAAATATACTACTGGAAATTGCTAATATTACAAATGCATAATTACAATGGATGTGGAGATTTTCTAAATACAGGTTCCAATCTGATATTTACTCCTGCTGGAAACTCTGGAAAGGCTTTGCTTCCTATTTGCGCTTGTCTCCACGCAACTAGGTGAGAGTCTGTCCCAAAACAAATTAGTATTTTGTCAGCCATACTGTCAAATTAAAACATTTCTTTATGCTTGCAAGACTGAAGGCCACAATTTTCAAACATTAATTACATTCACTGGTGGTAGGGAGTGCACACATACACACTGATACATTAGGAAGATGGCAGCTTTCCAAAAAAGCCTAGCAGCCAAAAAAAAATTAAACATTAGTAATTTATAAAGAATGATCGAGTTTTAAGAAAATATGAACTTTTTGCTCAACTGCATTTTTTAAATTATAGCATGAAGAAAAATAACCATGCCTCCTGGCAAAATCTGAAGAGGAAAATAGAGCTTTTGAAACATCCAGAGATGCTCTGGTTTTGATAGCTCTCCCTGAAACCATCAGTGTCTGATCAGAAGGAGCACAACAAAGCTGTTTTTCTTTTAAGGACCATGCTCACCCCTTTAAGACTCAGCTGGAGTTTTGTGGGGGGGAACCCAGTGACACTGTCAGTGGAATATCCGCCACAGGACCTCACGGGTATGTGCTACCTGAGGAAGTTTAGGGAGAAGCTCACCTCAAAGCAAGTGCACTTCCTATACCACATTAAAGAGCACTAAATCATGCCAAACCCAGCCAGCCAAGCAATAAGCAGAGACAAAACCAGCAGATCCTCCATCCTCTCTCCTCGTTGTCTGCTTATGGCTCCACCTGCACATTTTTCAACACCTCTTGAATCCAGTACAGCCATGAAATAAATAAGCACAGAGGACTAATGAATCAGAGTGATAGGAACAACAACAAAATCTGTAACGTTCCTGATGTTTAACTAAAATATCTTGTAAAAGATGTGGTAATGAAGCGTAGAAGCATGGTGAAATAATCAGATAAAGTCATGGATGCGGGGTGCGTAAGACACTGAGCTGTTGCTGAGTGATGAGACGCTAAAGATGCGGAGATATGTTTGATTTGGAAGATCCGTTCCCCAGCAAGAAGGACTCTTCTCTTCTTTACATAAGGGTTTGCCTGGGCCAGTTCTCTTTTGTCCTGTTTAGTGCTAGGTCCCACGCAAGTCTCTTACTTCTTAACTTGATTCCCTGCCTGTGGAGCCCCACGCTACGTTGGCCAGGAGGAGATCACTGGCACCCATGCAGCTCGCCTGCTCAGCCTGGATGCTTGGTGGGGCTGGTTAGCCCACAGTGACAGGACAGGAAAACCTGACAAGCAGTACATGAAAACTTCCGTTCGAAGAACAGCAACAGAGCCAGCTGTGTGACTTCAACAGCTGCCATTCTCAGGGGTGCAAAAGACAACAGTGCTGTGCAGATAGAAGCGTGGCTGTTGAATTTGTGGCTGTTCCTGGCAGGCTGCCCTCCAGCCACCTCTCAGCCAGCAAGTCAGGATCAGCCAGTCCCCCTGGAAGGGCTCCCGGGGGGAAAGCCTCAGCATACCTGCTCGCTTTCTTGCTGCTTGCAGAATGCTGGGCTGGGGAAGGCACATGGGGATCTACTGTTAGCACCCAACGTGTGTTGCAGCTCCATCAGGACTGTGCTTGTTGTTCCGTGCTGCAGGCAAACCCCACCAACAGCCAGATGATGCCTACCGCATCACTACTGAGACTGCATGGAATCAATCAGCACAGCAATTAGTCTTGGGCCCTAATGACTATTTGATGGTGGGGCAGATCTGAAATCCCTGCTCAAGCCTGATTGAGTCACAGGCATTAATATCAACACAAAAAGATTTGGCTGCATGTTTGTATATTTTGTTCTAATAATGCTCCAGGACAAACTCAGAGGAACGACATCTGCAATATTTACAGTGACAAAGTGCTGGCATAATGTGCCTCTCTCTGTGCTGAACAATTTGTAAATGTCTCATTAAAGTGTACTTTTGTTTCTTCCCTCTTCACCTTAAACTGGTTCGTCTCCTTGGTTTTCACCATTTCCTGGGAGAAAATGTCAAATTGCACAGTATCAAAACAGCCACTCTAGCTTGGGTTTTTCTTTTTTTTGGTTTTTAAGACACCCTTAGCTGCATTATTCTGACCTATTCCATTGTCAAAAAAATGGGTTTGAAATTCACATGTTCAGAATGATTTGATATTTCTGTTTTATTTTGTTTACTTCTAGGACAGGCTACTTATAATAGCTAATGACATAAATCAGATGTATCTTAATAGAAGCAAATACTGTAAATGCAGTTTGCTGTGGTAACATATTCTACTACTACATGCTTGCACTTAAAATGTGGGAATATAAGTGAAATGGATCCTCAATCTATTTCAAAACAATGAGAGGAAAAATGATGCCAGATGCAATCTAAACAAACTCAGAGTAATTTAAAAAGTTATAGAGAAGAAACATACGTGTCTGGTATTACATGTCCAGCAATACCTTTAAATGGCTTTGTAACTTGCCATCTGTTTTGCCATTTTCCCTTAGTGTTTATATACTTCTACAAAAACTCTGCTTATATATATGCATCACATTAGTTTTTACGGGAACGAATCAAATACTATAGGCAAAAGGTACTTTATTTTTATATGAAAGGCATGACCAAAAATAGAGTGCAAAAAAAGGCAGGGATGAAGGACTGTTCCTGTCTATTGAATAATCCTTTTTATATGTTCAATAAATTGACCAAGGAAAGCGAGCATGCCTCTAGCCAGGCGATGTTTTACTATTCTCCCATGGAATATCCACCCACTCTGTTGCCATTACAATTTTTTGCAGCTTCTGACTGCAGGAGAATATAAAAAATATAACTAGGTAAGACTGAAATGAAGCAGGGAGAGAGCAAAGCCATAAAACTGGGATGCAAACTTTCCCAAAGTCTGAATGTGTTTGAACCCAAGCTTTTGGCTCAGACCCATCCTTAATTTGAAGCAGCATCTGGCAGGCCAAATGCTCTGCAAACGCTGGCACTATGAAAGATGAAATCTCATGCGACACAGCGTGCTGGAAGAAACGCTTCCTTCATGGAGGAAGCTGGGTCACACAGGAAAGGTGAACGCAGGAAAGCTGGAAGCTGCAGCTGCACGGAGGGACCCAGCTCTCACCATCCCTGTGGTGCTCACTTCAAAGGAGAAAAGATTTCTTGCTTTGGTTCACATTGCGCTTGTCCTCCCCTCACTGATCCTTTTGTTCTCACCCCTATTTTTTTCCTGAGTCCTAAACCCCATCAACTCAGGAACACAACTGCCAAGGAACAGGGTCTCTGGCACTGTGGCCTGTGCTCCCACACCCAGCAGCCTGGCTCCTGCAAGCCAAGCACTGTGTCCTAAGCCAGCAGAGACCATTACAAGAGTCTTCTCATGGCTGAATTTCAAAAGCAGCTAGGTGCCTAAGGATGCATAGGGATGCCTAAACCAATTTTCCTTAGGAATAGAAGAAATTTCAAAAATACCTTAGGCCTGCTGCTCCTAGTGGCTGGGAAAGTCCTGAGCTTGGTCTTCTAGCCTTAAACCCACAATTTTTCACCCAAAATAAACAGATGCTTTATCCTGGTATTTGTGCATTTAGTGTTAATTGATACTTGATTATAGTAGAAAAATCTATCTGTATATTTTAACATTTTGGATGTGGCCAAAAATAAGTGGTTTATTAACTGCTGTGAGGAACATTTCACAATAGGATCTGCATTTTTCTAGAACTCTGTAATTAAAGAATGCGCTAACGTGACCACAACATTTTTAAACAGCTGGCACATGAAGCTGAAAAAATAATTAGTTTTCAATAAAAAAGTTGCTTTTTATTACCCAGGCAAAGTTCTCTAGTGACTTTTAAGGATCTGCCAAGTGAAATTCAAAAATGAAAATAGAGTCTCTATGCTGGCTGTTAGCCAAGCTGAATGAAACACGAATACGCTGATTTGTGCCAAGTATTAGACATGCTGAACTGAGGCAAAGTGGTTAAGTATCTCCCCAGGTTTAATGTTACACAAAACAGCATATCTGCCCCAAAAAATGCAGTACTCGGGGGGCCCACCGCTGTGGCTTTCACTCGTTTTATCCCTCTTCTACCAGCAGTCAGGAAATGAAAAAATGGTTCAGAAGACAACCAAAATATTTCTCTATGAGAAGCTGAGACCCTTGGCAGCAAAGCCTACATATCTGGGTTTAACTGTTAGATAATTAGGGGTAGGAGAAAGAGAACCCAGTAACAAATGGGAGGTTGCATGCTCTGACAAGGGCCACGCGAAAGCTGCCCCGGGCCCACCCCGCTAAGCAACGCAGCCACGGCTCTGGGCATCTTCCAACAGCCACACTGCCCTGAGCCGGGGCAGCAGCACAGCCTCCACGTCTCAAGTAGCTGCAGGATTAAGCTTCAAATGTGGTGTGTCTCTCTGTTTTACCACTTTCCCTTTGCTGATAAAAAATGGAGCTTGAGAGACTTTTCTATTTTATGTTATCAAATCTATAATCCCCACCGCTGTACCTGAGAATGAGCCCATGGATCTTACACTCTCTGGTAATGGCCTTTTATGTGATTCTTCCCACTATTATTCCAGCAAACTCTCTTTGCATTTATATTAATGTCTTTAAATACAGGCAACCTACACAGACTAAGGGAACCAGTAAAAGCAAGCGACTTCACTGGTGTGTGCTAAACCAAGAGGCTCTAGAAGAAGCTGAGACCTTTGGCCATAAAACCTGTATATTTGGTTTTAACTGTTACATCACTACAGGTAGGTGAAAGCAAGCTCAGTAACCAATAAAAGATTGCAACCTATTGGCACTCTCAGACAGGCATGTGAAAGCTACAGCAATTTATGGACTCAGTGAAAGTCTTCCCAAACTTCCCAGCTGTCTAAACCCCCCTCATCACATGACAAAAGGTGAAAAGCTAAAAATTAAGACAAGTTGTGGTTTCTCCACATCTCTCATTTTATCATCACCATTTAATTTCCAAGTACTTAAATAAATGATGACTTGAAACCTTATCATTTAACTTTCATGGCCACTGGGAGCTCACAGCGCCAGTTCTCCCAAGTTTTACAGTGGAAATCAACTGGCAACTGAGGGTTTATCTGAAAGCCCCAAATACTCCGTGATTGAAGCCAGGGCCTAAAGGTATTTTGGTGTACTCCACAGCTGCTATAAGAGTTATTTTTATAGTACAGTTTGTCTACTGTTTCACTACTATTGTTAAATGAATTCTAAAATTTGGTTAAACATTTGTGTTTGACATCAAGGGAAAAATACCTTAATTAGCAAAGGTTGAGTCCAAGAAAAAGGAAGTCAGTCATCTGTCCCCACCCCCATCTACTGGCTCGTAACAACTAGCCAAATTGTGGTAAATGAGTTCCAAGGACAGGTGAAAAAGAGGCAGATTTGTATTTCATGCTCCAATAGTATAATTACTATGCTATTGTTAATTAAATATATAAATAAAAGCAGGATTGAAATATATTTCAGAGTTTGAGTATTCTGTCAGGTCCTCTTTCACAGCACAATGCTGAAGCAAGCCAAACCTGGAACTAGTTACTTCAAAATGTATTTTAATTAAAACACGTGGGTTTATTTTCAGGTGGATAAAATCACAGTGGATTTGATGGCAAAGGGCTTGGCTGAAGCTGCATTTCCACACAGAGTAACCTGGTATTAAATCATTGCAGCAAAGGTGCTCTGTCCAGAAGGCTTTCAAGTATCACAAGTAAAATAAGTCTGGGTTGCTTAAGTTCTTACAGCTGATCCCCTTTCATGGAAAAAGCCAATTACAGATCACAGATGTCTAGACTAATCCTTTTAAATATCACAGAGGCAGGAAGTAACGTGAAAGTGCAATAAATGACAATTTGTATAGCCTGGGTCATGGTGGAATAAGACGGCACATGAAAAACAAATACAAAAAGGCTCAAACATACAAAGGAAAAATAAAGGCTTATATTAACATTCAGGTTCAGTATGGTAAGACTGGAGAAATGGGCTAGATTCTGTTCTGATTTACAGCCTGCAAATCCTTTTCAACTGCATGGAGGAAAATTAAGCACAGAATGTCTGCCTGTGCTATTGAATTACTTGTTCCTCCTCCTTTCACCTCTGTCCTCTTATTTCAAAACTGCATTTTATTCTAACTTTTGTATAATTCCTGAAGTTTATTTTAATGAAGGGAAAGGAAAATTCTGTTTTCTAATAGTGTCTGCATCTTTACAAGGCATATGCCTGTTAATTAGCATGGTGGGATCATTAGCATAAATACACAAAGAAATTTGATTTTAGAACATGAATACCATTTTTACTATGGAGCAATATAGGACAGGTGACAGGCCCAGCTGGGAAACCTCTTTTTCATTTTTCTGTGACCACAAATCAGACATCTTGGGCTCACAGCAGGACAGGCTCTACTGGCAGTAATTGGCACCATCTGTAGCTGTCAGAGCATTGCCTGGCATTCCAGCATTTCATCTTTCCAGTCAAGGCATTCATCACTAGTCCAAAACTCAGCCAGCTGACACTGAAAGATTAACTTGCATTGATTTGCTTGGATAAGCTCGCCTGTGCCTCAGTTGGTACTGAACGTTCCTGTTTAATAGCCATCACCATCACAAGATGTTTACAAGGTGATTGTCTGCTTATTTTTTTCCAACCCCCTTCTTGGTCCTAATGTGTATTCAATTTTTATAATTTAGGAGATAGTGAACTAAAAGAAAGGAAAGTGAACATAGTCAGCAACCACAGAGAGTGAGACTTAATGAAAGGATTAAAAATTCACAGCAATGGCTGTTTACTGATCTCAAATGAGCAGCTTCTCCCACCCTCGTGTGTGTTACGAGAGAAAACTTTTTGATTTGGAGGTTCGGCAACAGACCAAGTCTCCTCCAGCTGTCAGTCTGCATGACAAACCTAAATGAAATTGTTATTATTTTCAAATGCAGTTTTCCAGTGCTAAGTTAATTTGGTTTACATTTTCCAGGAAAGCTTTATGGTAGCTACACCAGATGCAAAGTTTGACCTCTTAATTACCTAATGCTATACCTACTTACCAGTGTTCTCAAGCCTCTGATGTGTTTAAAGCCCAGAGCTTAATCTGTCACAGTCATACAAGGTTCATTACGATTTCAATTTAGAAACCTAATGTGTTCTGTAGACTGGTTTTGGGTGAACAAATTGCAATCTGAAAGTTAAAAATTCATGTCTCTTTTAGTAAATGACACCAAATAAAAGGACATCCCAGGCAAACGAAAGACTGAAAATTTGTGTGTCTCACCTAAATAGCCATCCTCTTTCTTGAAAAGGAAAGTAAAATTTCTTCTGTGAGTAAATAAAGGGGATTACTGGAGGGGATTTTAATCACCTATTACAACTGTATCAAAATCCTTCTCAGAAAACCCTACCACTTCTCTCTCCTAGGCATCTTCTCATTAACAGCTTATTTCCCATAGCACAGGTGATGCATCAGAGCCCACAAAACGTGTCTGTAACCGGCTTGTTGGTACTTCTGGGTATCTGGGGTCTTCCCCATGTGTCTACTTCACACCAAAAGCTCTATCCTCTCAGGCTTCATTCTATACTCATTTTGGGCCAAAACTGCAAGGGGTGACAAGTTGGAATTAACACTGAAAAAGCATCTGTGGTATTGATGTGGTGTAATGACCAGGGAGAGATACCTGCTAACGCCACTCATATGGACTGGCTTGGAGCAGTGGGCTACATCAGCCCAGGCAAAGCACAGCGTTCACGCAACTATTCGGCGCCCAACACCTCTGCTGCCTCCTGGTGCAGGGAGCTATCACGCTGCAGCACGCACAGCGTGCTGGCACACTGCACTGGGTTGCCCACATGTGCCTCAAGGGTGTGCCGCTGTATTTGGTCTGGCTGAGATGGAGTTAATGTTCCCCTCAGCAGCCCTCACAGTGTTGTGCTATGTACTGGTACCTAGAAAGGTGCTGATTACACACCAGTGGTTTGGCTACTGCTGAGCAGTGCTGGCACCGCATCAGGGCTATCTCTCTAACATCACCCCCTCACCAGTAGGCTAGGGGTGGGCAAGATCTTGGGAGGGGACAGAGCCAGAACAGCTGACTGAAACTGACCAAAGGGATATCCCATGCCATATGTCATCTGCTCAGCAATAAAAGCCAAAAGAAAGAAGAAGGGGAGGGTGGCTTTTGTTATTACGATGTTTGTCTTCTAGGACAACCGCTACATATACTGAAGTCCTGCTTCCCAGGAAGTGGTTGGATGTCACCAGCTGATAGGAAGTAGAGGTTGAATCTTTTGTTTTCCTTTGCTTCCACACATGGCTTTTGCTTTATCAAACTGTCTTTATCTTCATCCATGAGTTTTTTCCACCTTATTTTCTCCCCGCTCCCCAACCTTCTCCTGCTGAAGAGGGGAGTGATAGATGCATGGTGGGCACCTGGTGTCTGGCCACAGTCATCTCACCACATGTGCTCACTCATGGAAAGAAATGTTACAAAGCAGAGTGTTTACAGAGAGCAAGTGTTGAGAGTGTGCATGAACAACTGAGGCACATGGAAAGAAAACGGGTCAGAAAGGGGTTGCACAGCTCGACTGCAAGATCCTGTGAGGGGAACAAGATAGCAGATCCATCTATGAAGACCCAGGCTTTGACTTTGGGGATGGCAACTTCATCAGGACACAGGAGGTCTGCAGGGCCAAAAAATACCAAAAGCAAATTCAACTTTGCACGAGGTACAAAACACACATGAGGGTGAGCATGGAAGCAGACAAAACAGAGGCTCAGGCAGGGACTAGCAGCTCCCAGCAGAGCTGAATTTGTGCTCCTGAAGGTGATCTGTTTTGCCTCTGAAAACAGGGGATTTCAACTAAAAGGTAATATTGAAGCTATATGACTCTGGTCCCTGTCCCAGCTCTGACAAAGACTGTCCCAAGAACACCTCCTAACCTTAGAGTCACATGTCAAACAAGGCTTATAACTTAGAGGAGTTTGTCCTATTTTGCACAGAAAAATAGCAATCTCTCTTTTTAAAATGAAGATGCACAATAGCCCATCGAACAGAATAGAACAGTGGTATTTAAAATAGCTTATATGAATTACATCTATTTTAAACTACCTTTGTTAAAAGCATTTCATCCACTATGGAACTCTCATGAGTGTTTGCACCACATCTGTGGAATATAATAAAGAGTTAAGTATAAAAGAGTATTAAGTCATCTGGTTTGGAGGGATTTTTGTATTAGATCTTGTTCATTTATTAAGTGTAATGTGATAGTGGCCAGATGATTAATACAGTGTGGTGGGACTGATGTAACAGGAAAGATAAAAATGTGTATTGTAAACGGAGAAGAGGACGGCAATGTGGAGGGGGGTACACAGGGAGAGTTGGGATAAGGAGGTTAGTGTTTACAGTGTCTGAGTGTGACAGACTTCCTTTGGAATGGGGTTTTGTGAGGATTTGCTCTTTCATTTGTTGATTATATTCCACAGGATGTCCCAAATGAGGAAAGAGAGCACACTGTTATTCTCTTTTGAGACAGGCACTACCCCCAGCACCAACATGTTCAAACCACTTTTCTGCATCTAAGGGGAATGAGATTTTGGTAGTCTCCATCAATGCTGAGTGCACTTTGCCCACTAGGTCACCCTTCTGCAAGCCTGGCATGGACTCCGGGCAGACGAGGCAGAGGGGATGTTCTGTGGATAAGGAGCAGTGCTGAGAAGGGACCTATTGGAAGTAAATCGCTCCTATGGTTACAGCTGCCTTTGGCAAGAAGAGAATGGAGAACAAGCTTAGCCATCAACAGTGTTGACTAACAAAGATCTAAAAAAGCTGGAATTTATCCAGAAAATCTCACTGCTTTCAGATATGTATTCTACCATGGTTGTTGACACCTCTCTCTCATCTGTATATGGGATGGATACTTTATTTGGCTTGAACCAGAAACTGTAGAAGTCAGTGGCTAACCAGGTGTCCCACAGGACAGCGCTAAGGAATTTCATTACACCTGTACTCATGGTGTGATCTGGAGGTCTGGACAGCAAAAGAAACTACTCACCACAACAACACTATGTCACTTCTACTCTACAGCCTCTGCCTTTCTCATAAAGGTCAAATTTTCAAAAGCATTCAGCATCAGCACATTTCACTGGGCAGGTCTGGCCAGGTTTTTCAAAAAGTCTGATAACCCAGGAATATCTACTGAGTACCTAAACCTGAGAGAAGTCTAAAGGATATTTTAAGTTGGCCAGATTGCCTGACTGCAATTTTTTACGGTATGATCACAACGATTCAAGTGTGTAAGGTAAAGCCAACACACAGGAGAAGCAACGAAGAAAGAAAAATGCTCAAGGTCAGCCATGGCAGCACAGTGCGCTGATGTGCTGAGAGCCAACGGTTTTATCTCTAGTGAGCATACTTGACAGGTTTCACGCAGAATGGCCAGGAACATAAAACCACTGCTGCTTAGAGGAAGACTTTCTCTCCAGAGTGGGAACCGCTCAGGGGAATCAGATTTCTGTGTCGACTTTTACATATACAGAAGGTGACTAAAGGAATTAGGCCAGCCTGGATTGCTCCAAGGGGATAATAAGCCCCGTGGTGAGATGGAAATGCATGTGGATTGTTCTAAACCCCTCTCTTTCTAAGCTGTTTCATATACTATTAAAACAAAACTGTACTTTTGTTCCCAAAGAAAGGCTGTCTTGTTACTAGAGTCACAGCTGGGCACAGATCCACAGCAAAGGACACGATACCCCAAGTCCCCCACAACGCCAAACAAGCACTGTTAACATGTAGAAGTCATTGAATGAGCCACAGCACTGCAGGATGAGACCTCAGGAAAGCCACTGGCTGAAGGGCAGCCATCGTGATGCCCAGGGACCAGAGAAGATGAAGAGCCCAAGCCAGGCTCTCTGGCCATGGAGTCATGCAGTAGAGCAAAACCAGCAGAGCTCTGCTCGTCACTGACCCAGGAAAACCCAACTGACCTTTTCTCTCTCTGACTTGGTTGGTACAGTACTGGTAGTTCAAGGCTTGTAATAGTTTACCAACTCGATTAACAATAATACGAAGGTAGTATGACAATAAAGCCTACACAGAGGAGGAATTCCAGACTACATGGAATGATGTGAGCTGCAAGCATTTCTTAACAGTCTTATCAAAAAGGTCAGTGGGTCTCTGCGGTGAGTTCCGTCTTGTATTACAACACAGATGGTTCTCCTGCTTTTGCTTCCCTCTTCTGACTCTTCCAGATTCAACAAGGCAAAGTCAGAGTCCTGTTTTTAAAGCCCATGAGCAGAACCTAGGAAAAAAACTTCTCCTGACAAGAAGTCAGAGTTATGTCGACTGCTAGCTTAACGTTTCTAAAGGGTTTAAAAAGACACAATTCAGTGAGACACTGAAGAACTAAGTATGGGTTCCATATTCACAAAGCTTAATATTTATAGGACAGGAAAGTTTTACACTCAAAATGTTTGTTTCCACTAAATGGCAGCTTCTTTCTACACCTTGCCCTCTGAAATACTCTGTAAATGTATGTCAGTTCCTTTCAAAACAGCCCAGCATATAACAGCTTTGGGGTTACACAGTAAAACAACAATACATTCACTAAGATTAAGGTAAATACAGAAGAAAAGATGTATTCTGAGACCCTTTGTAAAACAAAACATCTCATTTAAGGAATCAAGCATCAGATCGACTACAGGAGTAAGGACGTTTACATTTGTAAGATAGCAACATTATTTTTATTATAATGCATTTACCTTTACCTAGCAAGCATTAGAACAAATGTACCAACTTTGAAGAAAAAGTGCTAGCCCACCAGATTTATACAGAGTTCTGAGACATCTGGAGCTTCTCCTAAAGCCTAAACCAGATCATTTATTCACATGAAGAACTATGTTTCAAGTTATTTAAGAGCTCTTTAACTTACGCAGTTCCTGAGTAAAGCTTCAGAATGTTACCATTATTGGTTTGGAAACCAGAAAGTAAATAAGAGCACATAATACCTTATTACTTTTTTAAATGTCATGATAACTATGCCAGTCTCATGATCTTTCCAAAGCGTTGCCTGTCTCTTTTTTTTTTTTTCTTTTTTTAGTGCTTGTTGGTGACAACATCCAGTTTGATAATGGTTGGTTGTAAATGCAGGTTAGGACTTCTGGCTTTACAAACCACATTTTTCAAAATGATTACTGGTCTGTGTAGCTTAATTAGAGGAAGTCCAACTTGAGTTTAAAAATTGCTGAGTCTTTTCAGTGAAACTCAGGCTCCTTCTAGGGTCCTTTAGCTTATTCCACTCCCTCCTAAAATAAGCATTTGCAATCGCTCAGCATATCTGAGTACACCAAACAGAAGAGTGCATTAGAGTGGAGAACAGCTCTCAGCCATACAGCTCTGAAAGTCTGAACAAAACAAAGTTCCCTGGAATTGCTGAATTCTCCTATTCCGGGTATATTCTGGAAAGACACAGCAGAATTTGCTTCTCTTCTAGCAGTAATCTTCTACCAGTAAAGAACACCATGGAAGGATAAACTAGGAAAATCCATAGCACAACCCTAATTTATGAGAAATAAAAGACTTTTGTATATGTTAAGCACAGTAGTAATGATAAGAAAATATTTGAAAACAGAGTCTGATATGGCATTTTAGGTGTTTCACGTTGCATAACTTTTATTATGGAGTCTTGTCTGCTTTTCACTACATGCATGTTGTCCTCATTAACGTCAAAAGGATTTATGTGTGCATATGGAGGGAAGAACGTGTGCCTATGTGTTTGCAGCCTCACCTGTTATCTTTCCCTTGTCATTATCTCACAACTTCCCTTCCAAAGGACAACATTTATAGCTCACTGGTAAATACAAGGCAGATAAATTTTATGTACTGAAACAACACGAGTATGAAGTTGGTCTGACTCAATTGCATCAGCCAGTTGAAACAGATATTGTGTACACAACAGACATCTCTCATTGCAAAGTTTTCATAAGGAGAAATTCCTCTGGGCAAAAGAAATCAAAACATTAGGATGAAATACACTGAATCTCAGGAATTTTCTTTGCAATTATTAGGATTTCCTCAAAAGTGAACCATTAAAAAGCAATCCTTATTTTTCAGTCCTATCAGCCACGGCACATCATCAAAAGTTTACATAATTCTTAAAACCAGATACAAAACGTCAACAGACTGCAGCTGAATGCATCATAGATATGGAATACTCTTGCAGAAGGTTTCATTAGGTCTAACATGATTTACGGGACTTAAGACACATTGCTTCAAGATTTTTATATCACTGCAGTAAGTACTCCAGGGATGTTTCGACCCACTAGAAATTGTTTTAGCTGTGCTATTACCTGGGTCAGAACTGATGGCAGCATATATCAATTAGATTGTAGCAGTTTAATACCTGCTCCTATGCATCTGGGTCACTCAGATTCACATCCTAAGATTACCATACCCCAAAAAGAATATTAAAACAGAGCTCTGGAATGGGCTATGGTTACCTCATTTATTTAAGAAGCAACCTTAAAGGAATGACACCGGGAGACTGTACTCACTAAGATTACAGTTGTCCACTCCATTCACCACAAGAGACTGGGAATGCTTCTTTTTTCTGATGACTGCTGAATGTTTGCCTTGACCACACTGAAAATTATGGTGCAGTGCTGTAACTAATTAAGAACAGTGGACTGTAGATTTTTTGATAACCTGAACTAATATCACTGACATCAATTAACTCCAGATTAGGATCTGAACCCTTCTTTTTTATTATTTTGATCCCTGTTAAATAGACAGCAATTAAAAAATAGTGCCACTTCAGTATTTTCTCATACCTAGAGTCAGAAATACATGGCTGTTACTTCTGTATAGAGAGGTTAACTATAGCTAATGACTGCGTTGGTGCTGATCACTGTGTATATTTTATATGACATGGCAGGAGGGTAGATGTGCTTTGCTGCAAGTTGTTAATACAGAATTTAATGGACAGTGAATTTGTCCCTAAAACTTATTCAGCTTGAGGATAAGTGCCCCTGTGACATAATTTTATTATTCAAGATCAATTTTATCCACAAATTTTTCACCAGTGCAGCACAACATGGTTACAGCCACCTTTTGGTAACACCTGAAAGGCCTATTCCCTAAAGCAAGGAATTTTTTCTGGTGTCAAAGGGTGAGGCACTTGAGGAACATCTGTTGCTTTACTTCTCTGCTGTAGCAGTTGAAGTTTTTAGATTGCTAGAAATACTGGGTTTGGTACCCAGTGTATGCAGCAAGAGACAGCTTACACCCAAATGACTTTACCCTGACCCGGGGAGAAATCTAAGGTCACTAAAACATTGTTTGTGTTTATGCCTTCATAATCTGTGTGCTGCTCTGTACATGTGACTTCATACGTGTGCCATTCTTAGCATAAATAAAACAAGACATCAGCAAAGGACAGTAGAATCGGTCTCTTCAAGCTCTTCTCTGCCTCTTCTTCAAACACTACACGTGTCTGTAACACACTGCCTTCTAGCAAATATAATATGAGCTTTCAAGACCTCTTCCTCCCCACACGCAAGCGACAAGACATGAAACAGCAACAAAGGACTGCGCATACAAACCAACTCAAAACCTAACTTGCACATTATGTGGCAGTAGCATTTTTACAATAAAGCTGTTAAAGCTCTGCAAAACCTTAATAAAAGAAGAAAACAGGGCTGTAAGGGCAGAAAACTACAGGATTTGCCCTCCAAAAAAAAATCCAATGGGGGGAATCCATCTCTTCTAGCACAACTGTATGCAGTTTTACAGTGGTCCTGTTTCTGCATGAATTTCAGAATACATTTACTAGAAAATTCATTATATGAAACATTTATCCCATGAATAAATTACAGACTCTGAAATACAGTGCAATAAAACTTTTGCTGCTAGAAAGATTTTTATGAGTGAAATAATGTGAAAATTAGTAACATTAAATATGATTCTCCTTAACCCAGAATAGTCACCACACAATTATTTTGACATGTTCTGGCATATATCATCATAGATCTAGTCAAATAGCGTTATAGAACAGATTTTGAACCCTTTTAAAAAGCATCAAGGAACATACAAAAAAAGGGCAGTGGAGAGGAAAGTTTTCAATCCTGAACTGCTGAAGAGAGCAATTTTTGCCACTGCATTCAAGAAAAGCAGGATGATTTTTTTTTTCAGAATGGTTTTATTCAGTCCTTGAGTGGATGAGCATAGTTTTAGTTTTGTGGCTGTCGTGCATTGGTTATGACACTCTACCATGGGGTAAACGTGTTTAAGACAACTACATATGCATTAAACGTGAAGTCTGTATGCTGTGTTGAGGCACTGGATCATTCCTCTGTTAAAAAATTCAAAACAACAGGAACACAAAGCTGCTCTGTGCCATTAGGTTAAGTACAGATAAATCCCACTACCAAAGTGTTAGTGCTAGTCTTTTGGAAGCCAGATCCTGCCACTCTTCTTCATGCAGAAAGCTAACTGTGTGTGTTGAAAGAAGAAGCCATTTCCTATGAGGTTAACACACCTAAAACTTTTAAACCCTTATTGGAAGGTGTAGTACTGGGTCAATATACATTGAAATGTAATTTTAAGTTAGACTGACAAGGCAGGTGAGATCTCTCACCTACCCTTCTCATTCGATTACAGAACACAACCTAATATTGGACAAAATGCCTTACATTTTAAGTGACTAAAATCTGGTGGGATGAAGCACACTGTGAGGATTTAAATCTACCTTCAGATAGCAAAACATTCTTATCCTATGCTTTCCCAAGTCTGATGGAATTGCCACATATCACAGAGCTGCCATACTGTGCTCAGTTGTTTCAGAACATTGGTGCCAGGCTTGAAGACAAGTGTCTCTGCTTTGAAGCCCTTGTTTGCAAAAGACTATAAATTTTTTTCTTTATTGCAGAAGGTATTTTAGAGGGACAGAGACTGAATGTTTTTTTAATTTGAACGTTTCCCTATTCAAAAGTTTTTGTCTAGTTAGGTGGGTGTTGGGTTTTGGTAGAGTAACAGCAGACTTTGTTTATTGCCTATTCTGAAGAACAGACATTTGCATGAAGCCTTTCTGGAGGTGCCCTTTTCCAGAGTCAAATGATTAAATAAATGTTTATGAGAACTAAGGTATGTCTCTTTCTTAGGAGGGGAAAAACACTGCTATAACTGAAAGTGCAAGGCGCCAGAGCACCCTGTGCATACCAGATACACCAGAGTGCATGAGCATGACTGTATTCAGAGGAGTTGAATCAGACACCCTTGAATGCTTTATCTCCCGCTCTCTCTGTTTGGTTTCCCACAGCATAACTTTACACATTACCTCATGACATCTTTATAGTGGTGGAGAAAATGATTAGACTCCAGTCCCTGAAAAATCGCAAACACAGGCTCATTTGTAGCATTTGGCTGCTCTAATTAGCACATCACTGAGGGGTAATGAATAGAAGTCTGTGAAGAAACTTAAAAATTAGTACCACTAGCAATGTTAGAGTAAAAATCAGAACTGTGAGTAACAGTTCTCAAAGGATCTGGATAATTACTGGATACTCCCAATACAGGGTCTGTCACTAGATCCTAAGGGACTCTAGTGCTTCAACAAGCCCCAGAGGCCCAATATTCCACCCCAATAAATGAGGCTCACAAAGTTCATTCAGAGTTAAAGACAGCATCTCAACTCTATTGTTCTTGCTTTCTTTTTTACAAGGTAGTTCTTAAACTGCATGGAATTAGACAACCCTTCTTTTATATGTTAATCATTGGATTCTACATATGTAATGAAATATTATAGTTTCCATGTGTGGGAAAACATGGAAATTACATCATTCCAATAACCAAATGTGCAAGGACATGTGGATTCCTAAAGCCCAGCAATTGGCTGCAGTATTGGTGTTAGACCAGGTCCTTTTAACACCTCAATGGTCTCCAAGAAATTGACAGGTGCATTTTGAGATGTAATCACAGGGGAGGTAAATGTTACTCCTCAGGAGATGTAGAGAGACCTTGACCATGCAAAGACAGGGCAGGGCCTCTGCCTGCTCCCGCCTGTGTACTCGGGCCACGCGTTCCAGCAGCCCATGAGCAATGGAAGCAGAAAGGGCAAGCGCTTGCACTTCACCCTTCAAAAATAAGGTTCCCGCAGGCCACAGTACACCAGCCTGCAGCAGCCAGCCACACGCAGCCTTTGGAGAAGACCAAGTTGGCTCCTTCCAGCTTTGGGAAGAGATGCTGGCCTGGCCCTTCAGAGAGCTCTCCCTCAGCTAAGCAAGGGTTTCCTTCTCCCTTATGAAGGGAAGCTTTCAAATCTGACCCATTCTCAACCTGATGTAAGAGGTCTCCAGCCTGCAGTTTATAACATATTTTTAAAAAGGCCCCTTAGGATCAACAACTTTTATTGCAACTTTCAGTTGCACCATGCACTTGTAAAGTTAGATTAAGCTTGGAACTAAACATGACCTTTTCCTCTTACCTACACCCCTTCTTTCCACCTTCCATCATTCTTTGTTTTTCTCTAAGTGATTTCACTCTTAAGATTGAAAAAAAAAGAAAAAAGAAGAAAAAAAAGAAAAGGAAGAAAAAATAAGAAAAGGAAGAAAAGAAGAGAAACAAGACTCAAATTCTGTATATAAACACTGGCAGCTTTCAGCCTTGCTTTTCATCCTGAATCTAATGGGTAAAGAGTGCCAGTGCATTTGCAAGCTTTTCCAAGTGAGCCTAGAGGGGCCTGTTTACCAGAGATCGAATCTCTGGCAAACAGCACATTGCAGCTCTTCAAACAAGCTGAAATTATGACCTTATGTTATTGTTTCTCAACAACCCAAACCTTTGATGTAAACTAATGTTGACCTTTCCAACATAAATTTGACATGAAGCCACTTTTGTTTAAAACATCCTATGAAAATTCAGCTCCAGTCTTATTGGATAAAGCCTTTATATGGGATAATAAATAATAAACAACTGGAGCCAATTTAGTCATTGAAGTATTTTCTTTTCCTGACTCGCTATCATAACGAATCTCTTTTACCTTGGCTTGTGTAGGGCTATCTCACACCACACTGTGGGCCCATCAAACCTAAGCCAAACCCTATTGAAGTCAATGGAAAAACTTCTCAAGAATTTCAGGTCTTTGGTCTCTGGATGAAACCTAGTTTACAACTAAATTAAACTGCATAACTCCCAAGGACCTCTGTGGATTTTATGTATTAGGAGATATTCCCACCATCCACCTTAGCTTTAGGTGTGTGTCCAAGGTGCACAGGTGTCTCCAGAAATGAAAGCATGTAATATGGGCAGCTGGGCTCCTAGTTCAGCCACAGCAAGCACAGAGAGGTGGGCTCCTAACGTAAGCACCTGCATTACTGAACCATGCCCACCAGTGGAGATTTGCACATCTGCCCATGCTGCCCAAGAGTCACTGACCACTGGTATGTGCAAGCCATATGTCCTCTTCCAACAATGTATTTCATTTTTCATTACTAATCTCTAGCACCTTATTGTTTTGCTTATTAATTTGTAAAGCAGTAAATGTGAATCAACAGACAAAAAGGAAGACGATTCTGTTAATTTTTCAAAGAGCTGCTATTAATATTTAGTGCTCTCCTCTCCAGCTTAGCAATTTTAAATACCAGAAATTTAGTTGGAGAATCCAGATAAAAAATGAGCAACCTTTATGTGGAGTCCATTAACTAATACTAAATTAAAGTGGCATTGAAATGGAATTAGAGGGTTGTGTATAAAAAAGAACATGTGACAAGCACATGGATACCACATGATTCCATTATGATAAGTATTCTTCCAGTAAAAGCAAATGAATTCATTCTGACCACACACTTAAAATAAAGCCAAACGTATTTTTTTTTAATAAATGTCAAAATTTCATCCCTTTGTTAAACTAAACATAGTATCTTTTGCTGGGCCAAAAGATTCATAAGACAGTGCTTAATAATAAAATTCACTATATATCACTATAATTCACTGTATAATTACTATCTATTAAATAGTAAGAGCCTCACTTTCTCCTACAGATTTTGCACTCCAAACCGGGGACTCGAACTCTTAGCTGAGCCCATTACAGTAATCTCCTTTGCTACATGACACACTCTTGAATCTTTTCTGCAGAAAGCTTGTTGCTTCCCTACATGCCAAAGTGGGTAAAAATGAGCAAGGTGCAAAACCAAGGTGAGCTCCATAGACAGCATTATACTGCCTAATGTAATAACCACTCTCAGAGCACAGCATATCTGTCACTTGAAACAACTAACCCTTAATATTAGAAACATTACAGTCTAGTTTGGGGACCAGACTAAGAGGTTATGCATCTTTTGGAGAACAGAGATCCATGCAAATAAAACATACACTTGTGAACTCTGTTTGCTAATCATAAAGCAAACCCCATGGAAATCACAGGAACAGCAATTACAAATTTCATGGGCTGACCATGGCAAAAATGGCAGATTTCACAGTGTGACACTGATTAAAACTCACAGACAGAAAAAACCACAAATAAAGACGTTTAGGCTGCCAAGAAAATAAAGTTTTTAAATACTGAATGCTTTCTCTATTACTAGAGTTCTCCTGGACAGATATTCTCCAAAGCAGCAAAACTGTCACTACAACAAATCTGTATCACAAAAAATACTCCCAATTTTAGGAATATTTTCCAAAGGAGATCAGTCTTAGATTTAGATAATCGCTAAGTAATGAAGCAGACAACAATCCAGGATCATGAAACATATTTTCTAAGTATAGGCTTCCTTGAACTGGTGGCTTAAGTCTTTATGCCAGCATCAGTAAAAAGGTGCATTACACCTTCCTGCAAAGAAGAACTCCCAATGAAGCCTAGTGTCAGATAGCAAGGTCCTAGTTCTCACTCATAGACTAAGACTTCCCACTTATTTTGAGAGGCATCAACTAATCGGTCATTGAACTGTAAGTCCATGTCCAACTGCTTGTCCAGAATTTATTGAAAATTCAAATCCACACATAACACAGCTGCTTTACGGTTTGCATAAAGAAAGGTTAAGTAGCTCAGGCCAGTACAAAACAACTTTGATCTGGAATGACGATGGAGTTTACATCAAACCACAAAGCTGAAGCCAGGAACAAACAGTTAAAGCTCAGGTCACTCTGGTGGGAACCCAGAATCTACACAAAGGAAAGTAGCGGCCTCCTGCCAATCCAGTTCCTTCTGCACCACCAACTCCTCCTGTTATTTTCTTCCATGCTCTGTGAAAGAGCCTGGAAAGGGTAATGATGATTCTGGGAAAAAAACTGTGTACTATAACATTATCCTGTGCCCTGTGACTTGGTTAGTACCAAGAATTTGCATTCCGTGGAAAACTCAGCTTTTTAAGAAAGAAAAAAAAAATGTCTAAATCAGAAAGGCAAAAACATATCCAAGTTCAACATAAAAATTCCAGGGAAATCATAATCATGTCCACTAATTTTAAAGATAAATTCATAACTACTATTTAATTTAAAGATAAATTCATAACTGATATTACATTGCAGAAAAAGATTTAAGAACTAGAAATATTTCTTTCTGAGAATGCTGTATGTTTCATTTCAATGTGGAAAAAGAACAATCTACCCAATTTCATTTATTTATCAAACCACGTATATTCCAGTTCACTTTTTTACGATATCAGTTCTTAAGTTTTGGCCTTTTGGTCCCTTCATTGGCTATGCCTGAACAACCAAAAGGGAACACTACAGCACAGTTCCTGCAAGCACACCATATCGCTGTGGAGGAGGAAGGTAAATCTCTCCTTTACTGCAGGTTTCCTTTAGGAGCAAGAAAGGATATGGTCTCCTGTGAAAGCTCAGCACCCCTCAGAACCATGAAGATAATTCAAAGAGAACTTTGTGAGGAGAACCTCAGGGACCTTCCCTTATGAAACCTTTTAAAACAAACCCCTTTATGCGGAACTTCTGAGCAAGGGAAACCTGGATGTGCACCCTTCTAGGGAATGTGGCACCATCCCCTGAGTCAAGGAAAGTTAATGCAGCCTATTTAGTATGGAGAATTAACCTGAGGTTTTTGCATATAACTGAGGCCCAGAAAAGTACAAAACTCGCAGTACAGTGGCTACTATTCTTTTTTATACAATCTCTTATTAATAAACAGTGTCACAAGCCAAAGAAAACTTCATAAAAATGAATGGTTCTAGCACTTGCTGAAGGAACGCAGACAATCCCTCAAGCAGAAACAAAAAATGACCCCATCACTCATTACTCAGAGGGAGGCAGCAATTTCACAGGGTAGTAGCCACACAAGGGACAAAAACTGAAACGATCTTCATTATTATCACAGTTCCGCTCATCTGTATCTGATCAGACAAAGAAGGTGTTCAAATTTATTGTGGACTTTAAACCCTTGTTGAGGTTCAAGGTATTAAGTCAACAGGTTTTTGACCAGAGTGGAACACGACACCCGAGCTGGTTTTAGCTCAGGTGTGCAACAAAGCATGCGCTTCTGGGATTTGAATTCTCTCTAGTTTCTTACTTAAGATTAATTAGTAACTATTTCAAATCATTATTCCATCTGTCAGTCTAATGCTCTGACTTTTCCTATGATGGACCTTGGCCTCTACTAAGGAAGATGCAAAATCTCTTCCAGGTATCAGCAGTACCCATATGGCATGATGGACATTTTTCAAAACCTGCTGCACCCCTACATTTTTCTTGATTGCTCAACACAGTGGCAGAGATTAGCGTAGCAACTTATTTCAAGCCAAAAGGTATAAATGCCTCTCTGTGCTGACTAGCAGGGTGCTGTAAAATACCGTGGCCAGCCAATCCAACACACGCATGGCCTCCTCCTGCATGGGGAGACAGTAGTATAGCTAGGACGGATAGCCATCAATCAAGACTTGTATTCCCAGTCCATCTACACATACAAGTCTACTGAGTGAAAGGCCAATCTAATTCACAAGTATCATTTGGTACACTCATGAAGCTTTATTATATTAACTTTTTGGACAAAACAATAGAAATAATCACCTCATCAATTCAAGAAGAGATCTCAAAAGTCGAAATGCTTCCAAAATTAGATCTTCTCTGCTTTTAAAGGTAAGCAGATGGAAAACATTTGATTCTTATTTATTACCAGTTAAATTTATATCCCTTATTTCACCATAAACTACAAGACTTCACAAAAGTGTATCTTATTTCACTGATCTTTAATAACTTGAAAACCGGTAACAGAAACCTATAATGAAGCACCCCATATACTGTAAATTAAAAATAAATAAGAGACCTCAAAGAGGTTTCCTTCAAAAGCTGCTTCAGTTTAGTGTTTCATTTAATATATACGCTAAGAGAGAGACATCTGTAAACATTTCTAAAGTATAATGCAAAGGAACTAGCTGTGTTATTATCTATTCTAAGCACATGGTTCAACATTTGTTTATGCAAACCATATAATTGGAAACTGTCCATTTTCTGCTTGTGCTAAATATTCTGTGTATAAATACTTTTCATAGTAGATAAATAGGGTTTTTATTTAGGTCTTATCACCTTCATATTACATATTCATTGATTTCTAAACTGCCTTAAACAGCTCTGTAGATGTGAAACATTATGAATTCAGTTTTGGCACCTTGGTATTAAATTTGCATATCAGGTCACGCACCGCTTGACATACATGCAAAATTGCACTGCGGCTATTTTATTACAATCCACAAAAGATATTCAGAAACTGCATGCAGCATCAAAATAAATTAAAATGGATAAAAGACCCAATAGTGAGCCACTTTTTTTTTATTGTTTAGTAGTGCCTAAAGCCATTTATACGTTCTAGTCAATAAACAAAAGTTAGACTAAAACAATTTTTAGCCTTTCTGTTATTATATTTTAATTGTAGGGGTAAATACATTTCTTTGTCCCTTTACTAACTGTATCCTACTTAAGGCTTGAATTCTTCAAAATTGTATGCCATAAAAAGTAATGTATACGGATCACTGGCAAGCCTTCATGTTTCTCTGCATATGTCAGAATGTATACAGACACTGTGTATCAAGAGTCAGACATACAAAGCAGTATATTTGTCTAGTTGATTTTGTATTTGAAATGTTTTTGTAACTTATTGTGTATGCCAAGACTTCATTTGCATGGGGACTCTGCATTTAACCAAAGTTAAAAGTGCATCAGCCAATGCTGTTCAGATATTACAGTGCCCTTAAAATACACCAACTCAACACATTAGGTGGCTCGTCTGCAAATTACCCTCTTCATATTCAGTAAGCTCTGGCAAAGACATTCAAAAATTAAATAGCAGGGGATACATTTTCCAATCGCTCCCCACTAGGGCTCCATTTCAACTGCTACAATATCCGAGAATAAATAATCTGGCATTTCCATTCACTAATTCCGAGGCCACGCTCACTTGGCTACTCAGGTACCTCCTCATGCCTTCAGACCGGGGACTCAGGTGTCCCACAAACTCCCAGGGGACAAACGGTGCCCATGAAGCAGCTGTGCCAGCCCAGTGCAGGTGCAGAAAAGTCAGGTGAACACGGGCAGCCTGGCCACCTCTCCCAGCTCCACCGCCTGCTCCCCGCGCTGCAGCCAACCGATGGACAGAGAGAGGAGCTCTCATGGGGCTGGAAAGAGCTCCCGAAGAGGCCGCCAGAGCTTGCACCAGGAGCTTGTGCTGCATGCCCCACCCCATGGTTGCTTTTATCACCCTTTGGAAAGCTAAATTTCCCTTCCACGTAAAATTAGGCAGTACGAGCATCATCTCACTCTGTTTTGGACAACAAGTACCCATGAGCAGAGGAACGAACCTCTCTTCCTCAAACAGTGCAACCTCAGACCCTGTGCCAGAGTGCTGGGATCTGCTGCATCCCGCAGGCCTGCAGAGGGTCACGCAGAAACATGCTCCAGGACCTACAGCCACGCATGCACCCTCACATCCTCCACTCCTCCCAGGTGACTTTTCCTACGTGTGTTGTATCCATCCACTAATGACCACTAGCCTTGATAGACCCATTCAAAAAAATGGCTATGGGTGGTTAAGAGTTACAGTAGTGCCTTCTACGCTGCACATCCCACCAAGTCAGGGCAACAGCCCAAACAAGGCAAACCCTGTCATTAACATACAGCAAGCGTGACAGTGCATTTTACTGAGTTGGTCTGACTCAAGCTAACATGAAAGTCAGATGGCTGAGCACCCCAATAAATTCAGCAACTAACCTTCACCCACAACGAAGGACATGGTGCCTGCACCAGTCTGCGTCTGCTGTTGGGTCCACAGCCAAAACTTCTAGCTTCTACGTTTGCTCCGTTCCTTCTCAAAACATCACAAAAGGTACCCAAACCTCTACACCCCTCTAGAAAAACACTCATTGAACTCAAGGGAGAAGGATCAGAGCCTCATCTGTAGTAGCTGGCGGAGGCAGACAGACCTCTTAAGAAACCTGCATGACTGCAGTGAAAATCTAAGCTAATCAGGACCACTATCGTTACAGCAGAAAACTGAAAAAATCGACATAATATAACAAATTGGTTCAAAGCATTACCACAGACCACCATGCTAAATTCCCACATCCTTAGCAGTTTGTAAAAATGTTTAATTTATGTTTATGTATTCTTATTCAAAATGTTAGTTAACAGCCTGTAGGGACCTGGTAATAGGATCCTTTTTTCTTTTTTATGTTTATTAGCTACATTAATGACTGTTTCTGCAATTCTGCTACAAAGACTTGCGTTAATGAACGCCAATTAATTCTGAAATGATTTTAAACAAAGGGTGATGAGAATAACCAATCAACCATGACAGTGTAAAGAGCAAGCAAGCTGCTGTGACCTAATTTTTCTGCGTTGATTCTTTACTATCAGAGTGCACTGCTATTCATCAAGAACACCTATAGATTTTGCATAGACATACTACAATACAATAATTTTGGAAATGCTCTGGTTTTTTTCAACATGGGAAGTTACTGCATTTATACTACAGGTTTTGATAATAGTGACTCACAAACTTCAAATACTTCAGAGGTCATGCATATCTCCACCAGTATTAGAAGGATCTTACTAATTTCAGCTTCCTAAAATTTAAGACACAAGGGCTGGCTCAAATGCTTGGAACATTTGGCATTCCACATAGAAATACAACAAAGAAACATCTCTCTGGTTCACACTGTTTGATTAGAGGCATAATATCCATGAATCTATTTATCTATTTATTTATTTTCCACAACGAATTAATCTTTTAGCCATTTAATTCAAGTCACAAGGACTTGACTATAAAAGAATTCCCTGAAACTGGCAACAAGTTGAGTGATTACACTCCTGAAATAACACATATACATGTCAAATCTGACCTAAAAAGCAAATAGACCGTGCAGGCAGATATGACTTTTATGTGTATATTGAGTGAACAAACACTTAAAAAGCTATCTAACACTATTCTAAATTTAAACAAAATCAATTAAAATTGAGAAATGCTATTTGCATTTTTACCTAGTACCTACTTAGGGTACGTGGTTCCACTGCAAAAGGTTTTTAAATTACAAAAGCTAGATATTTTAAAGTTAAAATTTCTGTAAATCATAGAGTGTAAAACCAGACCAAATACTACCATTTCATTCTGTAATGGACAAACAATAGAGAACAGATCGTGCGTGTGCATGGTTCATTCATAAATGTCCTCTTTAGTCCCAACATAGTAAGTTACATTAAATTTATCACATTATAAAAAGTCATGTTTATTGGTATTTTTACAACTGCGGATAACCTCGACTCTTTGACAAAGATTCAGAAAATCATTAAGCCTGTGAACAGTTAAGGCCTGTACTGAAATTACTGGTTTGTCCCACAGGTCTAACCACATCCAGTGATACAGGATCATACTACGGAGGACAGAAGAGCACGGTATGGATTATAAAAGGCACTACTAAATGACAAATAAGGACACAGAAAAAAATCAGCAGTAAAAACATGCTTTGGTGAGTTTACTAACGGGTGTCATGGACAGAGTACAAAGTGGAATCAGTGAAAGTTAGCAGAAAAGGAGCCCCATATCCTAAGTGACAACGTAAACTCTATAATTCTTGACAGGCAAATGTATGTGATGCTGCTTCTTACTGGAGGGAGCATTGATATCAATGCCTATTGATCTTTTGTTATGCATGATATTTTGTAGGCAGGATTCATGCCACCCCTTTCTCCGCTTCACCTGTGCAGTCACATCTTTTGTCAGCTTGTGTACAGATCTCCAGCCATGCTGGTGTCTGTCCGGAGCTTGAAACAGATACTCCAAAGATGGACCTCCAAAACTCTAAATCCCAATAAAACCTAAGGCAATGCAGTCAGTCAAATTCCTTAAGTAAGGACCTTAAGCTTTGGTGCTGAAGCTGAGGTAACTGCTCCTTCCATCCCTTGCTCAGGAGGGAAAGCCACACCTGGAAGGATTCTTCAACTGTCCACTAATGTACTTCAAATCCAAACCTGTGACCAGCATTTAGTCTCCTCTTTGTGATACAAGATGCTCTCAATTTCCCACGGGGATGTCTTTTATCCTGCAGAGAAGCACATCTGAAGTAGCTTCCTTGGCAAGAAAAGGCACCAAAAGAATGAGATGAGAAGCTCTGGCATACAAACCTTCTTGTTCAGTTCTCTATATGAAATACAGAGACACTTCTACTCTCAACACAGTATTAAAAAACATTCTCCTGAAACCGAGTGCAAAGGGCTGTATCAGTTTTATTGGAGACACTCATACGTATTGCAGTAGGCTTCACTTGCATAAGGACAGAGGGCTGGGTCCATGATGCCTCAGAGGCACCAAATGAGATGGGCTTTGGAGCCTGTATAAAATTCAAGCAGAAATCAAAGCTGCCTTTAGAGGACGGCAATCCAGTTCGACCTCCTTCCCCACAAACACAGTAGAAGCCAGCCACTCCTGACCACGGCTCTGGCGGATCCAAGAGTAGCATTCCTCCCTCGATTAACCAACAAACTGCATTCTGGACTTTGTACTGCCCCGGCAAATATTTTGCTGGCATGATGTCAGGGTTTTGAGAGCCACAGTGTCAGTATTCAGCAAATCAGGTTTTCCAGTGACCATTTATCGAAGTCACTCCATATCGTTGCTGACTGATTCATATTTATAATGATAAAAGATTTGCATTAACATCTAGCCCTCTAGTAAGGGTTTATTACTGAAATGCCAATTCAACCATAGCTGTAATGACCCTATTTTATAATGCACACATTTCAGGCACTTTTGCAAATGTTTTAAAAAAATGGAGCAGTTAAATTATGCTGTTAACATAATACGAATGTGTCATCACACCCTATCAAGCAATTTCATATCAAACAACGATGTGATAAGGAATTTTGCAGTTAAAATACAAAAAAAGGAAGCTGAAGAAAAAAAGTGCAGTATTGGAACAATGATGCCCTACACCACCTTACATTCAGCAACCTGAAGCATCTTTCAGTTATGAGAAAGTCTAACAGACAGATGAAAGATAAAGATGGGCTGGCATCTTATTAGGTCTCTTTTCCTTTGGTTTGTAAACATTAAATGGAGGGTCTCAAATTTACCACATGACTTCAACCAGAAAAGCTGCTGTGTGAGACAACAGATATTTCAACCCTAAGGAAGCTTTATGTTTAAAATTGGAGTCTTCAGGCTTTTCAACATCATATTTCTGTATGTATTATACCACTAACAATGCAATATACAAAAAGGACAAAATGTCAGCCCTCGAGGGAAATGAACTCACCACCCTTAAACATTCAACAATCAGATCTCGCTTAATTTAAATGTGTTAGATCATCGGTCTATTATTCCTCCAGCTTTTTATAATGATTTCTAACACTGGCCAGATACTGCACACCTGGCTGGAAAATGTTTCTTTTTAAACAATGCAAGAACTAACCAATATGTAAACCCAATAATTAAATTACATTTAGCCAATGGCCATTGTTATTTTGCACTGCTCTCCCACTGAGGGAGCTACAGTGATCTGATTTAAATAACAATCCAACACAACGCTTTTCATTGCTCATGATTGCTGTGCAGAGTAAATTGGCTCACATCATATTTGACTCCAATTTGGGTTTCAGAACAGTTAATTTGAACTTAAGCACCTATGGAAGGGTTGTTAACAAGAAGTGTCTACACTGGAATTCTGCTCATAGCTGTCCTGTTTAAATCCAGCAAAAAGAGGTCCTTATAGATTGTATATGCTTTCTAGCACACCACTTGCAATGTTGTGCATGACAGGAAACAACGTATCAGATATTTAACAATGTCAAAGGAAAATAACACGGATGCACACAATGGATCTTTGCTTTATGCACGCCAAGCAGAAGTAAATAAGTTTCTTTTCAAAGATGTAGCTACCTTGTGACTTAATCATCCCAGGATTAAATGTACTTTACTTATTTATTGTGGTATTCTGCTGCTTTAGCAAACCACGCAAGGTCAAATTCGGCCCATTCATAAATTATCAAGAGATCATGGAAACATCTAAAGGCTGAATTTCATCATTAGCCATTACATTAATCGCACTGTATCTTAAATCTTAATATTCTGGCTCATTATCTTAGGTAAAAGACTATTAATATAAAAGGTGCATTTTAGCAAATAAACGTAATTTATAAAGGCTTCTGTTTTATCTTAAATCATTGTCTCTCTTGCAGTATTAGTGGTTAGTGCAGACACTAGATCATAATAGTTCCATAATTAATAAAGATAGTATCATCTAACAACATAAATATAAGATCTCTTATCACTCTGGCCCAGATAGAGCTTAACTTAATTTTACTCTATCATAAATCAAGACTGTTATACCCATCCATACCCAGCTGGTCAATGAACTTTATTCTTCACCAAAAGCACAGCAAATTTAGAAGGGGTTGAAGAGAATTTGTGGGTTTGTTGGGTTTGGATTTGTTTGTTTTCAAACACACATCAAGAAACAAGTTATCATAAGAAAGGCTCAGAAGCCAGTCTTTTAAGTGATGCTGCCTACAGAAAACAAAATCGGAAGTCTACAGAACAGACCTCAACAACCTAGATACTCCAGTGGTCAAAGGCAGACTCCGGGTATTTTGGCATCTCATTAGAAGTCTCCCACTATCTCTGGTACCTAAATGCAATCACAAACAAATGGTGCAACAGACTGCTAGGCAGAAATCATGCAAATAGATTGTTAGAAAGGAGGGTCTGTTGTGACAATGTTAGAGAAATGTAAGTTGGGCTCATTCAGATATAGCAAACCAGAATCAGGACCTGCACTCAAAACCCAAATGTAAATTCTATATGATAAACCTATACATGTACCACTGATTCTGAAGGAATTAAGTCAAACCCGCAAATGCCATTTTGAGAAGACTGCAGCTACAAAGTCAAGCATCATTAGAGCATCAGTTACAGACACTGTCATGGCTCCAAACTCTGACAACTGTTTTCTGTTGTTGTGTTAAGAATAAAGAGTCAAAATGTGCCCAGAGTTGTTCTTGAATGACTGTGAGTAGAAAAGCTTTTAAGAAATACATACTAGATGCATCAGCTTGATTTTGTTTGAATATTACCTTTTTGCATCTTGCATTGAATTATGAACTGTATTTTTAAGTTCAGAAGTATTTAAAATAATTAGCAATAGCAACAGTAACATTTTATTTTACAATTAAAATATGTTCCTAACTGTTTTTCCTGTGTACTTGTTCATTTCCTCCCAGACATAAGTAATGTGTAGACAGATACATTGTTTATTTACGACCCCAGTGACAGTTAATGTGGCATATGTGCCTACAATGTTTGACAGATACAATGAGTTATTTACAGAAGCTGGGTTTATTATGTATGAATACTGAAGCAGCTATAGTATTCGGAAACTTCTCCATTTATTTTCCCAAGAGCTTGTTTCAGTGAAAGCTGTGGTGTTCTGAAGTGCTACATAAGAGGATAGCTTGAATACTCAGTCTAGTCCAATCTATAACGCAGTCACCACCTGCATGTGCTAATTTCAGAATGGTTCTTCCTGAATTTATTTTCACGGGTCTTCATCCAAATATACTGAAGTCAATGATAAGTTTTCTATGAGCAACCGGGAGTTTGTAATTCAGTCCTTAAAACTAAAATCTCTGCAGAAGGGAGGTTCATATCTGAGTCTCACTGTCTGGCACCGACCTTGGCAGGAGCTCAAATTGATCCTCCTGGAAAAAATGCATTTATTTTTCCTTTTTAGTAAATAAACTCAAAAGCTGAGACATCAGATTTTGAAATAATTACTTATCTCATTTACATAAAGCGACATGTGTAAGACTCGTGCTGTGGGGACTTTTTTTTTTTTTCTTTTTCCAAACAGTCTCCTTTACTTCATTTTCTATCCTTCAGTTTTGGAATGGCTCAGCACATTCTCACAAAATGCTGCAGACAATGTCAGTGGCAGCGATCATCGTTGACTGCCTTGGGTCTAAACCTGCTGCCTATGAAGCACAGTGCTTGTTGTGCAAGCATGTTATGCAAGATGCTGCAACTTTAAGAGCCCAGTGTCAATGGTAATCCCTAAGGAGACTTGCATAACAGACACATGCAAAAATGCCAGTGTTGGCTTTCCATTGCTTTTTTGTTGATGCTTTTTTTTTAGGAAAAAAAAAAGCACTCTGATTTTCCAAATATTTTTTCTTTCCTGAGAGCAATGTCAATAGAGCTAAGTGCGCATTTTGCTTGATTTTCAACTGGCTTTATAAACATTCTACACGGTATACATTCTTACACACACATGCAAACTCTTGCCATTCCTATCCTGGCTTCGAAACTTTTAGAACCCTTTCAAGGAATATTTGTGCTGTCTATTGTGGGCAGACCTGAGTTATCTCAGCCTGTGTTTCAGGCTTGGAAAAAAAGTATAAGCCTGAGATGAAGAGCTGAGCACAGTTTATTAATGCAGACACAGAGCTGTGGTAAACGCAGTCCTGTGGCTTTTTGTTTTTCTCCTTTCCTCAGAGCTGAGAGAAAGCAATCATTCGCAAAGGAAAACTGTTCCAAAACAGCTGCTATGTTCTCTGCTCAATGTGACGCTCGGTCCAAGGTGTAGAACTACAATAATCCATATGCAAAGTCCAGCTACAGCCACCATAAACATACGCGAAAAATGGTGGGAGAGCATATTTGAATACTTTCCCTTATACACATGCAGAAATACAGAAGCTTTGGTTCTACACATTATACATGTGTACTACAATCACCTCAAGGTTTCAGAGTAGCTTGGTAACTCAGTGTTTCCTAACATATTTTCTGGATTGTTTCTCAAGTACCAAGCATTCACTTTTAAAATGTTCAGGTTTTTCTATGACAACAGGCACACGTTGTGCTGCTATCACAGTCAGAGCTATTTGCAACACACATCTGAAGGTATGTAAGAGGAAACTGGAGTTGGCCAGAAGTCTCCTTCGGAGCTTACCTCTCCTTAGAGCAAGTGTACTAGTGATCTGATCTGTACCCACATTGTGATCACTGCTACTCCCTGAAAATGGCACAGACAAGTCACAGGAAGGGGCTAAGACAATCAAAAAGTCAGAGAGGATAATATTGTCCAGGTTTTCCATTTGTACAGGTGGGCATTCCCACTGCTGTCTACTCCAGTCAGCCAGAACTCAGCATCCCTGCACCCAGGTGAATATCTGCCTTGCTCTTCCACTTCTCAGGCCCTTATTGTTCTGTCACATCCACTAAAGCATTCACTGATGCCTTCACCTTTCTGCTTTTCCACCCATGGACTGCAGTGCTTTCCTTGCCTCTTCTCCAGCTCCTGCGGCTCACAGCTCTGCTCTCTACGTGGGCAACAAACCACTGTTCTCCTCATTCCCCTCTCCAGGTCCCATACAAGCAGGCTCACACCCTTCCCCATGGCAGGGGAAACAGTAAGTGATGGAAGCCATGGGACACCAGCACTGTGGGCAAAGCTGATCTTGCTTCGTTTTTGAGAGGGACTAAGTGGAAAAGGAGTTGTGGGAATAAAGAGAAATTTAAGAAGTCTTTGTATGATCCCACTCAGCAAGGGACAAACAAGCAATGCCAGTAAATTTAGGCACTGAACAGAACAGAGAGCATTCAGCTAAAAACCGATTCCCTTGGGTCTTACTTGGATGAGGGACCAGAAATGACAATTGTTAGGGCCTCTGATATTTGTCTGTACTCAGGACTAAAATGAGAAACCAGATGCAGTGAAGATCTCCACGTGGCTTTATGTGACAGGACAGCAAGCAACAAAATATGTAATTCCTTTCCACTTTCGTCATGTGTGCTCTATTGTGAAACCACAGCACTGTGCCAGGGAAAGCCTCTGCATTGCAAGTGTGGATGTAGACAGTCATACAACCACTCCAGTCTATGTACTGCTTATCTATCATGCTACACCTAGATTTGTGCACATGCACATACACAAACAAACTGATGATACAACTGCCAGAGAAATAATGATCTGTGAAGTCCACCAAAGCTCAAGTTTGCAAACACGGCGCAGAAGTCAACTTTACTTTCAGCACTTTTAAGAACCAGGTACCCACAGAAAGGGAAATAAGATGAGATCTTCAAGAACTCCACAAAGTGGCCTGGTTCCAGAGAAGCCTGGACAGAGGATGTAGAAAATGGGAAAGTCAGGTAACGCACCCTTAGCACATGTCAGGCTTTCCCCCATGTCCTCTGCCACAGATTGCTATTGGAGCTCACACCTTCAGTTTCTTCTGCTCTTGATCAAGTCTCCTGTTGTTTCCAACACAAACTGCCATATTCTTACTTCAAAAGTTGCCTTCACCTAAGTCCACTGCTGAAATGAAAGCCATTTCTCTTACTATGCCCAGCTGCCTCCATGCCACCTTTCTGCCTCGGACAGCTACTGAAGTTTCCTTCACTGTGCTCCACTGCCACAGACCTGATCTCTGGACTTCCTCTCTCTTCCCCCACCCTCTCTCTACCATTACAACAAAATACCACAGATAATCCTGAAGAGTGCCAAGTAAATACTCTCTCCATTATACACGGGTTTGCTATCATAAGGGAGTTATGTTCAAGCAAACTTTTTATTAAGGGCATGCCACAGAGATAGCATCTCTTCTTTCTGCCTCTGGCTGTTGACTTTAAACCTGGAAATTCCACTCAATAAGGATTTCTGATAGCGCCAAAGTCCAAGGCAGCTTGCAGTAAAGCACTATACTCTATTGAAATAGCCTAAAGCCCAGCTCACTGCAATCATATCTTTACTCACCATGCAGTGCCTCATGTTAGCTAATAGGAAAAAGAATGAAATAGAGGGCCTTTACATAGTCAGGATCCCAAGTAAACTTGGCCTCGTTAAAGGACAATACTTACAATGGTTTATCTGTGAACAGTATTTCCTATGTATTTAACACAAATAGCCTTTTCTTCAGCATCAGAGATGCACATCTTCTATTTCCAGCTATTTGTTCTTGAACAAACATATTTATTGTAGCTAATGAAAGGGGAAATCCCTCTCTGTTCATGCCTCTGTTCCCTTCTGTCCTTCAGTGACCTGACATGTGCCTCACCCTAGAAACCAAACTATGACTGAAGCAGCCAAGAACACAGAGAATTGTTCTGGGCTCCTACATCTGAAACCACATGCTAGATCTATTACAGAAAATCTCCCACACTAGGCTGTTAAAATCAGCTCCCTTTTAACCCCTATGACTGGAGTGCTGGGATGAAGTGATACAGGCTCTTTAGGAAGGAGAGGCATGGGAGATGAGAAGACTCCAGGAAGACCTTATAGCAGCCTTCCAGTGCTTAAAGACGGCCTAAAAGAAAGCTGGAGAGGCATTTTTTACGAGGGCATGCAGTGATAGTATACAGGGTAATGGCTTTCAAGTCAAAGAGCGGAAATCTAGATTAGATATTAGAAAGAATTCTTTTCTATGAGGATGGTGAGGCCCTGGCACAGGTTGCCCAGAGAAGTCATGGAAGCCCCATCCCTGGAAGTACTAAAGGCCAGGCTGGATGGGGCTTTGAGCAACTTGGTCTAGTGAGAGGTGTCCCTGCCCACAGTAGAGGTGTTGGAACTGAATGATCTTTAAGGTCCCTTCCAACCCAAACCATTCTATGATAACGTGCTTAGTTATGGAAGTTGCC
The DNA here is from genome assembly GCA_033558185.1 of Dromococcyx pavoninus. Classification (NCBI taxonomy): domain Eukaryota; kingdom Metazoa; phylum Chordata; class Aves; order Cuculiformes; family Neomorphidae; genus Dromococcyx; species Dromococcyx pavoninus. The sequence continues at coordinate 3,144,184 of JAUMJL010000028.1, forward strand.
TCTATCATTTACAGAAGCTTCCTCTTCTCAAAGAGCTAGACTTACTCTGTCCCTGTAGAGGTACAGCCCGTGGTGATAAGAAGGCAGTCTTCTCCATTCTTGCCAGATGCTCATATAGGTTTTTTCAGTTATTCTAGGCAAACAATAAAAGTCTTTCATCCTTTCTATAACACTGACAATTTTATCATAAGTCACTATCTGTCCTAGTGCCAGAGAATTAAGCTGTATCTACATTAGTAAGAAGCACAGCACAATAGGACTTGATCTGTGGAGAGAAAGAGTTGGAGCCAAGAAGCCAGTGAACACAGTGTGTGTGTGTGCTGGGGGAGAGGAGGTGGGAGAAACGGCTGCAAGGCACTAGGTCTGACTTCTCCTGAGCACCAGGGAGCGTCCAGAGCACGTTACCGGCTTCCCTGCAGAGCTTCTCTTGTGTTCCTTTCAGCCTAAAGAAATTCAGTTCATGTATCCTGAGACCACTACCCAATGAACCAAAGAGCAGCAACTGAAGATTAGATTTGTTTCCCAACTGCGCCCCCCCTAAGATGAACTAAAATGCTAACAGAGATGCATTCATTTTCTGCCTAGCATCTGGCTCTTGTAACAAAAGTCAATAGTAATATGACACTCCTGATTTAGCTAAACATCTGATATCTGGTTGTTTATCTGACATCTTCATGGTAGCTAAAACACTGGTTCTGAAAAAGTGGGATAAGAATTATAGTACACAGGCCATCTCTCACAAGATCTGATATTTGGGAGTAGGGACTTAAAGTACGTAGAACACTAATAAAAGCAGAAAAAGCATTATTATCAAAATAAATCAAATCTATTCAATATATCAAAGTACATTAAAAACTGCAGCAAACAATTTTCTTGATGAAATGCAGGTGCAGTTACATCTTCATAAAATGTGTTTACGAAAACAGCATTTGCAAATTTTATTTTTTTTCTCCTCTGAAGAGCAATAATTGTCTATATCTCTGCTACATCTTACTCTTGCTGCTAGTCCTAAATAAGTTCTATTCAGACATTTATGGACAAATTTTGCTTCTTCTATTCAAAATCAGAAAGCATTAGTTCTCACATGGAAATCAGTAGGATTACTTGCACAGCAACGCCAACATCAAATGTTAAGACAGGTCTAACATGGCTGTATTTTACAATCACCTCTACACCCCTTAGAGAAGGGTCTATTCCTCAGCCTGGTTTATTTTATCTGAAGCACAGAGAACTGGGTATTTTATGTTTTAATGCAAGAACTGGCAAGAAGTAGTTTATCACCGGGGGGGGGGGGGGGAAGCAATAGCAGTTTTAAGCACAAATTTAGCTGGATTTAAATGTATTTCTATGTATTCACATGCAGAATTTTTTTGAAGGCAGCCCCACCTCGATTCCACTCTGCATGGTCATTTTCTATCTGGTGGTGGAAGAAAAATTTATGACAATGAAAGGATGTCAACCGTTGGCACAGAGAGTGCATTATCCCCACATTGGCTTTTTGTGACTCCACAGACCTCAAGGAACTTTAGCGGTAAAGTTCTGCTTTCAGAAATATTGGCAAAGCCTAAATCCCTGATTTCCAACTTGGATCTGCAAAACATTTGTAGTTCATTACACCACAGTGCATGGTCCTTGCCATGAAACCATGTTAAATGGTGACCTTTGTGAGCATGGTATTGTGCAGCAAATAATGTGGTTGCTAAGATAATTGCTTTGAATAAAAATTACTGGGTTTAATATTTCCCTAGCTAAATTTGTGCCATATTTCATGTCAATGTGTAACTGCATGTGTTGGTGGGAAGGGAAGATGTTACTATCTCTCTTTCTTCCCAATGCAAAATGCACTGTGAAGTTTTACTTCAAAAGGAAGCTGCTTAAGAAAGCTAATCCTGGATGTAAAGAGAGGTTCAAATTTAAGCATATTCAATTCTCACTAGCATGTGCTAGTAGAACTTATATATTTTTTGAGTGTTCTTACTTTCTGATGACATAGAAGTTAGGGTTTGTTGGTGTCAACAAGGACTAATCTGCACAAACGTAGGTTGCTGATCGGGAAAAGACTTCATTCAGGGTGAACTAAATAACAAAATCCAAATTGTCACTTCTGCAATTAACTTGAGGATCTTTACAGTTTTCTAAATTTACAAAGGGTATGTGTCAGTGTTTTAACATTTTAAAAAGAATTATCTCAATGTTTATATTTAAGATGCTGGCAAATTCAAAGGGTGCCTGAGTATTTACAAACAACAGAAGTAATTGCCAGCTTGTCTTTTGGATTTAAGTGTCACAGCTTGCAGCACAGTGAAATATAACCCAATGAGTTTACACATCTGGGGGATATAACAATGGGAAATTATTCTGAGGGAGCATGCAAGGGAAAACAGCATGTATTAACTGAAATATGTTTAGACTGGCAGTATTAATTGGCAGTATTAATGGGGATTGAGGTTTACACCTATGATCACTGACTCCCGTCAAAGATCTTTGTAAATCCAAACAAAAACAGGCTTACTAGCCTGGAAAGTGTCTGAATCTATACTTACCTTGCCTCTTCCTTCTTCTGTACCTGAAACCTTTTTTACGCTCAATGTTATTGTACAAATGGCTACTTGAGCAGCAACCACAGAAAAAAATTAAAATCAACATCTACCTTTCTCTTAAGTTCCCTGCACTGGATGCACACAAAATCATCCCCAACAATGTGATCATGGGAGAGCAACCTCGGGATGTGACTTCACGAAACCTCTTGGAGGTGGTTTCTACATAGTCTTACGTCACGGAAAATAATGTTTATTCCCTCGGTAGGAAGAGAAATGGGTCCTTCCTATTCAGTGGGCCACCCTTGGCCTCTATCATAGAATCATAGAATGGCTTGGAAGGGACCTTAAAGATCATTCAGTTCCAACACCCCTGCCATGAGCAAGGACACCTTCCAACAGACCAGGCTGCTCAACACCTCATCCAACCCAGTCCTGAAAAACTCCAGGCTGAGGCATCCATGACTTCTCTGGAGTTAGGTATCTATAATGCTACCATAGATGTCTCTGCCTTCCTTGTATGTGCATTTAAGAGGATGAATATATTCATTTACATACTTAACAATTTATGCTGTTGTACTGCTCTCAAGACTCAGCACAAGGGAATGGGAAACAAACTTTGCAGTGACCCAGCAGGAAGAGAAAGGCAAAAGTGAATTATTTTGCTCGCAACAGGAGACCTGGTGTTAGTACCTTCTATGTCATCATGATTTTTCAAAGAAGGTTTTAAACTTCCTTTGGCCTGCAATGAAACTCTTAGCATTTTTAAAATGTTTTTCTCTTGCTTTATTATATGAGGGAATGATTTAATGTTTCTTTTTAAATGGGAAATGGTATCACTCTCTCTGCCATAATGAAAGCCTGTTTTAGATTGTTTTATTACACAATTTTTAAATACACACTACCACAGCATTTCATATGAATGTATTTACATTTACCTTTTCAAAACACACAGTATATTACGTTGCAATTAAAAGCCCACAAACTCAATCTGATATTTCTTCACTAATTTATTGACAAGCCAATATGTATTTTAATGTTCCAAACCGTTGCTAATTAACACATGGAAATATTTTAACATGGATTTTGATTAATTCCATTTAAAGGTCTAACCAGTGCTAAAACATATGTGGTGTGTCATTTCTTTCTTTTGAGGAAGGCATTGGCATTAAATCTTTCAATCTTCCTGAGCACCAAATGCTAATTTCAGGAAGATTAAATAACAGAGTGCAGCTACAGTTTCCTTTCTTTACTTCCCAGAAGGTGAAATGAACATATTTATGTGGGAGGAATTTCTTTACTGCACAAGCCAAAATACAGAAATTAGATTTTTTTCTTCCTCAACATTGCTAATACACTAGCAATTCCCTGCCAACTAAATAACTTTAACCTATATCTGCAGTTCATGGAGAGTTGCCAGGTTATATGTTCAACTTTCTTTCACTCTGTTTTTTTTATTAAAGTATTCCCATATGATGGTTTCACCTGCAGCTCCTAAATGCTTTTCCATACTTGAATCAAGAGACAACTACCTTACAGCGGGGTGGCTCTGGCCATAAAGCCGGAAATGCTCACATAAGACCTTCTTATTGTTATTCACACTTTGAAGGTATGTTATAAACATGATTCATATGGTATTGCTGTAATGGCTTAAAATCTGAGTATAAATCTGCATGTCAATGAACTAAACATACAAAATACCCAGAGGTACGCATGCGAATAAGCATCTTACACGTGTAAAAATGCAAGAACACAGAGCAGGAGGAAGCTGCCTTCTGGATCGTGGGTTAATTGCTTGCATAGTGCATACAGCTTTGTGCAAGATGGAGTTTGATGAGCTTAAGAGCAGTTAAGCACTTCTGCTCTTGTAATTCCCACCATAAACTAAACACACCTGAGTACTGTAGCTTCCTTTCCCTCTATGATGAGTCCAGTTTCCCTGCCCTCACTCCCACTGTCCATTCTCTGCTTCACAGCCAGAACATTCCTACTAGAAGTTGAAGTAAAGGTTCACTACATGTTCAGATCACCATTTTCATCAAGATTAGAACTTTCTTTTCAGAGTCTACACTGATGCCCACTGATTTTCTTGAATTTTCTTTGTGCCTCTTTTTATACATTTAAAAGGTGTGCGCTGGCTGCAATGTTTTCATCATATTCACTAGAGGAGTGGCCCTGAGAGAAAGTCAACTATAGCTACTAGCAAGAATCCTCACTCTTTTTAAAGAAGCCAAGGCTGCCCTGAGAAGCCCCTGATTTGGTCCCAGTGATGATTCACAACAGCTGTCACTGCCCATGCAAAAATGTGTGCATACTCACTTGCTCGTATTTTAAAAAACATGCAACTTCTGTGCTTTCAGACTACTTAAAACCTTAATTCCTGTGCCCTCTAAAAAGAAAATAAAAGAAGAATTTGTGGAGAAAATATCAGAAAGATATTACAGGAAAAAGCAATAAATACATAGACAGGTTCATTCAAACTAGCTGTGTGTTACTCTACAGGTTTGTGTCAGATAAAATAGTACTTAACACAGCTGATGGCAATGTTTACAAACGGCCATTCATTCTAGCACAGAAGGCCCAAATACCTGCCAATCCTGGTCTCAGTAAGAAGCACACATGCTGTTGACTTTAGGACTGATCACAGCCCAGAGTGAAAACACACACCATAAAAAATTCAAATACCTGAAAATAGCATTTTCTCATCTCTTCTTACAAGAGCATTCTTTGTTTTACAGTTCACAGAAGATATTTATTAAAGCAGGTCATGTTCCAGAAAAGTACTAACAAATAGCGCAAAGTCTCCAACTTGGCTACACCTGCTGGACTGTTCCAACAAGAATGCCCTGTTAGCTGACAGCTAAGCAGACTATCAAGATCCAAGAGCATCCTTCCTTACGAGGCTGCATGTCAGATGGATGGAAACAAGAGGCTGAAGAACTAGCTCTATCAACTCCTATTCATTAACCAAAAAGTACGTGACCAGTCAATGCATGGATATCACAACAATTAACACTGGTTTTATGTGGCTTGTGATGTTTTCCTTAAATTAATGGGAGGAAGCATAAAAGATGCAGTTTTAGTTATGGAAAAGCAGCCATAATAATGCTTTTCAATCAGATACACAAACAATACTGCTCTAAGGATGAAGATTAAGTATTATAGCCCCCTTTCCTAGTTAGATGCACCAAAGCACTGAGTAACAACCATCAAATTTAAAAACAGGATTGATACAGATTGCTGCCTTCACTTTGATTAAAAAGCCTCTACAACGACTTTGATAAGCACCAAAATGACTGTCCCATAGCCACACCCCAACTCTATTGGCAGTTACGAATACACTCATCTCACTGCACCCATTAAATGTTGCCTCCATATCCTTGCTCAAGTAAAACAAATTCTACTGCCACTCTCCCCAAAGCCTCTGAGGCCATTTTACTTTGGGACCATCTGAATAACACTATTTATTACACTTAACTTGGACCAATAACAAGACACTTAACAGCAGTTACTTTGGCATTGGGAATTTCAAAAAGGTTAAAAAAAAATCACTTTTCAAGACACCATGAGACCAACTCCTAACAAAGACAGGTACTACCAATAAGAAAAGATTAGGAGTAGCTTAAAAAACCAAAACTCCACTAATAAATGCACAATGGGGAAGAAGCTATCTAACCCTTCCTTCCCTAACCCAAATATACATGGTCATTTCTTTCAATCCCACCTATTCAACTGACACTGAAGTGCCCTATTCTGCAGACTGATGGGAAATGCAAAGTTCCCATTGGTCCTAAATACACTGATTTGTATTTTGTTTAAAATAGACAAGTTCTTCTCCTGCTATCCCTGCAAAATAGCTTTGCTAGCAGTTGTCCAAGCAATCGGACAGTAGCCTTAGAAAGGCCACAGTAAGAGATCTTCAGTCGAGTGGTGTCATATGGTCTTCATTTAGAAGTATCACAAGAACATTACTTCTCACAGTATTTACAAATGAAAAACATATGGCTGTAACCTGTAACACTGCAAGAAATACTGCACATTGGGTTTGGGTTTGGCCTCAGACTTTTGAAATATGAACCAAGCAAAGGGATTTCAGCTTAGTGCATGATTCAGTCCCTTCTCCTTCAGAGCTCGAAGTCTGGGGGACAGCTAAAGCTCGTGTCTGGAAAAAGTGATTTGCCCACAACTATGGTAATGTACTATACTTGGCAACTAGCATAGCATGTATATCAAAAGGGTGTGGGGGTGGTTAATGAAAGACATCTACTTCCCATTTAATTAAAAAAAACCCAAACAGATATTAAACTGGCTTTGGTTCCTAAAAAGAGTTTTATAAGTCATATATAAGCCTTCACATTTACTATTTAGGTTCAATCAATATGGTTATCTACCTGTCAATTTTTCTTGCTCTTTAATGCAGAAAGAGAGCAGCATTTTTATAGCTAGCTCAGAAAGTACTAAGCTAATCAATACATGCAGTGATAACAGAATGATTTGAAACACGTAACAGAAGCTTATCACTTTGCAGTATACTGAACCTGTCAAAACATTTTCCTAGAAATAAAGTGAAAATAGAAACTCTCCATTTTTTATTACTTAAGTGGGTGGTGACATAAAAGTCGTAGGCCTTTGGGATATATTTCTAGCTTTGTATTTTTGGTAAAATTTGGTGTATATGAGCATTTGCCACTTTATCAGAATGTGAAGACAATTATGCAGAGAAATTTAAAAACTCTGCCTTGAGAATCAAACATCATTTCAATTGCCCTTGATTTGCCATCCCTAAACATTTATTGGAAATCCATGCATTGTTCTGGAGAACTGTGAAGAGAATTTTACAGGAACACATCTTCTGATGTTCCCACAGACCTTAAAACTCTTCGTTTTACTCAGTACCCTCAGTAATTTGTACTCAAGCCCAATCTGTAAAGTAGAGGCTTTCTTTCGGCTATCACCTGCTGAGTTAGTCGATTCGACATAACTTGTAAGCATCTGATTCCAAGAGATTTAAATATACATACATGTGTCTAGATTCTAGATTTCAATGCAGAAGAAAGAGGATCAGCTGTTATCGTGGTCTCTAAACTCAACTTTTTTGAAGAAATGCATAGGATTTAACCACACAGTTCTCTGAGTGCTAACAGTCATCTGTCCTCACACCATTTAAGTAGATAGAATTCTACAAAATACAAAATTTCTTTGCAATGGCCCAGGCTTGCCACGATTTACCAAATGTTAATGCAAGCTCAAAATTAATATACATAGGTATGTAAGTATGTATCTAAATACAGAGAAAAGAGATAAGAGTTAATAATAAATGAACAAGAAACGATGTTTAGAGCTTGAGGCTTTCTATCAATTTTTCAATCAGTTTTAGCTCCAGGGCTGCTATTATTAATTCTATGTCATGGTATCTGGTGCATTTCTGCATGTACCCCTGAAGTCATACAATGGCCTTATGGCCTCCCGGACCTCTGAAACGTCTGCTTCACAATTTCCGAATCTCAGCGCTTGGCAAGCCTGGGTGCTGGGGATTACATTGGGTTTTGCTCAACGTAGAATTTTTTACCTTCATCCTCAGTAAACAATAAGTAAAATGAAGAAGAAAGGTAAAAGAAATCAAAAGGATCACAAAATCATAAATAAATCCTTACAGGACAAATCTGAACATCTGCAGAGGCTCTGTTGTTCCTATTTCTCTACCAGAAATGGCCAAGCATGTTGCAGAGAGGTCTGACCTAACACTGTGTGGGTGAGTCAAGGTCTGGAAATCACACAACAGCATCAACTCAGAGGCAAGGATTAGTCCATATGTGCATAAGCACTGCTCACACTACATCCTGACCCATTTTGGTAACCCGCTCTGTGTGAACTTACCATGGATCTCTACAAGCTCAGAAATCACTAAACCACAATCCATTTGCAGAATGGAGACATGCCAGCAGCAAGGCATTATCAAAGTTGTCCACTCCAGAGGAGCTGTATGATGGATGGGCAATTGTGAGAGCAGAATTGGGCCCAGCAAACAAGCAAATATCCTTAGAGCAACACCTCAAGTGACACAAATTATGTTACAAAATTGACATGGCAGAACACTTCCAGGGCACTCAACATCCCATTCCATTAAGCCATGATAAATGAGACCGTATTTCCACATCAGTCTGAACTCATCTTTTAAACCCCCTTGTACAAATATTTGGTTACTTATTTCCCTCCCCATCTGTAAGACAGCAAAAACTGTCTTTTTCTTTTCCAACTTTGCACATCTTAATAGATGCCATTATTGTAGGACCATCAGCATAAGAATTGTACTTCTTCACAGAATTCCTCATCTTAGGAGCATGCAAAATTTTGAGAGCAATCACTGGAAAACATTTGGTGTGCAATCTCTATGTGTGTACGCTCAGCAACTTGAAGAAATGGACTCAAAGATATGGGAGAGCCACAGAAAAGAATTATAGAGGAATGCCCCAAAAAAGTAACTCGCCTACTACTAGTTAGAAGATCATCACCATCACCTGGAATAGTGTTAGGATGGAAACCTGTGGAGCAGGAGCAAAATTGTTTCAAGCAGATCACTATGGCTCGAGGTGGCTAGGGAAGGTTCATAAATTGGTAAGCACCACTGAAGGATCATAAGCCTCCACATCAACTGTATAAAGATTACAACAGAGCCACTCGCTGCAGTCGTTCTGCAAAGGTTATGGGTTTCACAGGTGTGCACTGTCAGTTCTCATTAAGCTTAAACTAAACCAGTTATCTATAACATTGGATTGGAAGGAGTTTTATTGCTGAACGCAGGGTAAATCAAATTCAGGATACACATCTGTGGAAAAACACAGAGGGCCAAAGTTCACAGTCCTGACACAGGCGAAAAAAAATCTAAACTTCCAAACTCAGGAGGAGATCTGCCTGTAACAGATCCATCGGTCTGGCTATTGTCATATGTTTGTATTGGAAAGGAAAGTTATTCATCGCCTTAACACAGCTTTGGGGTTTATTTCCCTCTTCAAATTATTGTTCGCTATTATAACGAGACTGCTTTAAGATTATCTGCATTAATTTCTAAAGTACCTACAGTTTACCACTTATCTGATCATAAACGAAATTAATTATACACCTATACTTTTCACTACACAGAATATAAACTAAAGCAGCTAAAGCAACAAATTCACAATGTAATTTTTCATCTGTGTGACTAGGAAACTTTCCAAAAACAACAGTTCACATCGGAGGTTGTTAGAGCTGTGCAAAAAGACTGCAGGTGAAATCATGTGCACAAAAACCATTGCCAATAACTCAATTGATGTCAACAGGGCCAGTTTACTCAAAAATTAAAACAAAGAAAAAATGCCTTCTTAACAGTTGATACAAGTTGCAAGAGATACATTCTATTTCCAAAAATACTTTGTATTGATGCTGCATTTTAAAGTGCCTCTCTTGACTCAGTGTTAATAGCTGAGAGAAGTGAAAAAATGTATTTCCTTTTGCAACATCATTATTTCCTTTGCATGTAATTATTTACTTGCCAAACAATTCTAGGGACAAATCACAACAGACTATGAAGCCATCTACATCAGCAGATTTTTAACCTAAGGTAAAAATAAACAGAAACATCTGTAAAGTAATCTTGTACAAAGCTATGTTTATTAACAAATACATTTTCTAATAAAACACCATCTGCAAGCAACCCTCAGCTTCCACTTGATATAAATAGGCCTTTTACTGTTTTCAGATGCAGTTCCCAGAAAATTATTCCAAGCTCTACTGCAAAACACATCAGTCTTTGTTGCTGCCTGGAATGTTAATAAATAACATCAAGTTTTTAAATAGTCAAACAAATTATTGGCTTGGAACAATTATTCCAATAGAAAAAGCTGACCTTTTGCAATAAAGTGGTTTAAGAATGCCTTGCTCCTCATTATTAGTACAAAAATATTATCAAGCAGGGAGATATTTTGGGGAAAACAGAAAGCTATGAAAAACCCATATTTCAATTCTGTTCATACGTACACTATAAATCTACCTTGCAAAAGTTACTGCTTTAGAGAAACTCAGAATAAGAGATAAAATATACAGAGTATAAATAGTTCATTTGGTATCCTTATTATACATCTGTGCTCGGAATGGACACGAATACGAACCAACTAAAATGCTCCTCACAGGACTACTGCGCTGACCAGCAATACAAAATTCAACAGCTTCAACTGTTGGTAGCAGAGATTGGGACTGAATCCCAAATATTAAGAGCTCTTCAAAAACCAGAAAAACTTTAATGGGACATCATAAGCATTACTCAGAACTTAAGCCACATTAATTCCATTAAAAGCAACAGGAATTTAGCAAACTCTGCAAATAAACTCCTTAATGGTGGAACTATTTAGTACCACTGAAATTTGAACACTGCCACTATTCCTTAGGGTTTAAAACAGTAATCTTTGTATCAAACTGGCTCCTCACTGAAAATGCAGGAGCAAAAACTGCTGATGAACTGACATATTAAAGTTCTCTGTCCAGAATTCTAGCTGATATAAATCTATTACACTCAGAAATCTCACCTTTTAATATTAATCAGTAAAATCCAATGTTAGTATTGCAAACTGTGCTTTTAAAACATCATTAAATACTGCTACAGGGACTACCACAACAAACTAGTCATGCACATTCTAGAAAGAAAAGGAATATTATAGACTGTAATTACAGGAAATGGAACTGTACATTTCCAGAGAAAAACATGAAATGTGCGAGCAGTACTAAACAGGAGATATTTTAAACCACTTACTTCACTAACAGGAGGAATGTTGAGCTTTGGTACTTTGTTCTTCGAACTAGGTGTGTTCACTTTTCCTTCCAGCAGAGTCCCAAAAGGCTGATTTCCATATCCACTCTCAATTTCTATTGGAGGTTTCAGTTCAGGTGAGTCATTGGGTACCTGGTCCTGACCGTCCATAGGCCTGACATACGCTGTAGGCTTTTGCTGGACCATGCTGTTTTTACAGTGAAGTCCTGGTGGGAAATTCTGGGTTGAAAGACCATTGTTCGCAGATAACAAAGAAGTAGAAGGAAGTGGAGATCCAGGACCATGACCTACAAACTCAATCTCTGCGGGTGATTTCGAATGACTGTTTTCTTTGTAAGTGTGTTCTCCAGGTGCTGACTTTGAATGAGTATGTCTCCTCGAATGTGAAGATGCTGCCATAGGATTTGCTTCCTCCGTTCCTCCACTTTTATGCTGCTCACTTTGACAACTATAGAGGTCTTCATACCTGCCCTGTGGCTGGTCATGAGAAGAGCTATGCTTTGTCCGACTTTGCTGACTACTGGATTGGCTTGACTGGGCGCCACTGGAGTTGTGACCACCACGTGACCAGTCTGTCCTCGACTTCCTGCTGCTCTGGTGACTGTGTAGCAAAGCAGAATTAGATGACAATGAAGAAGGTGGAGGCATTGATGTTGATGAGTGGCCACTGATCTGATGAGATGGGATCATCCTGTTCCTTGGTTCTGGGAAAAAGTTCTGTTCATTTTTGTCAATGGGTGTCTGTGGGACAGAATTCTTTGGGATTCCTACAAGGTGGCTCTGGTTGGAATGGTTGGTTAACAGGTCCTTCATCTCATCATAATTTCCCAATGTGTTCTGGACACGGTTTGCAAGGGCATCGCCTTTATTTGTCTAAAATATCAACAAATAAATAAAGGAAAAGAATAAGTAAATTTCTGATTATGAAGTTACTGCTCAGAATAGTTGTCTTACAAGATGGCAAATGTTAGCTGTTTAATTGTGTCATGCTGACATTTAATTTAATTTCAATTACATTTTGCTTATGTTATGTAAGAAAAACCTATCAATAACTGTGTTCAAAGAAGCTCTTGAAACAGGCTTGCATGAGTAACACTTGCATACTGCTTCCCATTTTCTTAAATATGCTCTCAGAGAAGTGTTTAAATTGCATCAGTTATCGATGTTAGGAGCAAAACAAGCTGGTTTTACGTCAGAGACACTGGGCTTGTACATTTCATATAGTGCAAAACATGAACGTGCAATTACTGGCTAGTGAGCATTTGAATTGCAACCACACAGTTTATTTAAGTACCTTATTGCTCTATCAGCCCCCTGACCTACAGCCCTGCCATAAATAGAAGCTTGGTAGTCTGTAATAAACATACAGCACCAAACTCTTCACTCCAGTGTAACTGCAATTACTTTTCTATAGAGGATTCAGTTTGACCTGGGGTATCTACCATCTGAATCCAGAAAAGAAAAAGCTTCTATCAACTCAAATCCTACAGCAACATCCAATAAAATATTGTTCAAAATTATTTTCTTAAAGAACATAAATAGATACGATTGTCACATTCTTAAGTACTGTGATTCTTCCGTTGTCTGGCCTGGTTGTTTTTGTGAATCATGCTTTTCTTTGAATTCCAGTAATTATTAAATAAATACTGACTCATCTGTGCTTCACTGTTATTATATATTTTCTTTTGAAGCGTGAAGTGGGGGGTGTTTTTTGTTCTTTTCCTTTTCTATTTCACTTGTAAAAAGCTGGACAAATATGCTGCAAGCTATAATTAATACATAGCTAATTCCTTCTCTCTTTCTGTTCTAACTCGCCCCACAGAGACCCAAAGTACCAGCCTTCTTACCGACCTTTATATTCCAGTGAAATGACCAGCAGAACTAAAACATCTTATTCCCCTTGCTTATTTCTTTACAAGACTCAAAGGATAAAAACAAAGCAAATCATGGTTCCTGTTCAAGCAGATGGTTAACTTCTACAGTCTGGAATTAAATGATGAAGTTGCAGTGTATGCAAGATGCTTCAGGATACAGGCAACTACGCTTTCACTTATGTTTGGGCTTTTTTTCACTCAATATAGTGATATAGCTTAACATCAGGCCATAAAACTGGGGAAAGGCAGCACTATGAGCTTGTGCTTGGTTAGAAAGCATCACACCTTATTCTTTGACAAAGGATCCCACCATGCCACTGATCCCATTTTCCTCAAGCATTAAGCAGAAGCTTGAGTGATGAAAAAAATCCACGCATGGATTTCTCCTGAAATATCTGCTTATATTACCCACTGCTGAACTAGTCAGGAGATGAGAAGAATATTGCAGAAAGGTATTTTTTTCCCATAGTACAGCACATGCCTCAAAAAAAACATTGAAAAAGAAGATAATAAATCCAAATTTCCTTTTGCTCATTCTCAGGGACAATACCATATATTACCATTGCATTGATTTAAGAATTAACTGTTCCATGTTGTTCTCATCTGTATACATTTCGCCAGTGCTTCTAACTGACACAGTTAATAAACCCAGTTGTGGAGAACCACGAATCACGTTTATTCAAAAAGTAAGTCCCTAGGTTGGTCATTTTAGTGGCTAAAACTATATTCTAGCTAAGCCAAGAATAAGCTCTTTGTATATGAGCAGTCTCCTTCAACTGAGTTGCACAATGAGCTGCCTGGGCAGCAGCCAAAACCAAGCTCTCTCTGTTCAACCCCCAAATTTAAAACAAGGAGATTCCATTGTGCTTAAGGGCCCAGCAGGAATTACGATGCAAAGTCTAAACACTTACATACATGTTCTGTTTCCTCCTTCCCCAAACACTTTTAACTCCTTATGGGATAGCACATGGGAAACAACTATGTACCAAAAAAACCCTGACCACCAACTTTCACCTTCGGTTCAACTACAGTTCCAGGGTACATTTAGCTTACTTTTCAGAAAGCAAAGTTTTTTTAAGAAAAAACATAAAGTACTGACAACACATCATCACAGTAACACTTCAACATCACAGCATATTAAATGGCTCTTGTCTAGATCCTCACAGAGGGAATCAATATTTTAATTTCAATGTACAGCTTTTCAATCATTTCTGTGTTGGAGGTATTTGATTCTCTCAACTTATTTTCTTTTTACTTGTCATATAATGATTAAATGTAATTTTGCTTGGTATTAACTCTGCTTTATTCACACTGTTCACATCCAGGGGATAAAAGACACTGCATAAATTTTAGGTATTATTATTTGCAGTAATTTATCAGGAACGTTAATAAAAAAATAGGTTTCCTGAGAAGTATGGTGATTAAATTAAGTTAAACATCTTTAGCATATTTTATATGCACTAAAGCTCATATCCAATAGTTACTGAAGTCAGCAGAAGGATTATTACTCTTTTCAATGGTCTTTGAACCAGACTGCAAAGCAAAAAAACACATAGTGTATGTGAGTGGTAATTTGGCTTATGCTTAAATAAAACTAGAGCACATACAACTAAGATCAGACTTGTGCATCACAACCTGAATGAGCTCAGCTGTGTAGTGCAGTGTACTACCTGCATTTAAGATGTAAAGCATAACACTAATGCTTTTCTTTTATTTCCTCAACAAATTACAGGCTCTCATGAGAAGCAGTGTATTCTTGACAAGCTTGGATATCAGCAAGACAAACACAAAACCCAGTCATAATTTCTGGTTGTTCTTTGTTACTTCCAAATTGGGGAAAAATTCTGCCTGCTTATTCAGGATAATTGGCCAATTTCTTCAAGAATTTGTACATCTTATTTTTTCTGAAAAGCATGCTGAATCACAATTTTGCCATTTTCGTGGAAATGCAACATTTTCTGAATATTTCAAGGCATAAATTACATGTCTGGTCTGTTACTCATGGCTAGTAGCCTTCCTCCTCATTCTAGGCTCTTGTTAATTTCGGAAATGTACACCTTCCTACATTTGCTTCTATTGCTTTCAAAAAACACTTGTAATAGAATCCTATTGGAATACTAGTTTTCGAGCTAGCTGTTGCATTATAGCTTTACAAAGAATAAAACCAACGCACTCAAACTTCTGGACCCAATTTAGAAGGGTTTTGTGACAACCTGTATGAAATTTGAGGTTTCGTGATTCATCTGATTTCTCATGTCTCAAAGATCAACCAGCCTCCATGGACTAGAAGCTGATATCTTTTTTTATGCTAAGCTTGAATAGTGTGGAGGGGCTTTACCTGAAAAAGAAATAATTTAACATTCACCAAAAGTTCCCCAAAGGAAATGCTGCCCATTCCGTTTGCTTTCTCAAGTTGAACTCTAAGGCAATTGCTTTGAAAAGTAAGAAAGATATTCCTACTGTTCTCTCTAAAATACTCATCTCTGAAACTCTTTACTAATTCAAAACAATAAAAGGTATCAACAATTCAGTAGTAAAATTGCAGCTTCTCTCAGGACAAGTCTGACACTGCTTTTTCAAATGTCTGTTCTCATAACACTGCAGGCTCTTCTCTGATCACTTCTGTAAAATTGAGCATTAGCAGGTTGCACCAGAGTTTGAACGAAGTATCTGCAACTCACTTGCGTTAAAGGGCAACACAGTCCTCACTGCCTGACTGTCCCAAAATAATGCTGGAAGTCATTACATTGTTAAAGGTGTTGTTTCCCAACATGAGACAGAAGAGCTTCAAAAGAACACTTACCTTTTAATAAGCATATACAAATGTTTGTTATGCACCCATAGAAATAAAAATGCCTCTATTTTGTGTATGTGTACACACACATATACTACAAAGAATCAATGCAGAAACATGCACTAAACTATAACAACCAACTGTGTTTTATTTGACAGGGAGATAGAAAGAAAGATGCTCTAACAGCTACAGCAAAGAGACCACAGATTCACAGAATCATCGGGGTTGGAAGGTCCCCTGTAGATAAGATCATCTGGAGATACCTCGTCCAACCATTGACTATCTCCAGAGAAGGATTCCACAAGCTCCCTGGGCAGCCTGTTCCAGTGCTCTGTCACCCTCACAGTAAACAAGGTTTTCCTCATGTTGAGGTAAAGCTTCCTGCGTCACAGTCTGTGCACACTGCCCCTTGTCCTGCTTTTGGGCACCACTGAAAGAGTCTGGCCCCGTCCTCTCGGCACACACTCTTTAGGAATTTATATGCATTGATAAGATCCCCTCTCAGTCTTCTTTTCTCCAGACTAAACAGACCCAGGCCTCTCAGCCTTTCCTCTGAAGAGAGATGCTCCCATCCCCCATCATCTTTGTGGCCCTCTGCTGGATTCTCCTTAGTGTAAAATGTAGGTAAGATCTAGCTTTCCTATTCAGCCTTGGTTCTCTTTTTTAGCAAATTCAAGACAGACAATTATTTTTGCATGAAATTTTGTCTTAATTTTTATCTTTCACAATTTATAATTACAATGCTTTTTTAGGATAGTAATACGTTGTGTTTTGCTCAGTCCCACAAATCTGACAAACTTCTCTGCCAAGCAGGTAAAAAGCAATTTAAAAAAAAAAACTGCTCGGGAAAATCACCAGGATAAATTTTTTTGAGTTTCAATTGTTCCATTTTTGACAAAACTTATGCTCTGTGTATGCTTGGTGCAAATACATGCACACTAAACAGATATAAAATCAGATATTATCATTTTCACACAAAACTTTGCAGTGATTTACATTTTGGTCTGCCTATCAAAATTCTAATTCATCTACTTCAATGAAGAAAAATCATTGCAAGACCTGCAGGAAGTCTCAACAAAATCAGTTCATACTAAGTTATTATTTCCATAAATAAAGGTATTAAACGTGGGCCAATGCAGAAACAATGCATTGATTAGTTTTTTTACTAAAATCAAACAAAAACACCCCACAGACAAATTGTCCTAGTGCTTAGTCCTTATTTGGCTGAATAAGTCCCTGTCACAGATGAGTGGAATGCACCTCGCTCAAAAAAGAAAATCATCAATCTGTTTTACTGAAGTAAAATAATAATTTGACAGAGTTCAATAAGTTTGATGGAATTTACACAGTTTAAGAGTGGTTTGACAAGGTTCAGTGAGTTTGATTGCAAAGTTCACCTTATTAATTACTGCAAGGAAGAAACACACAAAGGAAAAGTGAGCTAGAATGAAGTTAAAATGGTTCACACAGAGACCAGAATCACAGAGGGTAAGAAGAACCCTCCCATTCAGTCATGAGGTTCAGAGTGGACTCCCTTGCTTTCTAGGCTCCTTTTGAAGCACAGATGCAGCTGGATCCAATCTTAGTCTTAGACTTGGTCAACAGTTCGTGTCTAATGAAGTAATCCATACAATATTACAATACTATTGAGTAGCTACATGGATAAATATTTTTATTTCATAGTATTAATTCATCATATTATCATTACTTACCGAGAATCTGTCATAGATAAGGATTTCACTCCATCTTGGCTAAAGAAGGATCTCTTAGTCTCAGTTACGGAATCTCTACCCTTGAGAGGTATTCGTGATCAAGGGCAGAGTCACCTGGCGTGCAGTCAGGTACAAGTCAGGGAGAGACCAAACTGGGCCCATCCTGATAGTATTATAGGGTGAAGTAACTGTCTGTTAGTCAATAGTACGGACAAGATAGATGCCTTTGGTTTAGCACAGACATCTTTGGTTATCTTGTGGGTTTGGGTTTTGAAAACATCTTTTGAAATATTTTTCAATACACCTTCACTCCTTTGCATGTGAGCCAGGGGCTTTCCACCTTGCAAGTTCACCCCAAGAATTTCAGGTCTGTTGCTCCTTAATCAGTTTAAACCAAAATACAGCTAGGAGTCAAGTGTATCCATCACACACTCTCAGTCTATAATTATTAGACACCATTTGATCACATTGCCAGTCTTTCCTCCTTCTTTTCGGGTGATTTTCAAAGAGCCCTCATCCTCCCTACAGCTACTAACAATGTAAAATGGAAAGATGAAGTGGTGGCCTTTCAATGGATGTCACTGATTGGGAGGAGAGAAAGAGATGAAAATTTACATTCTGATGAATTCTTCAGGGAATGTCTTACTGAAAATCAAAGAAGCAGAAATCATAACACGGGACATCCCTTGGTGATGAAAATCTCAGGCAGCAAATCTCCTTAGAATAAGACTTGTCATAAGTCCCTTTCATACCCTTGTTATGCTCCCCAAAGATTCAGACATCCTCCCTACAGGCTTCTTTGGATAGTTATGATTGTACAAGGAAGCTTATAGACTTATCTATAGAAAAGACACTGGTTTTAACAACTCTGGTGTATTTTCTTCTTAAAAATAAAAGGACTATGTGATGGCTTTGTAGGTACAAACCCACTTGGTAGAGAAATCAGCTGCACATAGTTCTATTGCAGGACTTTACTGTGTGTTTAGAGGAAGAAGTCTTGAACAGAACCGTAAACAAAATTCCTGATTCTGTCAATGCGAGCACGCAATGCCGGGCAGAGCATTCAGTTTGCTCTGCCTCCATACGCTGATCTGGAAATTCAGTGTACTCAAGAGTATAAGCACCAAGAAAGATGTTATACTTTAATTTTGTATGGATGCTGGGAAGCTTTATTTTTATTTGTAAAATACATCCAGGTAAAAGACATTCTGAAAATACAAAACATAACAACGCAATTTACCTTGTAGGGTTCCCCAAAGAGGTTAAAACCTGAAGCAAAGAGATCTTCATCTTGCTGGACTTCCTGGTTTCTTCTCTCCCATTCTTTCCTCTTAAGTGCATTCCGGTCTTGCTCATAGTGGCTGAAGAAAAGAAACAAAAAAGACTACACATTATTTTCCCCATAATTTAGAGTTAAATGTTCATCACTATCAGTACAAGTAGTAAAACAGCAAAAGCAACGTAACTTCTAAGCACGATTCTGAAAGAAAGAAGCAGTCAGTGAATAATTTTCCCAAAGGTAAATTTGGAATCATAATGCCATATGAAATTGGGCAGAAGACAGTCAGTACACTTCTAAAATGAAAACAGACAAAAATGTTCTTTTCAAATTACCAAAGCATTATGCAAAAGAATAAAATATATCTTGAAGCATTTGAAGTCTGTAAAATACATTCACACACACACACAAACTCGTGCATGTGTGCCCACAAAGAAAGTGTCTGAGAAGAGAACGCAAATGGGAAGTCAAGGAAGCACAGAAACACCCATTTAACTGTGTAACAGTTGTCTCCATCCATCCCAATGCTCCAGTCAGTCTCCTGTGATTTAGACCACTGAATTCTGTCCCATGTACTTGTTAAAATGTATGTATGGCTTCACTGTGGGTGTCAAGAGAGGTTCAAAGGTGTTTTTGTAGCAGGCTCCCAAAGAGACTTTAGGATAGTTGCTTCCAGTATCTGATAATTCTATACACAAACAAAGAGAAGAGGATCTCGTGCTGCAGTGCAGCGATGGTGAGTGGCACTTATCTGTATGTCAGCTTACTTTGTGCACCTGCCAGACCTAGACAACAAGCTGAGACCACATTCACTTTTCTCCTGAAAAGCACTGAAGTACTTTGGTCTCTTGGCTTTGCAAACTACCTCCTGCTCCTCTGAGGGAAAAAATACAATTAAAATCCTGAGGGAGAGGGAAAAATAGGGAAAGAAAGAGGCAAGAAAAAGATGCGTGCTTCAACTTGCACTGACAGCCTCTCACGTGACAAGTATTAAGGGACACTTCTGTGCTTTCAACCTAGATTTGATTTGTTATGAGGCTTTTGGCTCTGCTTTGTGTCAGTTAATTAGCTACCAAATTCCAGACAACAGTCTGAAAAGCAGACTCAGTGTTTCCCCAATAGATTCTAGACACGCATGCACACACCCCTGCACACCTTTCATGTTCAAAGGCACACATATACACATACCTATGACATACGTTACAAAGAACAGTTAATTTTCCTGTTTCTGGTGAGAATGAATTCAATCTCCATAGAGCTCCACTGCACTTGGAAGATAACCAAATATCTACAACTTTTGCCTTTTTAGCTCAGCATGATGTTGTATTGAAAGCTTCACACCGAGAGATATAATGAGGAATGAACTGCACAGTGATGAGGCTTTAACAGTGTATAAAGTCACTGATTTCTGAGTGAAACCACAATTACTAATTTGAAGCACCAGCTAATTAAAACCACAGCTATGTATTTAGCCTCTTGTTATACCTACTGCAGTTTATAATTATGAGGACCTCTTTATCTACTCAATTAAAGTTCTTATGATTCAGGCAGGTTGTGTTTGAACCTGCAAGCCCTGCAGAGAGCACAGGAAAGCATATGTCTGTTGCCTGATGACTCCATGCATTCTTACTCTCATATGCTTGTTTTTGTAGAGAGAAGGAAAGAAAAAAGAAAGACTAACGCTACAATGGTACCCCTAAATAAAAAATATGAATTAATAATCATTTAAAGAATTAAAGATCACCCAGGCTTGGAATGAATAAGGCTTGAGTATGGTTTGTAAACAGAATGCAAAGCCACCTACATAGGCTGAGCTGCGTGATTCCAAACACATTTTCCTTTTGTAAGTTGGAAAGCTGAAAAGACATTGGATTTTATCTATCTACCTATGTATCTATCACACCTTCTGACGTAATGACATCACTAGCACCAACATCAAGCTCCAAAACACTGGTATAATCATTCTTGTTACTTTTGCAGAAATCATAGTACTATTTGCTGGATTCCTGAGAGAGACAGAATTGTTGTAAGCATCAGTTACTTTACTCCCTCCTTTCATGTCCTAAATCAATATGAAAATCCGCAGCTCTGAGAATAAGTACAAACTGTTTCACAAATTGGTACACAAAGATGAGGACAAGGTCCCCACAACTCTTCTGGACTAGAGAGCTAGTTTAGCTCAAGAACAATCCAGCCCAGGAGCAGTAGGAACACACTGTGTTTACCCTTCTCAGGGGAGATCTGTCCAAGAGTTCTTCGGCACTTTGATCCACAGATTGTGTGGATCTTGCAGCGAAATCTATTTGCTACAAAGTTAGAAGCCCAGTCTTGATGCCATCAGAACTATCTTTGCTTAGGGAGCAACCCTGTCCCAGGCATTGCCAGCATTCACTCCAGAAAGAATTATGCATGAATGCTAAAGCAGCGTTTTATAGCTTCCCAATGGTGACCCTGGCCTGGAGTTCCAGGGTGAAATCCTGGACCCATTGAAACCAAACTGAATTTGGTACTAAACACACAGGTCATGTAATCACAGGTTACAGCACAGAACAATCTCATCCTTCATGTGCGGTTCCAGTGCTTTTGTTATTTAAAGCTGGCTCTGGTCACAAGTACGCAAAGTATTTAGGGGACCGAGTGTGGCATCATGCCATATCCTATCTAAGAAAAAGCAGCAAAGGTTGTGACACACTACAAACCCACAAATTTAAAAATGATGAAAACAGCAGTAATTCAATATGACATAATGACTTTAAAAGACATGAACTTAAGCTAAGACAGTATTTACAATGTTAACAATAAAAGGTTGAAAAAACAGTATTTTCTAACACAACATACTGAAGTGTCTCTCTTTTAGTGCCTGTGTTTATGACAGATATCTACTCTGTGCACCCAATAGGTGAGCACAAAGGCGCATCTCGTGCGTTGGACCCCAATGATGTTTACAGACTACCAAACCGTGAGCATCGATTTTACAACACAAGCAAATCCCTAAGTGAATTGTTACCTCCGCATCAATTCAAATCTCTCTCTCATATATTTTGTTGTGAGAACAAAAAACGTAAATTGCAGATTCATTTTGAACTTTTCACTCATGCAGTCACAGGGCAGCCCTAAGTATACAAAGTACCTATTCAAAAGGAAGCTGATGTTGATCCTGTCAGGTCAATTACTTGCCTTATGTTTCTGCAAATGTACTTTTGCTATGGGAATGCTTCAGAGGGTGCTGACTGCCCCTATGTAAAATCAACTATTATAAGATCACACACAGATTAGGATAACTTCTTTGGGTTCCTTGTAACCCAAACAGGGATAATGATTAGACCTTAAGGCACTAAAAACCTAATGGGATGCTCTCCAGAAACTCTTAATGTGGCTACAAAGCAATCTCTGGGACTTATGTTTAATACTTAGCTTAACTAATGTTCTGTGAAATACAGATATGTGATAAGTGGTGAAGGTGTCAGTGAAAACTGTAGTCAGGTATCGTGAGGAACACCAGAGTTCAGTCTGTCTCATTAGTACAAGAAATACTTCATGACTCCTCTAAAGCCAGGAGAGCAGGAAATCACAAAGACAGACTTTAGTAAGCACTTCAAAAAAAACCAAGATATTTAGAAAAAAACAGCTGCACACCCTGATACTCACTGTGTCCACAAGGGCCAGGTCCCTAGACAGGGCTATTGCATGACAATGTAGTTTAAATACATGAGCTTTATTGTTTTGTTACCACTTATTAGATTAATAATTGAATTTGAATGGGGAAATCTGTACATAAATCTCAGACAATACAGAATGGTGAGCAGTAAGAATGCTTGAAGAGGACATGAGACCACGGATCTACAAATTACCAGCACGCTCGATATGGCAGAAAGACTAGTAACCATAACTGCATTATTGGTTTGGTATGTTTAACATTGAGGCAGGCTGCAAATGCATTTTGAATAACAGCATTTGATACTTAATCTTTTAAAATCAGACCAGCATACATCCATTTGTTATTCTTCTCAGCTACGGACACCCTGAGGGACAGTGGTGAGCTGATGCACTCTGACAGGCCAGGTGTTCAGCCTGTATGAAGGTGCCAGTGAGCCCCATGGAGCTGCGCCCTTCACACCCGCTGTGGCCCACGAATGCTGCAGGGACAATACAGATGAGACAGAGAATGGAGAGGGGAGAAGGTGGCTGAGGCAGGATGAGGTTATATCAAGGCAAAAGGCAACCAGCATGCACGTAGCTTTTGGACTGGAAGCTAAAAATGCATATCTGGTGATAACAGATGGAAGACAGACATGCACTGTATACAAAAAAAAGAGAACTGGAAGAAGAATAAAAGTCAGGACACTGGAAGGACAGCGCAATCATCTGTGGTGAAAGTGACAGCATGTGGTACAAAAAGATCTAGAGGGAAAAGAAAAAAACTTTTAGGGCAGATTGTAACAGACCAAGGTTAGAGGAAAGCATTCAAAGAAGAGTGAAGAAATAAGACCGACGGCTAACGGCTGAAACCCAGCACTTGGGGTTTATCTTCAAAGATGTACTAACTGAAGCCACAGAACCAGTCTCCCAAAGCACAGAAGACCAGGCAAGGCAGACAAGAGTCTAACAGACAGGAGAAAGAGTTGAAGAACAAACACAGATAAGACAAGCTTGAAGGAGTAGTCACTGTCATATGAGAAAAAGCAGAAGAGAAAAAAATGATCAAACACCTAATGTTGCAGAAGAATCATGAATGAGAACAGAACACTACTCTGTTGATTCAGTCAAAACAACAAAAGCCCAACAGGGAAAGAATCAATAAAAAAGCTAGAGCAGAGAGGCTTTCCTGTAGTGACAGACTGTATCAGCAACGATAAATGAACAACATTCAAGAAAAACAGTGCTTATCCACAAGTTAGGGAAGAAGCAGTTGTTTTTTCTCAATAACCTGTCTGGATTCACACTACATGCACACTGCAAGCAAGTCAAATACCCTGTACTAGTTCCACCCCCTTAAAATATCAGGTATGCCTAAATGCTGAAAGAAGTTTCCAAAATGAAATGTTTGCCATCTGTGGAAACAAGAAACAAACACAAGCTTCTAAACTCAGACACAGTGGATATAAAATGATACAAATTTGAGAACTGAAAGTTCTTCCACAACTTTATTTCTTCTTAGTTTTGACTTTAGGACAGAATCGTTGCTCTGCCACAAGCACTCAGGAAGTTGGTGAAGAAAACTCAGTAAGTGGGCCTCCTCAAAAACAAACACATATGCCTGCACAAGGTATCAAACATCCCAAAACAAAAACCACTCATGAACATATTTGACGTATATAAGAAATCCAACTCAGGCCAATGAGAATATTCCCATGCTTAAAATACATGCTTGCTTTTCCACAACAGGGCATTTCTGTTTCAATGTAAGTGAAAATGTAAGGCAAAACACATTTCACCTGACAATCAAACTATGTAAAAGATAACTATTAGAAAATTCATTACAATGGGAATTCACTGCTACATAACTCCAGACTTCTCTCACCATAACTCCATCGATTTGCTGTAAAAGCGCAGAGTAATATTGTGCAAGGGAAGGAGAACAGGCCTTCTTGGTATACTCAGGTTCTCCCAGCATTTGCTCTGCTCCTTCTATACATTTATTCCAAAAGGAAAATAAATAAAGCAGCCCCAAGTCTTAAATCTTATTGCAGTTTTTAAACTGTATACAGTAAAGGAGAGGAATTTCCAAATGTCATCTTTATGCAGAAATATGGCCAACTTAACACATCTTCCCTGCTTATATGAAGTCCTCGTTTCACTTAATGATAAACATCACAAATAAGAACCACCACTTAAAACAGAAAAATTCTTCTTCCTTCATTTATCATCACTAAACTTGCTTCTTTGTCCTGGTAATTTTACTACTTGACAGAGACCAATCAAGCCATGATAGAATAGCTTTAAACTTCTCACTATCTTCCATATTTAACATTTACTTTAATGTTGTATTCTTCTTCATAGCATGAATAGTTATTGAAAGTATCTAGCACAGAACATATCTATCACTGCACTTCAAGATAAATGATTTAAAATATAGAACATTCTGTCTTTGATGTTCAACAGTTCTGCAGAAAAACACTCGAGATGGTCACTGGTTATCTATCCATATGAGCTAAATCTCTTAACAATTTGCATTAAAAACAATGCCATTCCTGTAGCACATTTGATAGAGAACACAGAAGATTAAAGCCTCCGAACAAAATAACACCCAAGAGACCCCTGGGCAATTTATGGAAATTTAAGCTACAAGGCTAAGGGTTTGTCTTATATTTGTCACAGTCTTCATTCTTTTTAGCTATTTTTTCCTTCCCCAAGTACCTAGAAAATGTTATTTCCATTCAATTTTCTTCTCTTTTTGGTATTAGGCAGCCCCAAACCTTTCCTGAACATGAATTTGGAAGGACCGATTTCTGGGGGAATGGATGACACAGATAAGCTCCTGAATAGTAAGCGTATAAAGAACAGATGAGGTTTCAAAGGGGAGCATTTATTGTTTCCTGTATCATAGCACATTGTCTTTCAATATGATTAGTTATCAGTCTAAGTTATCAAAAACTGGGATGAAATAAAGCGCTTACGCAGTTATGCTTCATTGATGTCAGCTAGGGGAGCATGAAAATCTCCATGAAGTTGGGTAATTGATGTGTAAATCAGAGCTCAATCACTCTGTAATAGAAATGGTCCCACTGAAAGTATGGTTGTTGAACAGTATTGCAGAGGGGTGGGAGAGAAAGAGAAAAGCAGAGTTGAGATAAGTCTTATTTATTAAAAACTATACTAACTGGCAATTTACACAATTTTCTCTTCAAGACAGAAGTGCTGTCAGATATATTTAAATGCAAGCTGCAGACCACTATATTTGGATATCCTTATTTGGCAATAATTAAGTGTTTCTGTTTTATTAAAATGCCTGGGGACACTGTTATGGATATTTAAAACGCAAATTAAATGAACATGTTCATCCTTTGAAAGGCAACACGTGTAAATGACATCAGCGATTGTAATTTGGTTAACAATGTGTGTTCAAGGTATGGTTTGAAGTCCTATTACAGACTTCTTGTCAGTTCAAATTTGCAGTATGAGAAACAAAAGCAAAACTGAAGGAAAAGAGGAAAAAACAGAAAACTAAAGAGAAAAAATGGTCACAACCACAGCTCCAAAAGGACATTAAAAGACAAATAGTCATAAGAACATGAATCACATAAAATTGCTTTCCAAAAAGCAATATTTCTAAGAGTAAACATCCAATACGTAAATGAAAGAGCTAGTTAAGACAACATTATGGGGCTATTTTTGTTGTCAATTTTTTTCTTTTAATAAATCAATGTACATTAAGGCATTAATACCAACTTCCCAGCAACACCTGGAATCCAATATTCTAGTTGTGACTTGCACTCAACCACTGATAAACTGGAACAAACTTACAGATACGTGAAATTTATGAGCATTTTTGACATCAAATGCATCACATTCAGGACACAGGAGCTGGATTAGGAAGCTTCATTGGATGGGTAATGTGCTGTGACTGTAAGGGGACTTTGATTATACAAGGCGGTTTAAGAGGGAAGGAGGTTCAACCCAAAGTCTGAATTTAATTGCCCTTGTGAGTTTAACAGGATTTTATGAAAAAAATCTTGAAAATATTCAAGTTTCTTTTTGCATATGTACCATTTTCAAAGATTAAAATGCATTTTAATATATGGAAACACAAAATCTTTAATGTATTATTATTTAATGTGTTCAGATTGCATTCTCACATCTGAGCTGAAAATAATTTTGCAAGTCTACTTTTATCTTTATTTTTTTCATATTTGTAATTAAAAGTTTTCTTTAATACTGCTACTCAAAACTTTCCTGGGCACCTGTAGGATGTTTTCTTAAAAAAGGTAATTTCTGGAAATATTGGCAATAATATGCAATAGATAGCTAACAGAAATAAATCTAGCCTTTTTTAAAAAATGTTACAAAACAATCATTGATTAACACAACCTTCTGGAGACAGATGAATCAGCAGACTCGACTGCTTGAGTATTTTACCACAGAAGTGCTTCTGTGCATTCATTTACTAACAGGCATCTCTACTCCCTTGAGGATTTTCACATGCAGGGCAGCTCTTTAACTACATGTTCTTAAACTTAACATGTGCTGAAAATACCACCACAAGAAAATTAAGAGTTCAGTAAGATGACTATTTCATTCATCAGTTTTAGACGGAAGGAGAAGTGCATGCAGGTCTGTGTGGGGTGCACACATATAGACTGATTCAAAGACCCTAATGCACAGAAAAATAGTACCATAACCCTGATATACTTTAATTGCTATTTATGACACTGTTTGCCTAGAGAAATTTTCTTCTAAATAAACTATACTTCTCTCAGTTGAAACCATATAATTGCCTCCATTTACTGCAGTAATATCAACTGGAAAGGAAGGAGATGATCAAATAAATGCAAGGTGCTCTTATTTTAAATTCAAGTAAACGCACATCCCCTTTTTCAGTGCTGTTGCAAAATACATTGCCCACCTTGGGCACCAGCAAATTGCAGGAGATGATACAATGCCTTTGTAGCTTCATGAGACTTAATAGTCTTCAGCTTGGAAAGAACCGAGAACATTTCAAACTCCAAATTTTAAGCCTTATTCCACTTAAAAAGTCTCACAGCAACAAGGCATCTGTTACACACAGGTTAGGAAAGAATAATAGTATTTTGTACTTATTTTTTCTAAATAGATTAAGAGTCAGCAGGTCAATCAATTTTCATCATCATTGGTTTCCAGTGAGAAAGATAATCTATAACAAATACTGCTCATGTTTTCAGCGCCCATATAATGTTTATTCCACATTTATAAACAGAGTATAAATTATGACAAAACAATTTAACCAAAGTAGCACAAAGTTCATCAGCTTTGCTGAGGTTTACATCCTCTCTAAGGGCATAGTTCAACTTCAACTGATGCTACTGGCAATTTTCCCAGTGAATTCAATAAGGGATGGATGGGATCTAGCCATTTAATAATGACAAAAAAGCCAAGTTTCATAACACAGACAGTTCTAAGCAGCAGCAACTTATTGGGATAAACTAGGCTTTTCTGTTATATTCCTCATGCTAACAGAATTTTTTTATCCACTGTGAAGGGTTTAAAAAGTCTGAAGAACAAACCAGCCCATGCCAGAGCTACAGAGCTTCTATGGTCATTACTTACAATTGATACTGGCTGCAATGATTTCCTGGATGACAAATGCAAATTAAATGAAATTTACGAATTTCTTTTAAAAAAAATCAAGTCAGATATCAAGTAAGCTTCCCAATCTACCCCACAGGCCATTATCACTTAGAGCTAAAGTGCAATTTCCTTTTGTGTTTCTTAGTGATGTTATAGATTGCACACATGGCATCTTAACCAACCAACTCGGGAATAATCAAATTTGCCTCTATCCCACAGTAAGTACTGGCACACACACATCAGGCAGCAGACCACAGACCTTGAGAAGAACTAAAGCAAATGTATCATGTTCCCTGAAAAAAACCCACCTTTAAATTTAACTCAACATGAGAATTCTGTGATATTAGGTATAGGGCACATAGGTGTTACTGACACAAGTTTGAAATGTTTTTGACTGACACAAGTTTGAAATGGAATTTGAAAGCTAAAAGTGAGCACTTAAAAAAAATTAGTAAAATAATTTCACTTCTTTAGACATAGCAAAATCATAACACGATCTTATTTAGACTGGTCAAAACTACAACCTCATGTCTGAAATTATTTGAATTTTTAAGGAGAGTGTGATGCAAATGGTTACCCCAATACTGCAGTTTCCAGAGTCAAACAGAAAACATCTATTTTCCCCAATTATGTTCTGAAAGTGTTTGAAATCTCAAATGCACACCTGACTTCATGAATCACAAAAACATCACAAGGAAGAAAATGCAGCCATTTAAGGCCAAATTCCCAGAAGAAAGCATCACTAAAGCACCATTCAACCCATCCTGCCTCTGATAATGGCCAACAGCAAATGCCCAGTAAAGCCACCACGAACAGAGCAAAGCACTCCCCAAAATACTTGACATTGCCTTAAGAAATTCTGACACAAAGCTTTACGTAAAGTACAAAGAACCCAGTACCTTTGTATTTAACACCAGTAGAAGACTTTTCCCCTAGGAATGCTCTCAAACAGAATACTCTGCGGCAAGGAGTTTCAAGACTCATCTGAAAATTACTGCCTCATCTCAAAACTACATTTACCACTCCTATAGGTTTGAAAACCTGGTTTATCAAACAAGATAGTATTTTATTGAATATGTGAGAATTCACATGCATTTCTGCGGGGCACTTACACTTGTTACAGGCAAATGGACAGGAAGCTCCTATGCTCTTCAGTCTTCTGGAGAAACTCAGGCATGCATCCCACTGCACTATCTATACATTATCTATATTTTCAAGACCAGACACATGGATTACTGCACCCTGAACAACAGTTATTTACACTTCAAACCTTTCACATTTTTCCTTCTTCTGCTATCAATAAGCAGATGAATATCACTTATTTTCATAACATGAACACAATGTGTTATTTAATAAAAGTGCAACCGTTTTAAATTCCCTACCATCAACCATTTGTCTAACAGAAATATGACACTACGCAACATGCAAACATTAAAATGCAATGTAAGTTGAGTCATATTCACTGGAGGCTGGCCAACTCCAGCACATTTCACTATTTAATAATAAAACAGTCTAGTGTAAAAATATGTAAACTAGCTTCCATCCTGCTTTAATACTCACTTAACATGAGAAGAAAGTGAATGCAATTTTGTTTAAATATTAAACATTACATTTCTTCTTTTGATTACTAAAGTATTATTAAAGCTAAATGAAAATGTGTTTTCAATCTCCTTCCTCTGAAGTCTTAGAGGTCACTGTTATCATTAATATTTTTTGTCCCTCTAGCTGGCTTCTTTGGGGGATCTCAAAGCTCTTTACCAATCAGAGCAAGCCACACCCAATTACACCTCTGAGAAGGAGCGTCTACTGTCAAGCAGAACAACTGAGGGAATGAAAGTTTAAGTGATTTGATGATGGTCATTCAAGAAGTGACAGACGGCAGCGAAAGGAAACTCGGGAGTCTCAGCTCTCTGATGTTAAACTTCACTGTAAGACCAGCTGTAACTTGCAACCATTCATCCGCCACTGAACCCTGAGATGAGAACCATCAAGGTGAAATTTAAGACTATCTAACAATACCATACAACAAGAAGGAATTACCTTTATGTGTGTGTCCAGTACACTGGGTCATACACCAGGAGACAAGTTTTCTCCTGCTGAGTGTCACTGGGAGAGGTCGGCAAGGATGTTCTTATTACGTTTGCTGGAAGGATGGAGTGTATCAAATGGTTTAATTTTGTGTAGTGCCCCACTTTGACAAACTGATACTGCAGAGGGCATCATGTCATTAGATGATTAAAGTACAAGAGCACTCAGCTTCCCACCTCCTTTCATAGGAAGCCTGCAAGTGCTACTGCAGCAGGCTCAGAACTGGGAGAATTGGTGGCTGTGGAAGCAACCACAGGTCTAGTAACACAAAACATCAACCTCCTCCTCTGACCCCTTCCTGGCAATGACCAGAATTAAGCTCCACAGTCCCCTCAAGAGAGAACCCGCCTTCCCTGCAGCATCTTGAAGTACTTTCAGCACTGGCAACAGACCAAAACTGCATGACCTTCAAACATTGGGTCCACAGTCCTCCGACCCCAAGAGCAAAAGCACTCAGAGTTCAGCTGTATTGACAGCAAAGTGACATGATACAATCATGGAAGTATGATCTACTTCCACTTTTCAGCTGTCATTGCCTTTGAAAATAACTAATGTTGAGCTTTCCTCATTACGCCAAATGTATTAAAACCTCAGTACCAAGAGTAGGAAATGTGTGTTTTGTCACACACACTCTTTAATGTGACAGAAATACAAATTTATGTTTTCTTTTATACAACTACCTAATGGGGTTTGAATAAAATAAAATAAAATCTGCACATTGCCATGTGGAAATTAATTTTAAAGAACTGTTTATCAATTTAATTCCACTGATAGTAACAGACAGATTTATGAGGCAATTAACTAAATATTTGTTTTTTCACATTTCAATTCATTATAGTAAATTAACAATTTTCCACTTGAAAGTTTTGCATTGCTACACTGAAAGCCTTAAAAAAATGTGTATATTACTGTCGGCCTAGGAAGGATTCTCTAATTTTTACAATGTGGATTATTCTCCTCACATTAACTTATAGTGTACATAATTCAACCCCCCCACATTTGTGCATCACCCCAGAACCTGTCATTCTATAAATGCCTGTTTCAAGCAACCAGACATAAATAAAGAATAATTACAGCTTTAAAGTCAATGTAACATCTGTGCAAGCAAACAATCCCACAGAGTGGATCTCACATAACACCCACCTATGGTTAAGACAAGCTTGACAGACAAAACCAAAGCCCTTGATAGATCTGGCCTGGCCTCCCGAGCCACAAATGCCCACATCAGACAACACGGCCTGAAAGAGATGATGGAAGGAGCAAAATGAAACAAGCCTAACTCTAAGTTAAACACCAAGGAATAAGTTCCAACAGGATGGGTCAACCTTACTCTAAGGTAGCTCGTTCTCTGTGGCCAGCACAAACCCTCATAAAAGAAGGTCCTGGTGCGGCTGCCTCCCAGCACACCGGGAGCCGCCAGCCAGTGCCCCTGTCAGTCATGGCCAAAGGGGGCTTTTCAGCACGTCAGCCAGGAGAGTAGAGTGCCTTGCACCAAGAGCTTCACACAAATTCACATGTCATCAGCCACAAGCCCAATAACTGCACATGTGTAGCCACATTTCACGTCTGCCTTTACTTATTTTGATGATTTAAACATTTTAATTAATGATTCCAGCTTCAAGGAGGTTACCTGGCCATGGCCGTATGGCATTGTGAGCCAAGTATTAAACACATAAAGCAGCAGTCAGAAGACAGAACTTCAGCTTTATGTTCTTCTAATTGGTATGTACCAAGTTAATACCTGGAGGAATATACTCTATATAAAAGTATCTGCTTGTATGACTTCTTGCATCCTTTTCTCCTCTGCATCGTTGTTTTGGTACCTGAACAGAAATACTCTCGTTCCCCCCACACCTCAGCCTGCCCTTACAGAGGGTCTATCAAGACTTCTGATCTCATGGGTTTCTTCCAGGTCAACTTATCAGGGAGGAAACCTCCTGAGGAAACTGTACCAACTTCAGTCCTCATTTCTGCACAGTTTCTGGCCAAAGATTTCCTTGAACAAAATATAGTTTGTCCACTTTTAAAAAACTGTCCTGTTAATTCACTGGATTACAGCACAATCACATCAGAGTATTAGTCTAAATAGGATTTTGTAGCTAGATCTGATATAGAAGATTTAACATTTTAG
The DNA here is from genome assembly GCA_033558185.1 of Dromococcyx pavoninus. Lineage (NCBI taxonomy): Eukaryota > Metazoa > Chordata > Aves > Cuculiformes > Neomorphidae > Dromococcyx > Dromococcyx pavoninus. The sequence continues at coordinate 3,176,663 of JAUMJL010000028.1, forward strand.
AGGTCTCCATTTCATAAATGCCAACAGGAATCACCAGGCACCGAACGATGAGAACCTCTGATTCATCAGATTAATTTTTTCCACCATTAATATTAACAAATTTGGCAACAACAACGGAAACAAAGGCTCGCCTGACAGCTATTCATTCAAAACAATGTCTGAACACTAGTTAAGCAGTTAATTGCCATTAGTAACATGCATTCTGAATTAGGAAACTGAGGCATGGAGAGATTAAAGGACTTGTGCACAGCCACAGGACAAACCAGTGCAGCGGCAGGAGAGGAATCACTTCCCACTGTCCATGTCTTAGTCCTGTTACCTACAGCTCCATTAACATCCCTTTTTACTGGCAAGGAGCTACTATTACAGCATCTCTATTTGCACTACCTACCAGAAAATACACCTGCCACATAACATATTTTAAGGGCTAAAACCTAAACTGAATGTTACCATTAAACTCTCTTTATAGCCTTTGTTTCTTTCTAGTTGTAATACCACCACATCCACCAGAAAAGTAATACTTCAATTTTAGCACTCAGGAGGCTAATAATTATCATATTAACAAAGTGGTAACAAATTTTTTAAGTACTCCAACTGGCTAGTTGAGAGATATTAATTCTTGATAAATGCTACATACATTATTATTTATCAAGTTCTTAAGCACTGCATAGTACATCATTCTATCAATCTACCAGGTTAAAACAGATTCAATATAAGCACAATATTTAGACATCAGTAAAATGTAGACAGCAAATTGGCACCGATCGTTATCCTTTTTACTTAAAAACCAAAATCCACCAGCAAAGGAAAAAAAAATCAGTAAAGCAGTGACCTCAGTACAGGGCATTTTCTAGAGATTAATGATGGACTGGGAAAGACGGCCCTCGCTTGTACTTTAGCTTATCAACTCCTCCCATCAAATCATTAATTCCCCAGGAAATGCCTTTTGCTTCAACAGCTTTTGCTTAAATAGATCACCAGTGAAAGAAAAAAAATCATGCCACTACAAATGAACTATTGTAGATCCTCTGAGCTGCATCTGCCATAATTTGTACATAAAGACTTCACAGGTGACTTGCGAAGACCTTTTTAATTTTATTTCCTATGACTCCTTCTTTTTCCCTTAGCATGATAATAAAGGCAGCCAGTGGGCAAAATTTGTGATGCTCTCTATAAACTTCCAGAGAATGTTAGGAACAGTTCTTTAAGATGCTTCCCACGAACTCTCATACATTAAAAAATGCAAGATACTGAGTCTTAATTAAGAGCTTCTTTTTAACAGTGTGAATTTCTGATACATGAAACAGCATTAGGCTCCTGTTTTATCTTGAGGGGAAGAGAAAGACAGAAGACAAGGAGAAAACAAGCTTTCAACCGCTACTTAAATAGCAAAAAAATCCTAAAAGCACAACTCCTTATTTTGTTAGCAAGACACGTTTAAAGTCAGGATGCTGTGGAGAGGCCCTGCATCGCTCAAGTTTCATTATCATTACAAAACATAGCAGAATGCCTTTACTCAGAAGTTTATTATCATAAATAATTAAAACAAAACTATCCTGATGGTATGAAATAAATGAACAAAGTACATCATAAGATGCATTAGTTCTGGGTTTTATAGCTGTTTCCTGGCTCCCTACATCAGAAAATTCTGGAATTTGTAATCAGTCCCCTGATCATTAGTCTGGATTTGGAAAATTTTACTGCATTTGGCTCAAACAACTTATTCTGTCAAAAAGAGGGACATAAGTGCTCTTTACTAGTTGCATATGCAATATACATTTTTGTGATAAATCAGAGTATGTGATATGCAAAATATTGAAAGAAAATCAAAGCATAGGTTTGATTTCTGAGAAAAACAAAGAAAAAAGAGAAAAAGAAATCCTAACTCTGAAATTAAAAGGATTGTCTGATTTCTGATTACAAAAATGTGCTAAGGTACAGATGAAATGATTAAATCTCCACAATACTCACGCTAACAGTATATTGTTCTCATAAGCTTGAAAGTGTTGGGCACACTCGTCTTCTTTGAAGTTTTGCTTTGTTCGTTTGACTTATTTTATGCAGGTCAAAGATCACCATCACTGCACATATCTGTCACTGAAGGATAATAACGCTACAACTCAGTCTGGAATCAGGCTAGGCTGGCATGTTAAACCAGCAACAGACACATCAATCTCAGTATTCCTAAAGACCCTGCAGTTCAGCGCTGGGAGGTTCGAACTCAGAACTAATGATAGTTACTAGTTTCTGTATCTTGATGCACCAGGTTAGGTCTCTCTTCTTTTGAGCAGCCTGTCCCTATGGACAAAGCAAAACATGCCAGGAAAGCAAATTATCCTGCTAATCCAGCAAACACCAACAGAGCCCTACTGGAGAGCAGCAGGATTGAAGGAAAGCATGCAGAGACTTATGGAAGCAAAAAAAAACGAGCTTTCCAGGGAAAAGACTAGGGAAACAGAACAGTTGGGTAATAATCATAATTTGTGAGAACTGGAAATACTGTTATTATTTGTGCAGTAGGACACACTGTGAAATACTGGAGCAAACCTATTCTCAGCTACATAATTGATCGGCACCAGGTAGGTCAGAATATAATCCCTCATTCATCAACTGGAAGTAAGTTTTCTTACATATTACTTGATAGTGATAAACTGAGAGTCAAACAGTTTTTGTTTTTCCCTAAGAAACCAGAGCCGAATATGAATATTTAATCAATTACCCAGCAGACCTTTGCATACAGCAAATCCAATTAAACAGACCCAACATGGTGTGGTACCTGATAAAATTACAGTCTCTATTTTACACTTACAAAAAATAACATCAATGTATGCCTATAACAAAAAGCAGCCATATTCCTGCCTTGGAACTCATCTGCCAGGCCAAACATATGAATTTTATACATTAAGTCAATAGCATTTCTTAGTGCCAAAAGCAAGGGAATTTAAGATGACTTTTACACCTTAGCGTTCATGCCACTGCTTATCAACATCAGGCTTAAGTGTCAAACACCGAAGAGGACATCTTTGTTGAGGGCTATTTTGGTTAAATTGAGCCAGATATATACATGTTAGATGCATTTACACTGCATCAGTTTCTTAAACGTGCCCAGCTTACACTTACCACCACCTGGGCTTAAGGAAATTTAAAATTAACATATTATGTAAAACTCGTACCTGTAAGTGCTTGAGAAACCCAGGAGGTGAACAGGTACTTTTTGTTTTGAAACTGTTGCAGCATTTTAAAGCAAGGAAAGGAAAAGTGGCGCCACAGATGAACCAATGAGTTTAATGGGACACAATTTTCTCACATAACATGGAAATTGAAATTGCAAAAATGGCAAGAATTATTTTTTCTAGTTCCATTGAGTCATCATCTCCTCCAGGTGCCTAAAGGCAAGTACCTCGTTCCAGCAAGCAGTTTATATTCTTTCTTTCCCAAACACTGCTCAACAGTCTTGTGGATCAACATTCCCTCTTAGTGCACTGGAACCAAATCCCTTCAAAATGAAGTGCAAGCTCTCTGCTGACCTCAGCAAACACTAAATCAGGCCCTAGTGCATTCAAGTGACGGCTTTACTTTGCAAACAGATAGACAGCATTTATCAAAATCACATCAAAATACATAATGTATCATGGTAGCAAAAATTATTTGTAAACACACATATATAGAGTACCTTCTGTACATAGATATTTCCACTGAATCATTAAGAAAGGGGAGGAGGGAAGTACCTTCACCCACAAAGCACCCTATTCCCAGGGGAAACTCCACTCAGAGAAGTACTCTAGGGAGACAACTACAGCTGTGTTACAATAAAGAAACGATGTGTGGTTTCATATTTATAACCGAAAAAAAAATTGCACTTAAAATGCAGAACTGGTGCGAGAGAAAAATGTTACTAATGCGTGTAGGATTATTTTAAAGGGAAACTCTGAACAGAGCCATCATCAGCTACTCTGTAATCATGGCACATATGAGCTCAAAATCATTACTGAAGCTACACAAACTAAAAAAAAAAAGAATTAAAAAATTGAGAAATAACACTGAAATTATTAAAACTAGTCTGATGCGCAGTAATACAGTTGACCTCAGAATCAAACAAGCTGCTGGTCTGTTAGGACACAAGATGAAATGCCCTACAGGAGTTTAAATTCCAATCCTAGCTCAGGAGTTTCTCTTAATATCAAAGTAGCTTCTTAGGAAAGCAAATGAAGTACATTACCTCCAGTAATGGTAACCATTTACTCTTTGAAAAGCCTTGAGAGAGCTCTCACACAGGGTAGCCTATGTTTTATTAAATCCTTTTGCATACTTTTATTTTCAGGTCATATAACCTGAAGGACAAAGGATTCGCTTCAACTTTCTACAAGCATTCCGATTTTATCAAGGATTAGTTGTTCTGATTCTTCAATAATTCAAGCTTCATCCTAGCAATGTACCATGTTTAAATGTGAGCAGCATTAAAGCAGAACATATTTACAACATTTCTATTGAATCCCAAACGCTCAGCACAAACAAACCACTGGCAACACAATCAATATGAAAACCTCACTACGATCTTCAATTATTCACATTTGTTGTTTTTACTAAATAGAATCTCAATAAGATAAAAAATTATTTAATGGTACAGCATGAGAATATAGTCACCCCTGCCTACAGGTAGTTATTTTGCTATTCACAAAATGGAAAACAGAAAGAGGGAGACAGATGTTCCCCTCTTCACTCATTGTTGGCCAGAAACACCATATTAACAGGTCAGCTAAACTGCTGCCTTGTTTTGCAGAAGTAGATCGGTGATATGTTACATGTATTTAAAGTAACAAATTATATACATATATAATTATCAAATAATTCTTAAAATAATTAAAAACATGCAGTTATCAAGGTGCTTCTATAGCAAATCTCTCATGGTCATCTTTAAGATTATTTTGGCATTATACAAAGCAAATACAGAACCTTTACCCCAGACACTAGGTACGGTCAGGCGACGTGAGACCTGATCCACACAGGGCAACACTGGAACATGATGAGAAATGTATATGTCAGAGTGACCAAGAAGGAAAAGCATCTACAGGTTTATTTTGAATTTCTGCTACTGACTGAAAAGACATGGCTTTCTGGAAAAGCGATGCTTGAAAGACATGAATTTCCTTCCATCTGCCAGATGAAACACACTGCTTTGTTTTTCTTCATCATCATGATGTGCCTCTCAATCTTCTCAACAAGAATGAACAATTCTTGATAACAAACTGCTCAATCAAACAAAAGAGGGCCTCCCCTGCTTAGCTAGTTTATTTTTTACCTCCTCTAACACTTGGAAAGGATTCAGACAAGAGCTACAAGAGCGATTAGAGTGCCTGGAAAAACTTGCCTTACAAGGAGAGACTACAGCTCAGTCTATTTAGTTCATAAAGGAGAAGGTTAAGAGGCAACCTGATCACAGACTATGAATACTTACACAGGAAAGAGATTGCTGAGAGCAGATGGGTATTTAATCTAGCAGAAAAAGGTGTAACAAGATCCAGTGCATGGAAGCTGAAGCCAATCAAATTCAAACCAGTTTACGCAGCATCAATTTTCAACACTAACAAAATAATAACTGTTTTAACAACTTAACTAGAAAAGCAGAGGATTCACGGCCATTTGCAGCCTTTAAACAGGCAATGGAAGTCTGTCTTAAAGACACACTGCAGCACAGGGGGTTTGGCAAAGGCCCTGCTAGAAGGGATGAAACAAAGCTTTTTCCAGTCAAGCAGCAGAGCTCTTTGCTGCCTTTGCCCTCCACCGCCCAGTGGGTGGGCTCCTCACTCAGTGCCCTGTGGGTGCCCTTCTGGGGCCTGAGCTGCTGAGAAAGTCAGTCCTGTTCATGAATGGCCTCTTCCACCCCTCATGACCAGAACACAAAAATACTGCACGATCAGAAGTTTCCAGCTGACATTCACAAACTTGTGCACAGAAAGGTGTTGGAAGTTCTAAGTCACAATACAGAAAGAGACTTGGAAAGGATCTTAGGTCAAAAACATCAAACCCAGCCCAGCACACAGAAATCATCCAAAGCAATGCATCTGAATCCACAATCATTATATTGGTCCACAAGACAGGAGTTACTCATATACATTTTGGCCCACCAAAATATATTGGGCCATTCCCCTGCCTTCCTCCCAACAGCCCCTTCTGCAAAAGCAGCCATTGCCCATCTGCAACTGGGCCACAGAACCAGCACGTGAGCCCTTGTGAAACTGCACTGCACTCCACCACACCTTCCTCAGCAAGGACTGAACTGGCTTGTTTCAGGCAGCGATGCAATAGTTAAATATTACCATGTTGCTAGGAAAAATACCATCAAACCAGTTTATATCTTACTGTATTTTCTCTCCATTTAAACTGAATTATGCTGCATACCATTTCATCACTTCACGGTGCCACAAACTACCTTTTAATGCAAAACAAAGCTTTTCAATGTAAAGCCCCATATCATAATCCAGAAGAACTTTCCTTATCTATTTCGACAGCAAATCTTTAGTGGCAACCACATGTTATTGTGTTTTAGGGATTGAGACTTTTGTATGAACATGCTGATTGTCTCCTTGAGGCATATATAATCAGTATTTTGTGCCAAGAAACACTTAAGCCAACAGAGACTTATACCATTCTGAAATGTTGTTGGAATTGAAAATGTATATTTTGGCTTATTTCCTTAAGCCTGCAATAGCAGGAATTTCTTAAGGGGGTTCTATTATTTTATTTTTAACATCATTCTCTTCTCAAACTCTCAGAGACTGAACAAAAAGTCAAAACATATGTTCTGAAAGAAAGCAGCAATACCAATACAATAATTCATTCTGATACACCAGTGCTACCTAATACGGATTCCTCCTAAAATACAGACATCTGCCCCAGAAGATATTTGGTCACTCCTGCCTCTGTCCACGGCTGAAGAGTTGTGCCTGTAATGCTGTCTACTCAGTAGCAGGAAGCTGTGAAAGTGGAATGGAATGCACTTTTTTAGATAATTGAGTGGGTGACTATGAATCTTATACATCAGAAACGGAGCAAACACAAAACCAAACAAGTGTCTATTTGTGTATTTCAGCAGCTCCCAAATGTCAGTTTACTGCTCAGAGGCGTTGCAGGAGTAACATGTTCAGTATTCAGAAAGCATCCTGTCACATTTGCTGCAACAGATATTTTTAACTCCCTTTTGCTCCATATGTAGAATGTGCAAATACACAAAAGAATGTCTTAATTGGTCCTGCTTTATATAAATGAATAATGGGCTAAATGGGTTGAAGTGAATGCCATATTTATCTCTCCACTGAGGAAAGACATGATGATTCAGAAACAGTGAAGCCAAGAGGATTCAGAGCCTTACTCACAAGTGGAATATATATCTCCTGTCAATACATTATGTATTCCATTTCTACTACAGCCCCCTAAAGGCACAAACAGAAAAAGAGAAGCAAAATCTAAATGTTTCATTTCTGCTCAACACACATTCATAGATGTGGGAGGTTTTTACACTTGCTTTCAGGACATAGGAATCAAATCTCTAGAGTTCTTTATTTTACTGAGTTTTTGTAAATACTAAACTCTCCAGTGTTAGTTTCATCATTTGATATTACTATTGCCAAAAGACATTTTATATTCCTAGGAAGCAGAGGCACATGTAACACAAAATGACTTGAATGTGCCCTTGCTCACACGAGCAATCCCACTCAAGCCAACAGCCCACCTCAGCAGCTGCAGCATCTTTCTAATTAAGCAGAGATATTTCTTATCAAGCACTGACATTCAAGTCAGGAAAAAAATGAAAGAAAGAAAGAGTATTTTTTTTCCTGCTTACATGCTTAAAAACCTTTGTTATCACCATATGAAAACTTCTTTTTAACCCTCCTCCCAAAAGCACAGGCATCACCAAAGAGCTCCAAGAAAAATAAAAAAGTAGGATGTGCAAGACTGAACTGATATTTTGATTCTGCTGATTCTAGAAGGTGATATTTTCAAGTGCTGCTGGTGTGTTGGATTTTATAATTACACTAAGCTGAAAGCAACTCTCCCCTGCACTCACCCTGCCAGGCAGGGAATCACATTTAGGGCTGGTGGAAAAGTGGAACATCTCATTTCCATTAATCTGGCTCACAGCTTCAGATTCATAGATGGCATTAGCAGAGCACTGCTTTCAGCCAGCGTGAAAGTTCAGCCTTGTGTTTAACTCTGCATTAACTGGAGCATGATAGAGGAAAAATGCAGGAAGAATGGCAAGAAAATATTTTTTCAGCAGAAGGAAAACCTTTACAAAATGTATAGGTTCAGTTATTCCCAAAGCAGTGTTTTGTTAGTAGCATAGTTGTGCACACAGTGCCATGGCTGGAGGATCTGCCTTGCCCACGGCAAGTAAGGTAAAGCCTCAGGCACATGTAATTTAAAATTCATTTCTACTCTAGCAGACAGCTTCAGACTAGCACCTGTTTTTATTTTATAAATACAGCACTCTCAATTTGCATTCCTGTGGTCCCTAGGAGCTAACACCAAAACCAGCTTATGTTCTAGATGTATTTAGAAAATAATACACAACCGCATCTTAAAAACGCATCAGCATGGGTTGCAAAGGATACCCCTGGGTTCTCACATCAGTCCAAGCCTACAGTCATTTCCTACTGGACACCATGGAGTGCCTCCCATTAGAAATGGGCACTGCTGGCAGGAGGTATTTGTCAGATTGTGCCCAAGCCAAAGTACCACAGCACTCACACCACAGATTTTAAATACTCTTTTATAAGTAAGAGGAAAAGGAGGTTCTCCAAACTTCAGCAATTCTTGACTCTGTAGACAGTTACTAAAGGTGAGCTCACGCATGGTATTTGCAGGTGTCCCAAATCCTACTGACTTCCCTATAAAGCCACAATAGGACCTTCTGCCTCATCATGACTTACAGATGGGAACTTACAGCATCTTTGATTGTTTCAACTTTGACATTTTAAATAAGTCATTGCAGGTTTGGCTTTGTGGGGTTTGATGGTGTTTTGTTTTAGCTTGCTGGGAGGCTTTGGGAGAGGGGAGGAGGTTGTTTGTTTGGGTTGGTATTTTGGTTTTGTTCGTTTAGGTTTGGGTTTAGGAGGAGTGGAGGGTGGTTATTTTGCTTTTTTAATAAGGATTATATGAACATTGTAATGGAGCTAAGCAAACTATGTTTTTTGTCTCAGGAGTCTGGAGCTTTACCTCGACTGGAGATGGCAAATCACAAATGAAAAATACTCTCTACTCTCTGGGATCAGGCTGTCCTGCTACCACTGGCAGTACTGTATGTCCACTACAAAGGTTTAATACCTGTTTCTGCTCAAAGCAGCTTACAGCAGAGCAGCTGTTATTTGCAAGACAAATATGAAATTTATATGACCAATGTTGAGCCATATTTATATCATGTTTTATCAAACCTTGGCTTCTATGAGTCTATACATGCTTTCCAAGAGTTACTGTAAGAAATAAAGAAATGTCAGCTCTAGGGAACTGCTGTTTCAATTTAGCATAATATCAATAGTAAACAGTTCTACTGACATTTTGATTATTTTTCTTTTAAAAATATAAATCCTGGAGAAAAATACATGGCAAAGTCACCATTGATCTCTATACAACAGGTTAGTAAGTAAACGGAGTTAGTATATGTGGAAGATGCCATTTTCCAAACATAATTTACAAATTAATCTCAATTTCTAAATGAAAAGAAATGCCTGACATATGACAGTAACACACAGCATGCACCAGACCGCTCCAGTTGGGTTCTTAACCATAAATAGTTGGACAGCATGAACAAAGGTCAATGGGTGAATTTACTGCTGAATGACTCCATAAATTACTAATTCAGAACACCTAAAACCCAAGCTATACCTATAGGCATTTAAGACAAATAGAATGTCACAGTCTCAGTAACAAGAGAAGACAAGTGAAATCTGGTCTGCCTGAGTGTTTGACACAAACCAGAGATTTTTTGAAACCTTCAAAGTATAAATACAATCACAGAATATTTATGAAAATTTTCAGTTACTGGATCAGGGACTAATAACAAATACTTCACCACCTACTGCAAAACTGTTTAGGATAATTAGTCACAGTTAAACACCTCAAAGAACTCAAAAATTAGTTTGGGTTTTCATCTGGACAGAAACTCTTAGAAACTACAAATAGGGATTTCAAGGAGTAAGCGTATACATCTAATATCTACTAGAGCCAGCCTGCTGTATAAAGCAAAATCATGTAAATGAAAAGGACAAGGACAAGGTATCAAATAATTTATTGTGTCCCAAGGACTTGCATGTGACAGTGAAGATTTGATAAGTCCTTAATTGGTTTATTCAGTCATAGCTCAGATACCAAAGAGTTTCAACTCCACTTAATATGACCGGCTCTGCAGGACATGTTCTCATCAAGCACCCTCTAGCATGAGATGTATTTGACAAATCCCCTGTACACTAACACAAGAACAGGAGTGCTCGGCATTCAATAACTCCAAGGCTTTAAAAGCATATTTCTTTTGTCTTTCTATAGCTGTGTATTTGCTGAAGGTGAGACGTAGTTTGTGGGGTTTATCCCATTTTTAGTCCCCTGCCTCCACAAAAGCTGAGGCCAAATTCAGAGGGTATCAAACTGCTTTACTTCTGAAGAACATGGCAGGAGAGCTCAGATTGAGAGAAGCAGCCAAGACAGGAAACAGGAGATTCAGTCAAGGGTGGTGTATGTCAAAGAAACTATTCAAATTTCCAGAATAATATTTGCTTATTAACTGTACATACATTATAAGAAAAGACATTATGTATGCTGACGTGACTTAAGATCCCTTCTAATCCCTTGGAAAAGCAACCTTCTCTTTCTCTGCTCTGTATTTGGCCAGAAAAGAAGATGTAAGCTATGGTATAAGCTCCTAGTACAGTGTGCAATATTTGCTTCCACTATTCCACAATGTGTTAATAGAGGGATTCAACCTTAACAGCTCTGGAAATAACCTCAAGAAATGAGGTGGCAGCAGTTTACATTAAACATATAGACTTCCTCTGTCATAAACAGCAAAGGGAGGACTCCAAAGGTGAATAATTTCAGCCTGAAATGCATCTAGTTGCCTGTGTTTTTCCATGCAGGAAGCCTTCACGATCAGACATTCAAAATTCAGCAAGAGAAGCCATGTCCTAAGTCTAAAGGGAAACATACTCAAAGAGACAGAAGAAATACTCATCTTAGAACATGTTTCTGTGCACAGCTGCGTAAGGCGCCAGGTCCATACACACCCCGGGTGCCTGTGTGGTGTGACAAATTACTAGACCAACTGTTTGATTCAATAATGGGTGGAATCAAAAGTTTTAAAACATTCAAAACACAAATGGACAATGATGGACCTTAGGTCATACGCTTCATTGTGTGAAATTCAGGCACCCACTCTTTCCCCTGGCTTCTACTACAGAATGGTAGGAGTTAGAAGAGACCTCTGGAGATCACCTTGTCCAACCCCCCTGCTAATGCAGGTTCACCACCAGGCCATTCAAATACAGCCAAAGCAAAGCTTTTTCCTAAGAGCACAGGCTCTCCACGAATTAATTCCCACCAGTGCTGCAGGTCTCTTTCAAACAGAGCAGCACTTCCAGCAGAGTCCAGCTGCCACAATCTACCTCGTGCAGACAGACTAATACATTCCTTCACGGGTATTATCTGTGTCGCAGGGCCAGAAAGCGGGGGAATGTGTAACAGACTGAGCTCCTGCCACATTGTGAGAAAAGGTAAATTGTCAACAAACATTTCCTACATCTGATATCTTTTATATGGAGAGCTACGCTTTTAATAAAGAAGCAGCTGCCACTGCCGAACGATTAATCAATACTGGTAAGCTGACATCTTAAGAACTTGCTGAACTAAAGCTTTTCTTTTCTTCCTGCATTTACAAATAAAGTGCTCACTATTTGACTAAAGCCTGTCTACTTGACTGGAAAATATCAGAGTCCTATTTAAATGACATTTGCAGAGAATGAGATTTTATCCTGGTCGCTGCTCCTTATCGCTAATAATAACATCAGATTAGTGGATTTAGACCAGCCGAGTAGCAATGCCTTTTCTGATCCCTTCTTAAAGCAGCTCTTTCCATCTGTCTAGCCAAGCTTTCCTCTGCTTGTATGGGCCAACGATTAGGTCTTAAATGGAGCTTCAATTGATACCATGTGGGATATCTATACAGAGGTTCATTGTGTTGCTAAATTCCAGCCAAGACATTTATCAACTCTGACTGCTGCTGACTTCAGAAGAGCAAAACACCTGGATATTTACAGGTATAAATATTCCTACACCCTGTTGCCTTCTGAATAACAACAATAATTAGACAATCCAATTTTAAAAACACACAGTTTGCTCTACAATTTATTTTCCAAGTAAGGTCCAGGATCAGACACTAAGCTCATGTCAAATACTCAGCTGACTAGAGTGAAGTACTTGATGCTCAACTTTCTGCACATTCAGCATCTGCCCCACAACCTGTCAATGGGCAACTTACGCTTCAGCACAGCACAGCCTGTTAGCAACAGAGGTTTTCAGTCGGATCTTTAGAGCCAGTGACTGAGTAATGCGAGTGCAGACAGAAAACACTGCGCACACACTCATCATACACACTCAAAGCCCAGTAAAACTTCTTTTAAAGTTGATTATTTAGTTTGTCATCATTGTTTTTATTAGTAGATGAATTCCAAATGCCAAAGACTCTCAATAAAAACACTTAAGCCAATTAAAAAGTAAATCTGTGCTTTATTTCCCCTCCCCTTTTTTGCGTTTTTTAGTTTAAAGGTCATTTTTTATTCCTAGCCAGGCCACTCACAGTACATTAATAACTGACATTTCCTCTTCTTTATATATAATGCAGGCCTGACAACTGCTGCACACTAAATAAAGATAGGATGTGAAACCAGTAGTTCTCATAAGAAACCAGTGTTTCTAGATCATGCAAATCTAATTTCTGTGCTTGTTTAGTTTTTAACAAGGTCTTGCTCATTCCTAACCTTGACCAAAAAAGTGTTTCCACATGGCAGTCAAGACTCATGCCAAGTACAGCTACACAAAAGTTGCCTGACTTAATCAAGCAATGGTGGAGATGCGAAATGAATATCTACGAAGGTCAAAGTCAGACTGCTCTTTGAGAAGCAGCAATTGCTGACAGTTGAATGAACAGCACACAAATCTGGGATCCTATTTTAACACCTACATATTTTTACTATTTGTCATCCTGTTAACAAAACTGCATTAAAACACAATATTAGAAATCTAAGAACATTTTTATGGAAAGGATACAATCTACTGTATATTTATGCATGTCATAAAGCCCATAATGTATCTGGCATGAGACCATTTATCTTCATTTTGTAGGGTCACAACAAGTACACACTACTTTTCCTTCAGGAAGCCTGTGGCATGTTGAACCAGACATCAGTCATAATAAGAAGCAAAAAGACAAACTTATTTCATTATAAAATAGTGCATGAAGTAAAATGGAAAACTCCAAATTTTTTAATTAACAGGATTGGGAGCATCACTTATCTTTGAAAACAGCAAATTGGAATTAATCACATTTCAAGACCAAGTTAATATTCTCTCTCTTCTACAAAATGACTGTGATTGATCTAAATCTAGTTATTTCATGCAAAACTAGGTTAAATACTGTGGATCTTTATGACCACACAGAAAGCATTATCATGATAGACTATGCTATTGTATTTCTAGTGCTGGGTAAGCCACACTAAGTACAACCGTGACTATCAAATCAGGAAAAATCTCCAAACCTTCAGCACAAAACGTTTGCCTGATAAAATTTTCACAGGAACGAATTACTTAATTTACCTGATTGTTCTTGCCTAGTAACAACATTGCCCATCACGCACCCCTTTTTTCTCCTTCGTGCATGAGGGCTCAGCAAGCTGAAGGCAACCAACCCCACCCTGCTCAACAGCACCACTCATGACCAACAGGTCACATCCCACTGACATCTCCCCAGCCAGAGAGAGCAGCTGGAGCACAAGGTTCTCCCACCATGTCGTCTTTCAAGCTCTCGTTCTTGGGGAGCGTGACAGGAGGCTACCACATCTGCTCCTGATACAATCAGAACTTGTAGATACCAGGCATGTTTCTCCATAAGAGTTTCTCCATGTTATCTCCATGAGATACCTGAGTCTTCGCAAGTCTGCTCATGTGCACATAGGTATAACATAACTATCAAAAATAATGCCATCCTTTTTTTCCAATACATAGATATATTAAATGTCTATGAATTATCATGTACAGAAACACACTGGTATCTCAGAATGGCTATAAACTATCCTAGCTCTGTGACCAAACAAAACATTGTTAACGGCTCAGTAATGAGGAGTAATAACAGCAATAAATTATGACAAACATAATTGTAAACTATTTTTTGATTCATATTTTATTTTGTTCACATATACAGCTTATTTATAGTTTAACCACCAATACTTAATATCCCAGTTCAACAGCCTGAGTTAAGAATTTAACAACTGCATGAAGCTAATGTGAACAGAGGCCATATTTGTTTGCACATCAAAAAAGTGCTACATACTGTCAAAGACAGAGCTATACAACATCCAAAGAACAGGCAGTAAAGGCTGGCTTTACTGACAAAAGCTGGCGACTGGGTATTTTTGAGTTGTAAATGACATCTGATTTGGTAAGCCCTCCAGTTAGGCACTGAGATTGCAGCTCATCATTTCTCTGATCAATCTCTGGTATGGCTTTTTCCCTCTAATTCAGTCTTGTACGAAATCTTAAAGAACTTCTTGCCAGCAAGAAGGCTATTACAGGGTACGTGGTTATACGATAATCAGATTCCTGGGGGAGCAGAGGTCCTCATGTGCAGGGTTTGGGTTTTTTTTCCTTGGAAATCCTCAGGAGGGTGATTTTCTCACAACACTCAGCCCCTTCATCCTATTGTGCCTTATTGCTTAATTAGCTACCGGATGAAATGTAGTTCTGTTAGCATCAACTTTATGTCTGCTGTAATTGCCCTGAGTTGCAGTTCCAAGAAGAAAAAATGGATCAAATAACTACATATATTTTGTTTGATTAATCATGAAAAAATCATTAAGAGATTAAAGTGAAACCATTTTACTCCTGTTGATCATGTTCAGCAATTTGAAATTATTTTATGATCCTGATCAATGTAATTAATGAGAGTGGCTGTTAATTAGTTACACTAGCAGGTGGGCCATGAAAAAACGTATTCACTTAATGCCATAGAATATCACGCTATTAGAATTTGTTTTGATTCTGTAGCATTCACAGAATAAGAGTTTAAAAACTGCACATGACCATGGTCTTTGAATATTCAGCACATACCCCATACACACACACATATGTACACTCAGCCACACAAAATTACTGTCATAAAGGCACCACAGAAATACAGCTGTTTGGAGGTTTAGGATCATATTCAAACATTTCACTTTTTGTGACTGTCATCTTTATGACAAGTCCCTACACCAGCCCTTGCAGCGAACCCTCCTACTGGTAGATCAGGAACAAAACAGGTTTCAAAGAAACAAGCTCCACTCGGCATCTTGATAATCCAGTCACTCTCATCTGGTCCTTTTTAGTCCCTCCCTAAGGAGAGGGCTTTCTTCAAGAGAAATAACCTCTTGGGTGTCAACTTGAGACAGACAATAGAAGTGTTAACTGCTGAGCAGTGCTATGCAGCTAATTAGCAGTACTAAGAGTTTAAAGGTGCTTTTGATTATCAGGGGGATCTATAAGGAATCCCCATCCCCACAGAATACAGGCAGATTTTTTTTTTTGAGGAAAATAAAAACTGAATTGTGGAAAGATGTGTGTGTTCATATAGTGTGATGCAACTTGGGTTTGAATTTCCTGTAGGACCAGGGTAGACACTATAACATTATTCACACTGAGGGAGTATAACAGTTCCTAGAATTCCTCTCCAACCAATTCACAGATTGGGTCTAAACATTGCAGCAACAGGAGAGAATAAGAAGTATCACAAAGGCAGAAACCATTTCTGAGGCTCACTGGTCTATTTAAAAGATGACACAGAGAAAGTGAGGCCTGGACACCATTAACAGACTGGGCAGGACAAGGGCAAGAGAGGGGATCCACCACATCTGAGCATAAAACTTCTGTCCCCTTTTATCCAACAAAAACTAAGCGAAAGTCAACGATAGCTCCTCCTTGCTCTGTGGTCTGGTTTGTTCAGACATCTGCAGAGATTTTCCCCAAGTACATGAGCCTATGTACAAAACCTCGATACGACAGGCATTTGGCTATAGCTTTTAGTCACACACAGCTACATTGCTGTACTAAGACAAAGCTACATCCGAAAACCATTAAATTTAAAATATTCCTTCAAAAAACATATGGCCTTGGCGTTAAAAAAACCCAATCAATCAAACCTTCACAGGTCATCCTTAAATATCAAAATGACAAGTGCATCATAAATAAAGATTTGAACTTATTATTTGGAGATGAGGACATTCAAGATTAAGAGACCCCAAGATGGGAGCGGGTTTACAGGAGAGTTCCTAGCTCCACGGCTGAACATTAGGCCAAGCTGTTGTGTTTGCTGTTGGTAGGGAAACTCCAGGTAAGCTTGAGCTCCTGATCAATCCCTGACGTGCTGGGTCAGCCCATAGCTCTGAACTACATTGTTTGCAGAAGGCTTTTTTTCCTATTAGCATCAGAAAGAAGGCAAAGGCTGTCTCCCTTTGAAAGAGACTGACATATCAGTGAATGAAGAGACAGCAGAGCAAAACTAGTATTTTAAACCTGATGGGTGAGCAACCTCACAAGAGTCCATTTCTAGAAGGACTCAGGTTTAATCAGCTTTTCAGTGGCTGTGATCTCTCATCAGCAGAGAAATCCAGGTATGTGAGGAAGGCCTATTTTTTAGAGAAAATGCTCCCCAACAAAAGGAACAACTTCCCTATTCAAAAAAGGAGAAGGGAAAAAAAAAATCACCACCATTGTTTCTATAACATCTTAATGATAATCCCAATGGACTGGATCCAGATTGCAAGGTATCAGGCTCAGTCTTACCTGCTGGTTCCTGTACTAAATATTTCATGTACATAACCGTCGGCTTAAGCCAGTGTATATTGGCCTCTTCAGATGAAAGAAAATTGGTGTCGGCAGCCTCCTGAGCACATTTTAATAATCAGCCTGATCATGGGTGCATGGCAGCTGCTCGATTGATGGTGTTAGACAGCGAATAAAGAAAGATGCCAGCAGTGCCCTCAGATCTGACATAACGAGGGAAACATCAGTCATTTGGCTAAAAGGCTCATAAAGGCTCCATCAGCTGTGACACAGGAGTCTGTCTTATGCAAAGCTAATGAGGAAATGTGGCAGTGTTAGCATTCTCTTTAGACAGTAACAAGTTGCAAGTGAGCTGCATTTCAGATGAAAAATCCAGCTGAAAACAGAGCAGTTTTCATGATCTTTGCCTAAATAATATGCTGATGATGTCTGGGAAAGACCGTTAGAAATCAAGAGATTTTTAAAGGGTTTCAGGGTAGGCATTCCCAATCACTGCAGCCTGTATATTGACTTCCAATTGATACCACGTGTATCAGTACATAAGATTGTCTCAGATGACTGGACTGACCATCCTCACCATGGATTTCAGACTCACACACACTGCTATTGCTCCCTTTAATGCTGGGAACTATGGGTATCCAGTGGTCAACAATCAGCAAGGTCTGGGTGCAGAGGGCTTTTTAGTTGATCTGTGCAAACCTGAATGGGTCGGTAAGAGCAGACAACCCCGCTTGTATGTTGGGTTGTAGACTCAGACTGAGAACAGTACACCCGGGAGCTGTCTGAACGGTTGCTTCGAAAAGTAGGGTAACAGAAGGGAAGTGGGGCAGAAGAGACTCACAGGTGAATTTTCACTTTCAGTCAAATTTCCATTTCTAACAACTCCTTCCATTTCAGCTTCCTAGCATGTTGATATATTACACTAATTATAAAAATGACCTTCTCCCCTTCTACATTCTTCCTTCCTACCACTGCCAATAGATTTACAGTCTAACGTTATTTCTGTGTATGCCATGAGAGTCATTCCAACAGCAACGGGGCATTAGGAAAAAAAAAGCCAAAAGGTAATTAGAAATCTTGCTGAAATGTTATGTTTGTTACAAGAGGATCACAATGAATGATTCAATGAGCCTCAAAGTTCATCCTTAACATTGATAAGTGGGTTTCTGCCAAGAAATGCACAGCTGGTGACAGCAGGGATTCAGGGTTTGGGAGGGACACACACTTCTAAGGTGAAATTGGAGACAGGGATTAGAATTGGAGAAAACAAAGGAGGTCTTTATTCCTGGAAATGTTAAAGTCATTTTTCAGTGGCAAAGGAAATGCCATTTTTATAGCACGTACCTAATCTTTCCCTTAGTTTTGATGGCAGATGTTTAGTTACATAGGTAGAAAGTGGGATTCGAGTGTTAGAACAAAGACAATGACCATCAGGTTTTCTAACGTTGTTCTTCAGCCACAGAAGCACCGTGTCGTGCTGTCTTGTGGCCTCATGTGTGCCACTTCGTCCACCGGTGCCTCTACCTCCATGTTGACAAAGCAACTAGAAGAATAAAATTATACTGGTAAGCACGGTCAACTTGGTCAACCTGTTAAAACAGAGATCCCAGCACAGTGCAGACTGCAGATACACAGAAGCTTCCCACAAATTCTAACACTGTATTCCAGACTGTTCCTGCCCAAAGTCACACTGCTAACTGCAATAGTAACACAGAACGTAACCTGCCTGAAAAGGCAATCTGCTTCAACAACTACTTCTCCTAAGAGGTTGTCCTTGAGTACTCTCAGTTGCTATAAGTAATGTTTTATTTTTCTTAAAGGTCCATCTCAAATGATTTTTATCAGTCCTCTGAACGAGCATTTAAAACAAATTTCAAAATAATACCCACGGACTACAGCTGCTATTAAGGCCAATTAATTAATGTTTCTGATGACTCTTGAGATCCTTGAATGAGATGTTACATGCTGTATATCAGTGTTTCACTGTATATTAGAGAAGAAAAAAGTATTTTCTTATGAAAATTAATTCTCTGGCCTCCTTTTAGACCTCTGTGTTGTAACTTAACTTCAACTGCCTTCTTTGTAGTAATGACTTACAGACTGTAACACCTTTCCTGGGAAGAGAATTCAAAATTGTGCCAGCACTGTGGAACACCCTGTCAGCATCAGACTTACACTGCAAATGGTTTCAGTGCATAATTTTTTTAACAATAGTGCTTTATTTCTGCTGAAACTTAGTATCACTGATGTATTTTACATTTATCTAGCTCCATTTGCACTTTTATTTGCTTGGTAATGTGGCTTTGCCAAGTTATACTGATATAAATTATAGATTATTGTTTTGGGACACATTCTTTTTTCAGATTCTATTCCAGAGCTGCACAATTTGTTTGTGGTATTCTTCTCAGTTTACTTTCTACAATGTATCTAGTATAACCATTGCCATTTAGTATAATGCATTAGGTTAAGGGTATATAATGCCTAGTTTGTGAGAAGCCAGTGAAATTTTCCTGAGAAATAAATGCATGCCCTAAAGCCATTTTTGCAAAATACTAAATGGTAAACAATTACAATGCTTACGCTAAGCTCCATGTTAACAGCTGCATGTATTACTGACTGACATTCCAAACATTGATACAGCAGTGTCTATACGGAATGTATTTAAAATCATATTTCAAAGCTTGTAACATGCCAACATGCAAATTAATAAATTCTTCTTCCCAAATGTCACTGGCATGGTGATTTCCTGCCAGCCTGAGCGCCATTCTCCTGAAGCAGTAAAAGTAACACAGTCAATCTACTCTGAATCCTATCTCCCTTGCTTCCTGCAGGGTCCCTGGGAGTTTATGATTCATATTCAGAAAGCCGTATGCAGCAGCCCTTTGGGGATGTATATTAATGAAGAAATTTTCTCACGCCAGAGCTGCCTCTTTATTGGAGTACGAAGGGTACAGTCTGTTCGGAGAGGCTTTTTAATTTCTCATAATTAACCCTGCCAGAATTAACATCGGTGGCATCATTGACAGCAAATTAAAGAAGCCACATCAGCAGAGTTAAAGCTTTTTTTGTCTTCCCCTCTCCCTCCTCCCCTTTTCAGCTCCCCCCTCCTCATTTTCTATGTTTAAAGAAGAAAGTTCTCAAAGTCTGTCAAGACAATTGTCCTGTCATTGCACTAAGAGCTCTGCTGGGATAGGTATTATTAGAGCATTTTCAGACTTCCCTGCAGCTAATACCAACCTATTTCAGCTCTTGGCTGGCCACGTGCCATGCAGATCCGTGGCAAAGATCCATGGTTTCTGTTTCTTTCACTCTATGAGGTACAGTGGTTCACCTGATGTCCACTGTGAGCTGATGGAACCAAGATCTAAAGCCCACTGCAGCATTCAGGTAGTATCTACTGACAATGTATTAAAAGACAGATCAGCTGTGCTTTGAGCCTCTTTAGTCTAGCTTCATACCAGCCCATTTTACACAATCCTGGATAGATGATGAAAACAGACTATGAACATCAAGATATCCAAACAAACACTGGTTTTCTTCTGTTAAACCACAAATAAATGTTTTAAGTTTTCATATTTCTGCACTCACTGAAATGTACAAGTAGAAAAGGGATGGATTATTAATCTCCTACCTGATTTTATCCATTGCAAATATGAGAGGAGAAAGTGATTCTAGAGAAAGCCCAACATGGTAAACACCATTATAAGAATTACAATTCAAGCCCACCCACCCTACACGAGCACTCTAAGAATCAGGGCTCTAGAGGTCAAAACCTAAATTGGCTTACACAAATATATTCCCCCTTGTTTGATCTTTTGGTGAAAACTGACACACTATAAAGCTGAAAGGTCTAACAAAGGCAAGATATGATAAGATTGCAGCTGTTACAGTCACAGTAACAGTACCAGCGGATGAACTAAAAACCAGTGCTCTTCATTCACCTACCTACCTACCAATTTGTGTGGAAATCATATTTATTGATTCTTTTATTCCCTCAATCTCATCATAGACTTTCTTTAGCAATGAATGAAACTTGCAATCGTGGTCACTTTGCTTGCTGCAGGACAGAACCCAAACCAAACGTCCTTCCATGAGATCAGGAGATGATGATTTTAATAGCCCAAAAGGAAGAAATTTCCAGTACTAATGTTGTAACCTGCTACTCTGTACTTGCTTCTTTCTGCACTTCCCTCCTCCCAGAGGCCTTGCACTGCACCCTACTCAAAATTTCCAAGTGCTACGATACTTGCCTGGACTTCAAAACATCCCTGGAAAGAAAGATGCAAATTCAGCAGAATATGGTATGTGAAGTATCTTCAACTGCTTGCCTGGCATGTTACTGTAACACGTCAATCTAAAAAGCCCAAATCCACAAAGCCAATAATGTACTTGGAGATTTGATGGCTTAAAAACAAGAATAAGGGATTTCCATCAATAGGGGGTAGAAGCCAGGAAGAACACAATGGTTATGTGACAGCTAACAGAGGTGCACACACGCTTTCCTCAACAAAACACATATTGTGTTGTAGAACACTGCAGTTGGTGTAGAACTGGAAATATGCCACTATAACCAGAATGATGATATGCTGCTTGCATTGTCAGCTGACTTGATAGGCACTGTTCAAACACAATCTGTGAGTAATTTTAGTTTTCCACCAAGACCATCAGAGGGTAAGAATCTGGTTTACATTCAGCAGTCTGAAAGGTCGTGGCAATGATGGTACTGCAGATTACTTGCAGATATGACAGCAGCATCAATTCTTTGAGACTATAATACTAAGAGCGTGTCTTTGTATATAAGAATATATGTGTAGTTTTGTGAGAAGGAACTAAATAACTGCTCAACAACTTTCTGCATTTAAACTGGGAGACAACTGGGGTTTTGCAGAAGTTGTTATTAAGATGGCTTTTTCTATGACTACATAACAACCCTGAGCAGGAATAAGTTTAGGATAGTACCGGTACCATGAATGTATAAGTTCACAATGGAAGAAGGAAGGTTTGTAGCCCTAACATACTGGAGTCCCACCTGAAAGGCAGCAGAAAATGAGCAGAGTCAAACACACCCAGGAGACAAGAACCTTGCTTGGTTATAATTCCTATGTGATTCAAGCTGCTTTTGCGGGAATGACGGTTTGACTCATGAGTAAATCGTCTTGCATGCAGCTACAATCCTGGACAATATTCTTGTACCCCTTTAACTTCTCTAATCACTCTAGAAGTCTGAAGGACATTGAGTATTTTAATTAACTCCCGGCGACTCTTCCCAGAAAACACTACAGTTGAGAAGATTATCAACTGCACAGGATTTCTGGGGTTGAGTCTTTAAAGTCCTTGGGTAATTATGAGACATTTCCAATAGGCAGCAGATACCTGCACATCTTTCTGAGTTAGTCCTCTTCATTTTATGACTATTTCCATCACTAACATACATCTTTTTAAAGCTCTACAGATGGACAACTTAACTGGGAGCACTGTAGTGCAATAAGCCAGGAAAGAGGGAGTACATATGAAAAGGAACAGCCAAGCAGTGCTCAGAGCAACTGGGAAGGTATTTAGAGCTTAGTGTAAAAAAAATCTCTGAAGCCATTTGTTCTGTGTATGGCTGCAGTAAAAGAAAAAGCAACAAGGACACAGAGATGCATCAACAAAGAGCTGTAATACAAATCATAGGAAGGGAGATGATTTCTCTAATAACTACTTCACAACCGGAATTCTGTCCACAGTTTTGAGCATCACACAGGTAAGAGTTTTACTGTAGAGGGGGTGCAACTTTAAAAACCTTGAACCACCTTGGATGCTTAAAGATTTGTTGGCAAGACAGACCAATGTGACTGAGTTTACTCTTCCTAGGAAAGAGATAACTTCGAAGTAAGAAAAATATTTCATTTCATATTAAGAAAATTTTAAATATGGCACAGATGTGGGAGAGGAGGAGAACTTATTCATTAGTAGTTTAAATAAAAACAAAACCGTGGGCATCATTTCACATTTGGAAATAAAGAGCCAGTATCTGCTATAAATGAGAGACATAAAACTCTCATTGACTTCAATGAAAGCTGCGAGTGTGCATCCAATTGAGGAATCCGGATCACAAAATGTAAAGAAAAATCATTTTGCTTAGAAAGTAATGAACATGACATATTATGCTGCCAAGTAATATTATTGCCACAAAGTCTCAATGAGTTTATGAAACAGACTGATATTTTTATTAGTAGAGTAGATTGAAAGAGAGCAAAAAAACCGTGGATGTACAACGGTAAAAAAAAGCAGGCTTACTGGGCCAAATGCCTTTTTCATGTCCATAAATTGCTAAGTGTATTTCTAATTAATTTCCTAATTCAAACAGCCAGAAATAAAGAGCAGAGGCTTTTGAGTGTGCTGTGAACTCAGGAGAGACTTTGTAGACTTGGACAAATAATAGTATAAAATGGTTTATGAAACCAGAGGGTTTATGGTCTATAAATAACTTCCATGTATTTTTATTCTTTACACGTACAATATTACTGAGGACTGGATGATAGCTTTTCACTGCTGCCTGGTTGACTTCTTCCACATACACACCCAAGGTAATGACGATATTGATCCTGAGAGACATTTTTTGAGACAGATAAAAAAGCCACACAACTGAACTAATAGAAAGGGCCTAGGAACTTAGTGGTAAAACCACAGTCCTTCAAGTGAATAGCAATTGGCTATACGGTTTAAAACCTACATCCTAATATCTTCAGGAGTCTGGGATGAAGAAGGAAAAAAATGACAGAAAGAAATAAAGGAGTAAGACATCTAAAAGATGACTTATGGCAGTTAGTGCCTTTAACGGGCTTTTAGATGGCTACCATGTAAATTTTTAGACATTCAAATAGTATTTAAATCCCAAAATACAGAAGATGTGTATCTGTCAGTGTAAACAAGAGACTCACTGAGAAAATGCTTCTGATCTTTAGGACTTACAACATGTTCTTTTTTGGTTAAATGTGCAATTCAAAATGTGCCTAATTCCTAAAATCCATATATGTGACACTGCCTGGGTTTCCATGACTACTGCTCTGAAAACCATATTAATTATTCAAGAGGTCCATGCCATTCTCCCTGCGTTCCATAAGGAATGCTGGGAAGCACTGTCTGCCTTTATAGAGCAATACAGATATTTAAAAGGACTGCATC
This sequence comes from Dromococcyx pavoninus, assembly GCA_033558185.1. NCBI lineage: Eukaryota > Metazoa > Chordata > Aves > Cuculiformes > Neomorphidae > Dromococcyx > Dromococcyx pavoninus. Next base: position 3,200,906 of record JAUMJL010000028.1, read on the forward strand.
GCTGGCTCTAAATACCACAGATATTTTCCTACAGCACTATGACATCTGCATGATAGGTCCCATAAATATTATTTCAACACTTCACTACATCAGTCAAAAAATCAAAACCCACACACAGAAAAACTCTCCTCTCTGTTTTTTTCTTCTATATTTCAACAGCCTTCAAAAAAAGGTGCTTTAATTCTAGTCTGTTTATCATCTTGATATAATCCTATTTTAAACAAAGTCAAACAGCTTGCATGCAGTAGGGATTAATCGCCTGTGTTTGTCTAGAGGATATAGTTTCAAATTGTGAAACTTCCATTAAATCAAATTTCTCACATCAGCTGTGACTAAGCAGCTGTTTGCCGTATCTGTTGATCTCTGTATATTTTAATAACCATAATCAGTGCAAGGTACATTCTTTGCAGATAACGTTATCAAAACACACTGTAACAAAGTAAGGAATGTCAGTGTTTAAGCAGTACATACCACCGCCGACGTCCTGTCACAGCGAGACGATCAGTGCCAATCACACCAGAGCAGCATGGGCGCATTATGGGGCCAATTACTCAAAGGCAGAGAAGAAAGGAAAGTGGGCCAGATCCTCCTCTCAGTGGAAGCAAGATAACAGATCTACCCTAGATTTATACCTGTGTGACTGAAAGCATAATCTGGCCCAGCATCAATCTTCCCGACATGGAGTTGCTTGGGATCTCAGATTGGTATATATGTAATATTCAGGCAGCTCTTATGGAAAAAGTCCACAGAACAAAAGAGAAAATGATAGCCCTAAGTCAAATCATTATATAAAATGCCACTGCTGAGATATATTCTAGTTCTCAATTAAATGCTCTATATTCTTTCCATACTTTGGCTGCAAAAATAATATTCTCTATTAATTTCTACATTTTTAGGGAATATTTTTCAGTTAAAAATTAAAAATCTATTTGTTTCCTTTCCAGAACCCCCAAGTCACAGCCCCATTACATTCTCCAGTAACATCTACAGAATATCTGAACACACTGCTTATCTTTTACCTAAAGTGGGGATTTAAATGCAGTTGGCAAGGTGAATTTGAATTTCTCCAAAGCACAGATACAGCGTTTTTAGTCCTGTCACAACATAAAAAAAGCCAAGTGAACTACAGGGGAAACAGAGCTCCAGATTCAAAGCCTATCTCAGACAGAATACCATGAACAGATCCCGGACTGACACTCCCATAGTGTGACCAAATACACAACAGTAAAAATCACGCAGAAGTATTTCTAAGTGTCAGAATCGTGGGAACACACGCCATGCCTGTGTGTGCCTCTCCCAGTGCACTGGCTCTCTACGCTACTCCTCACGCTCGTAACACTTCACAAGCTGGTCTGCATCCTGATGCAGGTCACAGTAAAGCAGCAGTGGAGGAGCAGGACCCAGGACTGAGAAGGCAGTTTTGTCTGGTAATCTTTCACATCTTGTGTAACCTACTTACCCTCTCTCAACATCTGCCTCTTCTGCTAATGTTTGCAGGATGAAAATCTCTGCCCCTCTGGCTATGTACAGCACCTAGCACAATGCTTGTGCGCCCTCAGTTTAAACCGGAACAACAAGACGTGGGTACAATACAGCTAATATAATTTTACATACTAATAATAATTTCCAGTTGCATATTTCCAGGGTTTATCTGTGGGGTTTTTTTTTCCTCCTCCCAAACACATTTCACTAACAGGGCACCATCATTACTATTATTATTTACTATTCACATTGCAGCTCTAGCGCCCACAGTGCACATTCTTTATTACTCCCAAGTTCTCACTTGCCATACAAAGTGCTCCATCCAAATACAGATAAAAAATAATTTCCTCAAGAGCAAGGTGTGAACTGAGCATACTTAATTGTGTGCTGTTATATCAACTGTATAATGTTGCAATAAAATTCCAAAACAATGTGATTAAAAATTATACCAAATGAGGATACCAAGGTGCCATAGCCAGTCAAAGTGCATTTATCCAATCTAAATTATATGCTAAGCAAATAAAATAAACATGCAATTTGCTAATTAAAGCGCACACTCATGTATCCTGTAACCGCCATAAATTATACAGCAACATTTAATTTTTTTACTGTTTAGCAACGTTTATGACTGCTTTACTAAATTAAACACAAAATGAAGGGGCAGATTAGTAGGGAAACAACTGCTTTTCCCCTCCCATTTCCTTTTAGATTTCTTTTTTCCATAGCTTTTTCGGTTTGTTGGTTTTGTTTTTAACAATCGCACCTCCCTACAACAGTACCTTAATTTCACTGTGGATCTTCTCCATTTTCATTTCCAAAGTGTATGTTCCACCCAATTCAACAGCCATTTACTTTTGTAAATTTTCTCCAGTAGGGAAGCCAGAGTATTTTGTTCATCTTATTTAAATAACCTTTAATAAGAATTCTATGCCTAAAGTCCTCACATTTCGTCAATGACAAGAATGGCAGGGTTTTCCCCTCAAATACGATGAATTCTTTCATTCCTTTCATTTCACCCTAAACAGACTGCCCAAATCACAAACAGCAGCTGACTAGGTTCCTGTTGGAGCTGTGAGCCTTCCATCATCTGGAGTCAAACACTGAAGGCATTCCTGCACTCCACTCAAGGGGAACTCTGAATACTTGGGGTTTGTTTTCTTTTAAAATGCAAGAAAACTCAGACTCTCTGTTTGCCTGGCAACCAGCTCAGCTGTGTCTTAGACTTCTCAGAAACAAGGTTTTATCCCACAATACGGTCAGGTAAAGAGGAAGGGAGTAGGAGGGGTGGAAAACACTGTTCAACCCCTTACTCTACTCAACTGCTTTGCAGCTTCTCTGAAAACTACATAGGGACTAAGTTATGGCATCTGAATCTTAGCCCAGTTTCTCACCTCTGTTTTCCAAACCTCTTCCTCCCTTTGCACTTGTATGAAAGGCAAAATGCCAATAATTAATAGAGTATGGAAGAAAAGTGGCTTATTTTCATATTCATGGCCAATACCCAAAGATTAACACTGCTCAAAATCATCCATCTATCTGAACTTTAGAGATCATCTATGACTAATGGGCTCTTGTAAGTTAAAATGAGAGCATTAGACCACACAACAACCTTTGCAGTTGGCCAATGTTACCTCTAACAATAAAAAAGAAATTCATGTTCAATGCATTAGCATTGGAGTGATGTTCTGTACCCAACAGTTACCTCCACGCTTCCCCAACCACTGCATACCGCTGGCACACTAAACCCTCTATAAATGTCAAGTTAATCACAGACTATTTAGTCTTGCTGGGTACCAGTGCTGCTGAGACAGTTTGGCAGATTCTGACGCATTCTGCATTCTAAACAAATGCAAATCCAAACCAACACACAACTGCCAAGGCAATGCAATAGTTTTATGCAACTGTAAAGATGATTAAGGGCACAAATATCTTTCAGCTGAATCCCATGATTACTCCTGGAAGCCCCAAATGGCTGTATCCAAAGAGCGTACAGAAACTGCTACTGTCCCAGACTTCTTACAGAGGTCAAAGTGCTTTGTCAGAACCAGCATCCTAATATCAGTTAATTCATCCAAAAGTTAGAATCACTACAGATCTGTTTTTTCTAGGATATCCTAGAAATTAATGTATATTCTAGAAGAAATTTGTCAGCAGATACTCCACACAGAGTGGGGCTTCTTACAACAAAGCAACTGAGGAACACTTTCTCCAAACCTTTTAGTTGCACATTAGTATAATAATATTGTTTCATACATGTCTTCCCTTCAGCAAGTCAGATGAGTACATTTGCACTTTGTTGGTTACAGATGCCTTTTTAATTGGTATTACTTTGCTGGGAGGATCAGTGAGTTAGTGGCTTCATACATCAGTTTTGCTGCAAGACCATTTCCCTTAGAAATACTCCTGAATTCCCATCTTCAATGAAAACTGCTTCTCACTAGAATAAGGAAATAGTTTTGCTATCTAATCTGCCTCCTGAAACCCTGCCTAAAGACAGCTCCTGCTTTGCTGGTAATTTATTTTTTGGAAAATGGGTGGAAAATACTTTTCTTTTTGTCTTTCAGACCATCCTTTTTCTAATTTTTCCTGCTGACTGGCATTTAATAATATTGCTTCTGCAATGAAGAGAAAGCATTAGATTCTCTTGAAAACAAAATGTTGCAATATTTTTTCAAAAAAGCAATTTCTTCCTCTTACACATGTACAGAGATATGTTAGCTGGAAATTATCCACTATGCCTTGCCCATAGGGGGGTCCAACACCATCTCTCAAACCTCTGCTTATGCCAAGTGATGTAAAATAATTTTAAGTACTAGAGAGAAATGGTCTCTGCAACTCTACAAGTTTAAGGATGAATCATTTTCTGCTCTCTGATTTACGTCTCCATCTGCTTTGATTTTGGGGATTGGAACCAGATCTTGGACTAAGAAAGTTGATGCCAACAGCCTGTGAAGCCAGCGCCCATCAAAAAGATGTGGTGGTTTTAAACTGAATGGCCCGTGTCAGTAAGTATTGTTAGGCTAAACACTCCAACACAGGGACAGGATGTGCTAATTGACAGGGAACAGCAGATGCATAATTTAGAGTCATAAAAGGGATCTACTTAGCACAGGTGGGGTTCTTGACTCAGTAATATTTGGTCCAGCTGTTTATCAAACTTAGAATATTTAAATATGACCTTCAATCCCTCCTCCCCTTTTGTCTGGCTGAGAAAAATCAATAGTGCTTTGTTGTAGGGTTATGAGAAATTCCAAAAGTGCAAGATAAGCTACTCTCTCAGTTCAACCCTAATAGCCAATGTAGCTCAAGGGAACTCACAATTATCGAGACCACAGTTCGCTATATCTGTTGTTATAACTTAAGGATATTCTGATGCTGGAAAAAAATAGTTGACATCATTTCCAAATTTCTTACTGCAAGATACTTAGATATCAAGTCCTGGGAAGCCTTCCTATGAGGCGTGAACTCTTCAACAAATGGAATCATGAAGTCCCTCACCTTCTCCTCCTCCTCCCAACATGGATCAGCAAACTTATTTTTAAAGTAAAAAAACAGCAGCATAAAGTATTCTTAATTAATTCCCAAGTTATTTAAATAGCCCATTTTATAGGAAAACACATAGCTCAGACACAATACAATTCATGCACCTTGTTTGTAGAGTCAGATTCTTCTCTGGTTTACCATTGTAAAGCCAAAGCAACTCCACAGGACTGAATTCTATTACATCACATTTCCAGAAAATAAAGGAGACCGCAGCCCTGCCTGTTGACCTCTGTGGGATTTTTGCTTAAGTATCGCCAGATAAAGCCTTTTGACATAAAGAGGAATGAAAATGAATTTTAAAAGAAAAATGTGCAACAGAAAATGCAAGGCAATTATCTGATTACTAATAGGAAGAGGTACAGAGCTACAATGTATAATGTTCAAGGGATTATCCAGCTTTGAACAATGCTTGCTTAACAGCTGCTACCGAACTGTGGTCTGTGTACTTGGCAGAGGGTTTCATTAATGATAATCTACAGTGTTTACAGCCCATAGGCCTCTAAATATGTTAAGAACCCTTTTTATTTGTATTTTATAATCCTTTTCCCTTATGTTTTATGTTTTTCTTGATATTTTTGAGATCTGAGGAGGTTCATGTTTCAAAATGATTAATTCTGCTCTGACAACTGCAAAGCAAGATTGCAGTAAATGTTCCCTTGTTATCAAGACTATGTATTTATAAACAGAAAGGAAAACCATCTAAATTCATACCAGGGTTTGGATCACCACCAGCTAATACATTCAGATGCCAATATACAGTGCTCATTGTTTACATGGGAAAGTAAATGTCAAACAGAGGTGTCTTTGCCAGTTACTAGATATTCTTCAGTCACTTCTTGGACCTGTCAGGTTGCAGCAAATTGAAACTGCCTCATTTTTGACTTTGCGTTTGACCTTAACTTCATTTAGAGGAACCCTGCAATTATTTTAAAGGTACAGTATTGATTTAGACTTAGATTTACTTTAGAATTTGGTTTTCAAATGTTTCCCTGATCTGCTCTTTATGGCAACACTTAGGTGATATTAGGAAAACAGAACATAATTAAGAATATAGTTCTGTTCTGGAGGGGTTTATGTATTATGCAGTACTCTAGGAAGAAGATCATGATTCAAAAGCCAAGTTATTGAGTCCTGGCTGTAATCGTTTTGACACACAATATTTCAGTGGCCATGATTCTGTCATGATAAAACTAAAGGAGGTTACTGCTTCAAAGCAGTTACCACCGTTAATTTTGACACAGGACAGTGCACTTCTCCTTCAGTATTTCCTCCGTTTTGTCCTCTCCTTCTTTTCAACATCTAATTTGTGCAAGTGCCCCTTGTGGCTGGTTTCCCCATCTCAGTGATGCTCAGCTGCCGGGAGCTCTCCTGCCAGGCTGCACTCCCTGGGGGATGTGGCAGTGCAAAGAGCTCCCTTCACCCACAGCAGTATGAACCAGAAACTCTCAGCGATGTGTTATACTCATTCCAGCTGGTATCACAGGAGCATGAACACTGCATCTCAAGCCGCTAGAGGGTTTTTTTTACACTGGCCCTCCAGTGTGCTGAGCTGCTGAGCTAGCCTCACTAAAATGTACACTTGAAAGAAATCCTCTCCCCTCCTGATCACTATTGGTTTCTATAGAAACAAGAAGGAATCTCTGTTCTTCTCTAAATTTTTTCCCCTAATGCTTTTTTGCAATACTGTATGAAACCAATCTTTTCAAAAAAAACATATTTTTTTTAACTCCACAGCCCTCCATTTATAACCTCATCATCCAATTAAAGAACAATAGATTAGATAAAAAATGGGCATGGTTTCTAAATTTTAAGCTACTCAATCCTATGTATTAACTATCTGTGGTCAATCCATCTCTCCTGGGTCATTTTATGACTCAAGCATTTCAAAGTAAATACTTTAAAACAACGGTACATCACATGAGTTAAAAGGGGTCAAGAGGATATTTACTTAACCACTAGCTGACTTTTTAACTCAGAAATATTTCAGCAGTTACTGTATTTAAATGAAATGCATCTCCTCAGCATCCCCATAAATTACAACTCCAGGGTTTCCATCCATGTTGTGAGTCACCACCCCGATCCCGATGCCTGCAACTTCTTATTATTTAGATAACTGTGATGTTTGCTTGCTTTGTTATTGCACCCTTCTCCGGAGACTGCATTTGCACAGGAACTGCTAAGGCTTGTAAATATTGTATCTGCCTTGTTGTAATCACTAGGCAAATACACTTGCACTCAGTCATATAAAAAACCTAGGAGCTATAGAACCATGAAAAATTTCTCTAACAGAGGTTTGACTTCAAAAAATTAGAGAAGACAATCTTTACAACAAATAGACTATCAGAGACTACACTAGCCAGAAGTGAAAGCAGTAATACAAAGATGTTACTGAGTATCCACTGTTCTCTCCTATCAGAGAAAAAAGAAGCAATAATCATCATTCACACCATGAACATGCAATGCTTTTTTTATAAAAACAATAACGGGCACTCATTTTTCAGTGCACATAAATAATTTCCTTTTATAGTCAACTCACATTTACTTACACGTTTACTTGGAAAGTTTAATATTCATGCACACACAAATGACTTACTGTAGGTAGCGAGTTGAAGTGAACAGAATAGAGGTTGATTATATTAGGCAATTGCAAATGGGACCAAATTGATTCCTGATGTCATTCTAACACAGCAAAGTGACACAGGACAGCTTCTGCCCAACACATCTGAAGGAAACACTCAGTACAAACACCAGTTTACTACCACCGCTACCGCACCGGCACTGTCTGCTTACCAGCAAAGAGGCCAATGGGACAATCGGAGAATAGCAATCCGTGAAGTGTTACTTGTTTTCTAATCCTATGTTTGCTTTGGTGCATTTTTGTTTTAAAGAAATTAAAATCCTTCTGTAGGTGCTAATAATATTATGAGAGTTGTAAACTGAACAAAGTGCTGTGTCAGATTTAACTATAAGTCTGCACACAATTCCAGTACCACTGTATATAATGCTAAGACTTTCAGCATCATCTTTGAGCATCTAGCACAATGACGTGCAAGACAGAAGTCACCTCAAAGTCCTTGGTGGGTCTGCTTCAGGCTTTTATGCGAACATATTTTGTCTCAAAAAGAGAAGAAAAACAAAGAAGCGTTTACAGCATTGTTTCTTTCAACAAATAACCTGTCCCATATTTTTAAATATTTTTTTCTAGTTAGATTCAAGATGGCAGCTTCAAATGCAAAACTCCTAATTCAAAGTAGAAGAACTGACTAGAGAAACATACCAATGTTATATTTTTTGCAGAACAGTTAGTCCCATCATAGAAACAGCTGTTCAATATTAATTGTTTGACATTGCCAGAAATAACTTGTCCCATAACTAACACAGTGTTAACAGTTTCAACTTTGAAAATAATTACCAAGTGTTTGCTCCAGGGGCACTAGAAGCCATCATACCAGAAGCCATCAATTTCCAGAGGTTTTGTTCCATTTTACCATAGGAAAATATTGTGTGTCTACAAAGAGCCATTTTCAGCATTAAATTTCATCTTTGGAACATTCACGCATTATGACCAAAAAAAAAAAAAATCAAACAAACAAAAAAGCCCCACAGTCCCAGCATAGACTGGCATTCCTCAAAGGCCACCACGAAAAAAAGATGTGTATGACTGGATTGCTTATTCGAGAGCACAGCAGTCAATAATGATTACATCGATATTAACAACGATGGAATATCAGATGCCTGGTGGTCTGCCAAAAAGTTTTATGGTACCTACTATGCATATTCTCTTTCTGTCTCTCCAGGGAGAAAGAGATTTGTACAGCTTCCTGCACAGAAACTTATTTCAAGGGATATGTTGGTCAAAGGGAGGACCTGAAAACATCATGTCAAGAACCAGGAGAAAAAGGGGGCCACAGATAACTTTCATTGTCATATCTAGAAAGCATTTAATACATGCCAAACTCACAGTCAACAAATGTATGGCATAGAAGAGTGCAAAACTTACATTACTAATTCTTAGTTCAGAGAAGTTCTGTGAAAGTAGGAAATCTCTCTCTGCCAACATTAGTCTATACTGAGGCTTACTTGTTTCTAGTAGGGTAGAGAAAAAGCCTACTTCTAGAAGAAAAATAAAAAATAATAATAAAAGACTGTTTCAAGCAGATACTCTTCATTTGCTAACAGCAGAACATGCCTTCATTCTTTACCTTATTCCCAGTCTACTCCAGGTTCCACCTGTGTGTGGCCATCTCCAGCTCTCCTGAACAGTCAACTGAACCCACTGTCTATTTGCTGTGGCTGTTATTACGAGATTATGTAGCAAAACAAGAATATCCAGTTGTTGGTCATTGATTTATCTATAAAACAGTAACTGTAAAAATGATAGAAGGGGTTCTGTACTAGACAGTCTTGTGAAACAGTTTATTACTTAAGCATTAATGACCCGTTTAGAGGTCTTTACTGGTCAGGTAATGACCAGCTAAAGGAGTTAAGGGCCCGAGGCAAAGCACTCTAATAAAACCCTGCATACAGCATGTGTTTCATTCCTCCAAATTCTATTAGGAAAGAGAAGCGTAAAGGGTAATGAAAGACATGTCCAAGAGGCACTCGTATCAGCCCTCTCATTTTATATTTGGCATAACACACATGGCCTTATTCCAGCGGCACAAATCATTCCTTGTTTATACTACCACCTATCATGGAGAAGAGCAGTAACTACAGCCGAAAATGGCCAGTCAGGATGTTAAGGACCTTGTTGCTTTGGGCAAATAAACCTTCTTCTAACTGAAGGAACCAGTCTTACTATTTGAGCACCCAGTATCCTTTGCACCTTCAGAGAACACATGCTTGAAAGACAAAGAAGGGAGTCAATATGTTGTCAGGCATCTCAGTTAGTTCTGCTGGCTCTAAAACCTACTCAAGTAGTATTAAGGGTGGAGGGATTAAGCATTTTCTTTATTTCTATATAACTGTACTCAAACGTCCATTTGATTTTTATTATTTGGATTATGAGGAAAAGCATATTAAGACAGAGGTTTAATATTGATATCTCCACTCTAAGACTGAGACAGAACAGCTGTATATATAACTCGGCAGTAAATGAGAAGTCAAGGGTCGGAAAAGTAGCCAGGGCCCCACTCCTGGCTTCAGAGGCAGGTAAAACACGCAGAGCCACATAACCGCATCTCGCTATTACATCCCCACAACATCATTGATTTTGGTTCTGATTTATGGCATCATTTGTTCTTGATAAGAGCCACTTGCCAGCAGTACTCAGAAAAAAGTAAAATACAATCTAAGAGTGGAAATTAAAAAGAAGAGACGATAAAATACTAAGAACTGCTAGAAGAATGTGCAGAGATTTCTGTATTTGCAGGATGAGATATTCTAGGTACAAGCAAGTTTATTTGCTCAGCATTTATTACTGTCTCGTCAACAGTAAAACAAGGATAAAGAACATTCTGATGACTTAGTAGAAAAGTTACTTAATTTCACTCTCTTCTACGACTATAGTATATTTTGAATGTTAATTTTAAAAAACACTCTTTGGTGTTTACACAACTAATTATAATAGCTTCTTCAGAGCGTTCCCAATTTTTTGTGCAAACAGCTTTTTAATCCATCTTCAAAGCTTATTTCAGACCTTAACAATCCTTCAAAGCCATTGCAGTCAACCACATAAACACATATAAAGCCAAATTTAACTCATGTACTGAGTAGAAAAAGCATGGTTTCATCCTTAGACCTTTCAACTTTCAAGGTCAAATATCTCAGTGCTTTATTTCAGACCATCTGAAGTGATCACAACACAGCCTAGGCATTACTGAAATTAAATTTTCCATCAGAAGTGGGCAGAGCAGAAAACATACACTATACGAAACATGACATGATTATTTTTACAGCTACACTTTGAAGAGCCAAGGCTACAAAAATAAAATTTAGGCCCTAACTAAAAGTTGATCCTGTGCATACATCACAAAGCCTGGATTCAAAGCAGAAGATTTATTCATTTTTGGAGCCAAATTATAAACTTTTACAACACAGGGTTAACAGCAAAAGTGCTGACACAACAGTAAGTATATAGTGGCGCCTGCAAGCAGCGCTATAATTAATCTAAGTGTACTGTCATTACACTAAATGCTGCTTCTGCAGGATCGTTCCAAATCACGAGGCGCTTGCTTTCTCAGATAACATGCAGTTTATTTCCAATCATGTACGTTTCTAGTCGTGGCATGATTTGCTAAAGGACCATTAGGTCTTGAAGCAATATCTTAATCAAATCAGAATTTTCTTCTGTAAAACAAATCTTTGGCTTTTGGAGAATTAGTAACATCTAATGCCTAAGGACAGAGATGTGAAACTGTGAGCTGAAATATGCACTGCTGGAGACCATACTCAGCCTCCTTGCTTCTAGCCATTTACAAGTACATCTATCTAACCTCCTACCTACACAACTACACTTTATATGGTCATAAACTACCAATGCAATATCTAAATTATACCCTGAAAACTCCAGGTTTGAAACAGGTTGTACGAAAACTCACCTCATGCGGTTTATTCATTTCTGCGAGAATAGAAGGCTCTGATTCCTTTGGATGGAACTCATTTAAACAAAGCCCAACAGCAAACACCCATAAATTAAAGCATTATTGGTATTTATGCAGAGAAACATGTAAACTGAGTGGATTCTGTGCAAAAAGTTTTTAAAAGGAAACAAGTAGAAACTTGCATATCAAGCTAACTGCACATACAAAGTTAAGTAATTTGTGAATTAATACTTTAGAATTCATACTACAAATGAAGAGAAAAAAAATCTATCCTGTCTGGAAACCTGTTTATTCACATGCATTTTAGACTTTTTTCCCTACTTTCTCCCACATCTCCTGAAGTCATACTGCTTTAATAAACTAAGAAATTATGGGAACAGAATGAATTCAAATATTTCACTTATCTATCTGAAGCTGGTAGGACAGACACCAGAATACACTCATTTTACTTCAACATAAGCTACCTTTGAAGTAACTGTCTGCTTCGAACTTTATGACCAAGCTACTATAATTATGTTTACAGAATTAAAATATATATACCAGAATTACTTCTGATATGCAGATCACTGATTAAAGGCCAATCTGAATTCTACAACAGGATTTCTAGAAAAGCAACACTAGCAAGGAACAGGTATGCTATATAATGTAAATCACTTTGTCAAACTGTTACTTTTCAGTGTAGTGCTGGGTAAATGAATATACAGAAACTGCAAAAATACACAGTAAAAGTCAATGGCAGCACTAGAAGCCATGACCGCTGGGCCAGCACAGACCACTGAGATATTCAGCATCTTCACACTTGGCGAACAGCAGAGTTGCAATAGTGAGAATTAGATAAAACAGCTTCAGAAAAACATGTGTTTAAAAGACACTAACACCATCAAGCAGATGCAGAATAACCATTCATGCACCATGGCACAAAGTCATGTTATGTTTTTCCACCAATACATGTATTTCATCTAGTAAACAAAGAATACCACAGTACACATACATACGCATATATACTCAAAGAATGTCTGATGACTACTCTACATTTCAAGAGAGAATAATGATTATAGACACATGATCTTAGCCTGCAGTGTGTCAAAACCAAGAGCAAGGTAATATTAACAAATTAACCATAGTTATTCTTTCTTATCTAAAGATGCCAGTCCACAAACATTTTAATTCAGCAGTATTTTTTCTCCCCCAGCAGTGGCATTCATGCAATTGCATAGGTAGGTAGACCGGGAAATTAACCTGGCTGCAAAATAGTTTCCCTCCCTCCCATTCCTGCCTCCGTAGGTAGATAGAGAGATAGATAGATAGATGGATAGATAGATAGATGGATAGATGGATGGATGGATGGATGGACGGATGGACGGATGGACGGATAGATAGATAGATAGATAGATAGATAGATAGATAGATAGATAGATGCATGCTCCAGGATCATTTGCTTGATCTGTTAGACTGGAAGGCAGGACAACATTTGTCCTGGCAGCCTGTGGATGTGTCAGATATGAAGTGAATGAAAAAACACATCTACAATTGACAGTGACCAGGCTGAGGATATTTTATGAATGCTTAAAAAAATATCTAGGGTTCATTATGCCCTTTTTATTTTCAAGCTTTCCAAGTCTCACATTTGGAAATCCAAACTCCTCTTGGCTCAGACAACAAAAAATAAAACACATTACTGTAGCAACTAACAATATTACCATATCCTCTGTGTCAGCCAGCAGCAGCACAACAGGCTATTGCTACAGAACTGGAATGGTCAAACTATGCCAGCTGTGTCCTAGCCTGTAGGCATACCTGCAGGAAGGAAAATTAACTTTAATAATATCCAATGAACACGCCCGTGGAGTCCACTATGGTGTTTGGTGGAATAATTCCCTGAAGCATGGAGACAACCATAAAGCTGCTGAGGAAGAATATCTGAGGCCAATGTCCTAAAACATTCCAAAAAGAGGTGACCAAGGGTGCACTGTCCTCTGTTGACCGAAGAAAGAAGTCAGCACTACAAGACAGGACAGTTAAATTGTGTGGCAGGTCATACTCCACCACTAGCCACACCTGGGCTGGCCTCCACACCAACACGTCACAAGTATGCCCAACAGCACAGATGAGCGCAGCAGGTTTTAGGAGCCAGGGACAGGTTCTCAGCTACTGCCTCCACATCTATTAAAGACACCGTCACATTTGTAACATCCTTTCCTCAGTAGCAGGAAAGATCTGCTGAAACCAAAAGCAACAAATGACATTGGGTAGAGCAAGCAGTGCTTCAAACTCAACACACCCCACTGTGGGGCAGAAGTCACGGTCGCTTGGTTCTGCTGAATCTCCCAGGCAATACATACACTCGCATGTTACAACAGCAGGCTCACATCTGTCAGTCAAGACCAGAAGTAGTGATTCTGGTTATTTTGTCCAATTGCTACCTGCTAGAAAACATACAAACACTTCAGACCGAAGACCCAACCAACCCCCTTTAGGTGGATCACAAGCCACAATGCTAGAGGATCAGACTTACTTCTGGTGCTGCGACTGCGGCATTTTCCGTTGTATTGTCGCTAATCTTCGGGCCGGTGCATAGAGGCCTTTTTTTGCAGGATAAGCTCTCCTGGGCAAGGGCAGGAGGCTCTGTCCCCTCAGGATGCCAAAAGCCCTAAGGTCATGCTTTCGCTGTCACCAGGCTATTACTGAAAAGCCACAAAGTTCTATTAAAGCAGAAACAATTTGTTAAGGGTTTTGCTAGTGTTAAGGAAACAAGATGGCTCAAATATCTCATATCAGAAGAGAGCTGTAAGCATCAGATCATTAGTGGGCAGACACAGCCCTGAGTCAGAGCCTTATACCAGCCCTAAAAGGCAGGAGCTCAGACATCACCGTGGATCTTGCATTTGCTAGTGGCGAAACCTAGTGATTAGTCAGCACCGAGAGCTGCTGAATCACTCTTCAAAGGCACCTATCTCCCTGCTTACATCAGCTAGGCAGTCACTGCTCTTCACTTAAATAGTCTGGGCTGTCCATCTACAGCCAGTGCCTTTTCCTAAGCTTGCACAATGCCTAAACTATGGTGCCTAAGTCTGATCCCCGGCCTGTCACAATATACTGGCTAATAAAACAGTAATACTGACATGCATAAACAAAAAGATGCATATAATTTTGTATTAGTTATTCATATAACTTTTCTGATTCAATAATTTCAAATGCAATGCAATATTTATCTTTTGCCGTAACAATCACGAATATATTTAAATAGCATTTAAAGTTCTTTTCTATTCAGAGTTTATCTCTCATTATCAATTGTATTCATTATTTTGGATTAAATGAATGTAAGCATTGATATTCATAGAAGACAAGTGACATAATAAGTTGATGAGACAATTAGCATGAATTACGCCAATAAGCCCAAATTCCCCAAAATTCCTGCACCATTAAAAACTGCCCTTGATTAAAAAAACCCACAAGATTAATATCATATTTTATTATTGTGATTCTTTAACATTTTTACTGACTGTGACAGACTTCACCTGGATAAATCTGAATTCTGTCAACTCTCATTGTAACAAAATCCAGTCTTAGAGATAAGGTTCTCTCCACAGGGGCCAAACAAAAGCAATCAATATTTTCCAGCTAAAGGACAATCTTTGAGTCAAGATGTGTGTGAAGAAAATCTTTAGCCAATTCTTAGAGGAAACTAACTACTTAGAAATACATAATGAGCTATTAAACTTATTGCTTTAGAATTTAACAGGAGTTTTAAAAACAGTGGAATTTATTTTCTCATGCCAGTGGATGAAAAGTGTTAGTAGCACTTGAAAACGATGGACACAATAGAAAATTTGTGAAATAAAACAGAAAAACTAATAAAGTAGAAGTTCTATTCCTCAGTGATAAAACTGAACAAACAGCATATTGGTCAGTGTACAGTGGCTTTGTCTGTGACAGAACTCTGATATCTTCAAATATCCACTTGGGCAGAAAATGGCTGTTCGGCCCTGTGTAAAGAATATATTTGAATGTTTTCTTCTTTTTTTGTACCTTTTTATGTCTGAAATCAAAGAAACAATAATTACAAATTGATTTTGGAATATTTAATCCTGCACATTTGTGCAATTTTTTTTAGGTTTTTTTTTTCTTAGTTGGGTTGAGTTGGGTTGGGTTTTTTCTTCTGGGGAGATATAAACATAATTGAAAAAAATCCTCAGGACTTTTCTTACCAAACAGTAGGATTTATAACAGAGAAGCAAATCTCCTTATTTAAAGGAGTGCTCCGATCAAAGTCAATGACACTGCAGCATCCTGTAAAAGCAACAGAGCTTACACTGGAGTCAACGTGAGTGCCAGGAGGATGATAAACACAGGTATGTTTCAGAAGCCTAAGCAGAGACAAATTAGAAACACTTAGGTGAGGTGTGTATAAGTAAGGTTAATAAAATTCCACGGAACGTCACAGTTCAGTTCAGATAGCCAATCTGTCCACTCACAGTGTGGCAAAAAGTCAATATATGTATTTCAAGAGCTATCAGTAACTTCCCCACTAAATCCTGGTTGTGCTACGAACATGGGAGTCTTCAAAAAAATGCAGGTTACATCAAAGAAACATCTAATCTGTCTGTACTTGAAGGCTATGAGAAAGACCTCATCTGACCACGAGAGGGAGAAATGAATCATACACATTGTTTACTCATGTTTCCATCTAAAACCAAGCTCACTTGGAACACATTTCATAAGTTCAGTATGCTCAGGCAACAAACTGAAGAGCACTGAGACCCCTGCCTATACTCAACTAAGGGAGGAGAGAACAAAATAAAATCCCACAACCCCTCTTTTATCAAGGGATGTTCAAGCACGGTTAGGAATAGTGGGATCACCAGGGACACCATTTGAAGACATGCAGGGTCTGAGTTTCCATAAGAATCTTAGGAAATATTCAGGAAAGCTGTAATAGAGATTATTGCAGATTCAGTCATGCTTTGTGGTTTTCACCTCAAAATAAGACACTGATGTACACACGTAGGGTAACCTATTTCTGTAGTCCCACTTCATATGTGCCAGTGGTGCTCCAAAGCCATTACAGGCAGCTGGCTAATTTTAACATAGCTCCTAGAACTCCTTCTAGTTCAGAGTTTGCCTGCTAAAGTCTCATACTCCTCATATGGAAGATGTTCCCCAAAAATTCGGAAGGTCCCAATGACAAAGTATTTTCCATGAAGAACACAAGACACTGAAACCTGATCTTTTCCAGTCTGCAGCCCCAGAGTTTGCTGATAACCCCTTTCAGGCCTGCTGCAAAGTTCATCTGTTTTTCTGGCCGCTGGGGAAGTCACAGACCGAGGGATGTATGAGGCTGTCGTGAGAGTTTTATGTTTATTACATTTATTGCTGTTGATAGCAATAACTAAGACCAGTCCCTGCTGTACAGGACTTTGCAGATCTGCAATAAGTTCTTACGTTCTGGTTGTGTTTCAGCGCTTGGAGAAGTGCAGAGTAATGGAAGTAAATAAATAAATTACAACATATGCTTTTTCTTACCCAGCTTCAAAACACACTCCTATTCCTCATTCTTCAGGATCAACTATTACTTACGGTCACTCCTTAGGACTGGCTTTATTTACAAAGGAACTCATAACTGTATAACAAAGTCTATCTTAAAGCCTCCCTATGTAATTTGTGACTGAAATAATCACAGACCATTTATGAGAAATTTGAGGCAGTATTAAGTAAAGAGCATATTTTGGTTGTTGGCCAGGGTGTCTGGGCCTTTTACTGTCCCCAAATATATTACGCTAATCGTCATCCAGTGAAAGGAGATGGGAAGAAAGCTCTGTTTAAGCAAAGAACATAACAGCCATTGTGACCAGGCCTAAAACCTCTAAACCCCATCCCAAACCAATAGTAGCTTCTTAATCTACTGATACGTAATGAAGAGCTACTGATTTCATAATCAAAACAACAATACATGATTTACATTCTGCTGCTTCTGAGGCACACAGCTATTTTTCTCCTTTTTCGTATCAAAACATGGCTAAAATCTAATCCTACATATGGAAACTACTTCCAAAAGTCAGCTTGTATCTGACAGGCAATATAGGAACACCTGAGCCACATTTACAATGCCACTGCAGCTGCAGCAAAATTAATGAGCTGACCTATCTGAGAAGGGAGTCAAAACAAATTTTTCCTGCACAATAGTGAAAGTTTTGTTCAGAAATAGTCTATTTAGTTTATATCATATTATAAATTTATATAATACATAAGCATAGGAGAGGATATTTTGAAATCCAAGACACAGAAAACCAATTGCTGTTAAATTACTGTGCCACAGCTGTACTGAACCTAGGAAAACCACAGCTCACCAGCCTGTTTTCCAAGTGCTTGGAGAAACCAGCTGCAACTACATTAACCATGCATGTATGTATACGTACGTGAATATATATATAACCTGCATTATCATACAGAAACAATACCAGCACCTACAAAAGGTATGTAGACACATACATGCAAAGCTACATACAAGTTCCTAAAGCCCGAGAACTCTCCCCAGCACACACTCAGGACTTGTTTATGGATGATGTATCCTAGATGTGCAGAATACTCTTAACAGCAGTGGAGGTGGCATTTCCCAAAGAGAGAGGCAGGGCAGCCGGGCCGGCATGTGTCTTCCCTGACCCTGCAGCAGCGCATATAGGGCAGGGCTGGAAGGCACAACCACCACTCCACTTCCCTGATCAAAGGTTTTGTTCATAGGCAAAAGGGAAAAGGTCCTGCCCTTGAAAAACTTCCAGCAGTAACACAGCAGAATCAGTTTATTTAGGTAGGTACTTTTTGGAAACTCAAAAATCTGCAAAGAATTTTTAGTGAGTTTTGCAAGTCCTGCTGAAAGCTGGAGTTGTCAATAGACCAGTAATGCCTGCCAGTGATACTGGAAAACACGGACAACAGCACTTCTGATAAGCAGGTTAACCTGCAATACTTCAGCTACTATCCCTGGTGTCACTAACTCCATCCCAAGTGTGACTCCAGGGGAAAACAGAAGAGGGGGTTTTGTTTTGTTTTGACAAATCCACTGCAAGGCACCACACTAAGGTGCCAAAGGCTACTTTGTATTTACAATACTGATGATACGCACAACTCAGAAGTTTCCTGACCTCAAGTACAAACACAACATGAAAGGTGATATATCAAACTGACACTATCACAGCTAAGGAAAAAAAAAAAAAGAAAAGAAAAACACCTCAGATTTATACCATGCTTGCCTGCCTAGCATAAATACTAACATCACGTTACGCAGGCTTTGTTATATCACTGCTTAAAAATTCTGTGACACATCACAAGGGCAAAACACTCCAAAACCAAACAGAAAGTCTTTCCAAACAAAAAATTACAGGAAGAGGAGGATCAAATCTGATGAACATGGAAAGGAACTTTAAGTTCACAGAAGCAACGCCACATTCAGGCCTCCATCACCCTCCCTTTTACTTCATGCCTCATCTTAGCTCCAACCTGCAGGCTCTCAGCACCCCTCTACCTCTTGTTCCTACTCCATTTTTCCTGCCGTACCCTTGTGCATGTGTGAGCCCTATCCCTGGACTAGTTTCAAAGTACTTCAAGCAAACCTTTAAAACACACACCTTTCATAAAGCACCTGAACCCAGGCTTCTTTTAATTGAGTCATTAATAAAATCACTCTTAGAAAGCCCA
Organism: Dromococcyx pavoninus; assembly: GCA_033558185.1. Taxonomy (NCBI): domain Eukaryota; kingdom Metazoa; phylum Chordata; class Aves; order Cuculiformes; family Neomorphidae; genus Dromococcyx; species Dromococcyx pavoninus. The sequence continues at coordinate 3,220,165 of JAUMJL010000028.1, forward strand.
AACAGAATTTTTTCCCCAATAAAGGTTCCTGTTGGTTACCTTGAATCAAACAGAGTGTTCCCACATTCATATTTGAGGTCACTCCCTCTGCACATTTAGGGTGCTTTATTGTTAAGACAGAGAATGCATCCATTTTTTGTCACAGCTGCACTTCAACCAGTTCCAACTCCAGGCCACTCCAGAACAACTGAGGTGAAAGGGACTATTTTTTTTAAGTAGAGACAAAAATAGCACTCCATGGTATCTAAACAAAAGTAATAATGAAAAGAAAATTTTGCAGCTCTAGTTGTATACGATGTCTGAACAACCATTAGAAGTGAGACGTTAAAATGTAAGCCACTTTACAAAAGATAAAATAAAAACATTGATCCTATGGGTGTATATAGTAAAAGCACACATTTATAAGAAAAGCTTTGTAGTTTTTTATATCCTTTCACAAGGAATAGCCAAATTGTGAATATTTTGAAAATATTCATGTTGATAACATGGAGGTAGTATTGCATTTCCTCCAAAGAACATACATCTGAGTAACAGAATTTATAATAGGAGCTCTGTATCGTAATTTAATTTAACCATGAAACCAATTTCTCCCTCCAACATTTTATGTTTTACGGTATGAAACAGAACATTATTTGCTGTAATGTAGTTTATTTAACCTTAACCTGATGTGGTGCAACAGTGAATACAGATACACTCCAAATGTTAATAATATGACACGCCGAGCTGATTAAAATTTCAATTGTGTTTCCTCCATCTCCTTTGGAAAGTTAATGAATTAATGAATCTTTAAAGGACAGTCAGGGAGGCCTTAAAAAGAAGATGCCTTTTTGAGTAAGGAGAGAAAGTGGCAGATTACAACTTAATGGCTTCAGAATAATGGTAATTTCCCTATTTTCTTCACTTGCCTTAGCTCAGCTAATGGCTTCATTAGCGTCCACACTCTCAAACGAATAATAGAGGACCATGTCACATCCATCTTAGTCACATCACAATAAAACCGTTAAATACAATTCAGCTACCTGCCTTCTGCCAGTCTGTGCTACGAGGCAGAATTAGCAGCACAATCAATACAGAATCCTGTTATTAGATTCTTTCTCTTTTAAAAAAGAAGTGTATCATCAGGTATAATCATGCATTGCTATTTAACTGTAGTGCAAATTTCATGCTGATTAGATAACTAGAATTACTCAGAAAGGACATAAAATGAAGGGAAAAAATTCTCAATACTTTACACCAATTGATCAAAAACCCAAAAGTTCCAGCTCTTTATTTGATAAAATTGATGGATTACCTCAAAGTCAGCACAGATATGTCAAATTCTTCCTGATATCCCCTATACCAAATCATTTCACCAAACAGGCTAATTAAGCAGCTAAAAACCTCCTTAGCTGTAGCTACCTCTATCTTGGGAGAAGAGATTCCATTCAACCAATTAAAATTTTTGGAACAAATTCTGTGTAACAGAATACAGCCCCATCAAAAGGTACAAAGACTCATGTAACGAGTTCACAAACTGATCTTCAAACTACAAAAACAAATGGGAATTATGACTTTTTAAATACTTTAAAGGCTTTTAATTTTCAAAGGAATTGAATTTCAATTATTTTGTGATCATTAGTCTTAAACTGGATTTAAGCAGCACTGTTCTTTTTTTATTCATTATATGGTTCGGCTACTCTATGCAACATGAAATCTCTGTTCAAGCATATTTTTCTCATTATACACGTATTTTGTACAACAAACAAAATGCAGGCTTTTTAACAATAGCGGTTGAAACATGCACACTTGGCAAAACGTAATGGACAAGTACTATTATCATCTACTCTTTATCTGTGGAAACCAAAGGAGCAAGCTCCAACTTCTACCTCGCTGAACTCCAGCTGGCAGCAACACACAAGTAATAGGGGAGGAAAATGGCCCATTTAATATATAAGGAAAATCTCAGATGCTTCAGGCAAAATTCTATTCTCAGATCCATATCACAGATCCTAACTCCAATGCTCTGCCCCTTCTTGACCTGAAGATCTAACACTACCAGAAGCTGCTACGGACAAGTAGAGGCAAAGGTTTATTGGATCATACCAATCTAAGGCAGGATTTTCCACAAAAGGATTCCTGGACTGATTCCTCAGTTCTCTACATAACCCTGCCATAACCACATCCAACTGACATCCAGGAAGAAACTGCTTAGTAAATCTTAGAATACATGACGTGCCGGGCATCTGCACTTGTCAGGTGAATAAATTTTTCTGACAACATAAATCTGATCCCACTGAGAAACCTTTTTTAAAATACATTATTGACTAAAAATATTTATATGCAGCCCTTTTCCCGTTAGCAAAGGTAATATATTAACTGCTTTGCCATTACCACAAGTAACTTTAGGCCTAAGAGAAAATATTTTTGTATGCAAGCTATATATCCATTCTGAATTAAAACATGATGCCGATACTACACTAAATCACAGATGAAGTCTCAGTCTTATACAGATCTTGAGTGACACCTGTATTATGATTTTTTATGAGCAGTTTGTCAATGATGAGACCTTAATGAGAAATACTGCTTTCAAAATATGTAGCTACAGGTAAACATGAAATATCTTCTTTTCATATTATGACTGTTTATCATTTCACTACTTAGTTGCTATTTTGCAAAGGATTAAGTGAATTCCAACAAAGAGATGGAAGAGGCACAGAAGATCACCTACTTCTTGTCTACCTTAGGATACACAAACCTTATGTATAAAAATAAATTCATAAATCAACCACAAATCTAAACCTCTCACAGTTGGGCTACCACTGTTTTTCTCAGAAGACTAGTTCATAGCTCACTGTGGAAGGATTTACCTTCAGTGTCCAAACATGCAGTCTTGGCCTAAGCAAATTCTCAGTAGAATGAAAGATGAAAGCTCCACAAAACATTTGCCTGTTAGACCTCAGAATTTACTTAATGCCATGGTAAACCCCAGCTCTTTATTATACACATGCCTGTTAGGGCCCTAATTCTATGACTGGACACAGAGAGCTTCATCTACAAACATGGAAATACCAATGAGTCATAACTCAAGATGCTGTTATAGCATCAACATTATAGCATTACCAAGCAGAGGCAAATCCAGATGTAACATTTTTTTTTATTCGACATCAAATGGTCACAGCACTGCCTATACCTTTTTTTAAAAAATATTAACTTTGAATACATTGTGGAAACATAACATTTTAAAAATGCAACAGTAATTTTAACGTTTACTTTTACAGGCATCTTTATGAGTACAAAGTAAACCTTTTTTTTGCTCACTCTCCCTTTAAGATTTCTTCATCACCCTCTCTTTTGCTTAATTGCCTGTAGGAAGAATAACTTACTGCAAGCTATAAGAAGCAGGAGGGAGATTACTATTTGTGGGTAAGTTAGGCAAGAAAGATGCATTTACACCTTTTCTGCTTAAACTACCACACAAGCCAGTTTTACACAGAGTACAGGTCCCCTCAGAGTAAGCTTGCTTAGCATGCAAGTACACTATCTGCCTAAACTCTGCTTTTCTGATTAAAGTTTTGTATTTAATTAAAATTGTCTTTAATTAAAATGCAAATATTCTAGGACTTTAACAATAAATTGTTTACACTAGACTGAGAAACAGCCCTCAAAGGCTTTGGAAAAAAAATCGTTTCAATTGCAAGCTGTATATTCAAACTTCACTGCTCAGTGAAAATGGGTAAAGATCCTTTTTTCTCCGATTGGCCTAATCTTTTTTAAACAAATGGAAAGATATCCCAATTTGTATCTAGAATTCACAGAGAAAACAATTCCCAAAGTTATTGGCTGTTGAGCAAGTAATTAGGCCAGTTCAAAACATCTTTTGTGTTTGAAACAATTCCTTTAGCCAATTTTGCTAGGAAATGATAGTGACACCACAGAAGAATTGCCCGTTAAATGAATGATACACATAGCCCCTCACTGAGTGATAAACATGAGTGCCTGCCTGTGTGCACGCAGGGATCCATCTGCATTATCCCTTTGCCAGAAACATCCTGCTACAGGTTCAAAAATAGCTGCTCTGTTTACAAAAGAGCACAGTTTAGATACAGCAGATATATAGCCTGCTCATTTCTTTCTTTAAACACACACGGAAAGACTCGACACCCTAGGTTTTGATTTACTGCAAGGCAGACTATATGCTCTGCAACAGCAACAACACTTATCTGAATGAACTGCTGAGACTTAAAGGTGAATTATGCTTATGACCAATTCTTAACCATCCTCCGTGCGGAATAAAATTGAGCCCTTGTAGTTAACCTGACTATAATCTCCCAAAAATACAACTTTAAAGAACTTTAATTTTCTTTCCAGGGAAACTTCAAATTGAGCTCTTGGTACTCTAGCAATAACGAAAGCTACAATTATGCATGGTTTGGAAAGAAATCCACCAACTTCTACACCTTTTTTTTTAAAAAAAAAGAAGAAAAGGTAAATAGTGCTTGGAAGTTTTTATGCTTTATTAGTAAAATACTGCATTATGCTCATCATTATCCCTGATCAAAGACTGAAGAGCAGTGATGCAAGGTAAATAAGAAAATGGAAGTAACACTAAAAGTTTGAAAAATCCATTTACAGAAGCTAGTGGAACAAATCATATGTGGGAACCTTCTAACTAGAAGTCCTAGCTAGAATAATGGCATGAAAGTGACCCTGATGGAAGTTCCATAAAGTATCATAATTCTCTCAGAGAAATTCTTGCAAAGCCTCACTTGCTATAAATTTGAATTTCCTAAATTCATTGCAGATCTGAGAAACCAAAACGAAATAAATTACCACAGTTTGACACCATCTCCTTCATCACAGTAATTCCAGATTTCAGTATAAAAGCCATTACTTAACTTGCACGCCATAATTTACACACTCTTTTACACAATAATTTTTGATCCAAGAAAAGATCCATTTTCCTTTTATAATTATCTTGTGTCAAAGTCTTTAACCTTTTTATCCGAAAAGCTAGAGCTGGATTTCTTCTGGAAACATATGCCAGAGCTCAGTTCTTCTGTGTGCTGCAGGAAGATGTTGGGTGCCATCAGACGGTAGGAGGGGAAGGCAGCCAGTGGCACAGGGCAGCAAAGTAAAGCAAAACTGAAAACCAAGGTATAAAGGCAACTGTTGAAAACTGCCCCACTTCTGTAGGATTCAATGCTAATTTCACAGTTTCCTAAACCTGAGCAAAGACACATAAATTACCTAGTTTTAATCAATCACTTTAACGTTTCCAAAATATGCCCCTACAGCAAAATGGCCCAAGTTCGCCATGTACATCAAGGACTTCAGCTCACTGACTTTCTGGATTCCTCCACTTAAGAATATATTATTCACTAAACCTTAACAGACTGCACCAGTGTCACTTACAACCAATTACCACCACTGACCGCTTTCCAAACACTCCAGAGCAAAACAATTCATTGCAGGAAATAAAACTCATGTCAGTCCAGTGTGAAGTTGGAAGTACAGCACGAGATCCACCTGAAGCACAGTGGTACGCAACTGCTACTTGATTTGCATAATTTACACATGAATGTAGATTGAATGATGAGCATTTTGAGAGGGTTTCCCAAAGCCCAGAGAAGGCAGGAGTATGCCTTGCCCAACATGGTGTCCGTGCCACAGGCTGGGCTCTCGTGCAGGCTGGGCAGCAGGTACCTGCCTTGGCATTATGCCCTTCTGGTAACAAGAAGTCAAGATATTTCACTCTGCTGCTTCTCTGCTAATAAAAACAGAGCAATATTCAACCTCATTAAAACACAGAGTAACCTAACCCGACCGACCCATACATACGTGCGTTTTCAAAATGGCACTGTTTAGCCACAGCTAAGAGTCTCGGCTGCTTCCAGTGGTTGTGCTCTCACCCTGGGGCAGACAACAGACAACACTCCAATAAAGGAGGTTTCCTGAAAAAACACCACTCAGTTGACATCTTCATCCTCAGCTCAGCTCGCCGCTGTGGCACTGGGTCCAAGGGTGGCCCTGAACCACTCTCCCGCGAGGTTCAACCATGCCCATGGGGCCGCAAAGTCACTCTGACCGATGGCCTCCTGCCCAGGCTGGGCATCTCCTCTGCTAGCAGGCAGTGTCAGGGCTCCCTTCTCACCAGTGTCTGAGGGAAAACTGTCAGGGGCCTCCACAAGAGCATGACTGGGCTCATACCAGCCCAAACCCCCCACCCTCCGCTCCACCCTAACAAGCAATTTCTGCAGGACCAAGGAAGGAGGACAGATAAGTCGGGCAATAACACCGATATCAGCCTCAGAGCAGTGGCCATGACCCACAGCAAGGGACACCAGCACCCCTGACACTACCACACGCAGATCTGGTTTCACTCGTGCTTTAGGTTTCCTTCATTTTATGGGAATGCACATGACCACACCAAGGGTGAGAGAGGTGATTTTATAAGACTACGTGGGTTGTGTGGACTTTCTTCCAGCTCAGGCTCTCCAGTAAATTGAAATTCAGTGATACAACAACTACATTCCCTTCCTACGAAAGTGCCACCCCGTTACGGGGTCAGCAATTAGCTCTCGCTTCAGGCACCTTTCCTGCCTGAGGAATAGACTGCTTGTTTTTATCCTGTTGCCAATTTACTTGCTGGCAGAGGTGCAGGAGAAGTCTCTAGCAATGAAGTTGCAAACCCACCTCGGTATAAATTTCCTTTTTGAGAAGTTTCAATCTTGCTTTATCAGAGACCAGCGGCTGTGCTGAGGAAAGCCTATAATGATTTTCTCTTTTTCAGGCTTATTCTAGAATTGCATCTATTTTGGGGTTTTGTTTAGATCTGTCACAGCTTTCATACCGTTGATCATGTTGTTTTTCTAACCCGCCCTGAACATCTGTTGGCTCTTTCCGAGGCTGCATAATCCTGGTTTTTTCCTCTTATGTATTCCACTGCTATCAGCTAGCTGTTATTCTTGGTTTTATTTTTCACCATACATTTTATTTCTTTTAATTTGAAAAAAAAGGCAATTTTCAAAAGCACCGATTCTTTCTGGCCTTATCTTATCCTGCACAACAAATTCATACCTGCCACTGCTTTTGTTTTATTCTGCTGGTTTGTTGGATTTCTTTTTCAAAAAAAAACAACTGCATGAACGTAAAAAATCAGCTCACAGCAGACGTAAAGGTGGAGTGAGAAGACGATGAAGGATCTTGTTTTCTTAATGATAAAAATCAGTACTTATAAAAGATGCCAGGCTGGCAGCCCTGCAGAGAACAGAGTATACACCGTTTAACCACAAACCAGACACACACACTCTCAGCAGGACCACTGTAAGCACTGAAAGGGGAAATAACAGTCAAACCTTGGCCTCCTCACTGGGGCTGCCAGCAAGGGCAATAATTAGTGCCAAGCGCGGGGGTGGTTTTTGTGACGTTGACACTGGGAACTGTTTGGAGACCACAATTATTTTGCATAGCCTAACAAACAGTTATCAGATGGTAACAGCTTTTGGTCACTACCAGGCTGGATGGCATTCAAACCTAAGAGAGACACGTATCTCCTCAGCCAGCAAGTCTCCTTACCCAGTGATTATAAAACAAATAAGATTTTGAGGTTGACAAGAGTCCCTTTTAGCAGCATTTGGATTATAAAATTGCTCTGACTCACTGCAGCATATTGCTCCCTCTTAATTAACAGAGCTGAACTTTGTGCACGTCTAGACTTCCTCTTGCAGAATGGCAGATTTTGGCCTTCATGAATATCATTTGAAGTCATATTATTTACAGAGCCTTTATTCATTTGAGTCATTTGTTTCAAACATATTTTTCACAGAAAGAAAAAATGCACCAACTGCTGGGCCATTTAATCCAAACTTAGCAGTTTAGATGTTTTATTCAGCATTTTAAAAAGGATTGTCTTAGGGAATTTTATGTGCTGCATTTCTAATGTTAAATTTACAGATTGTAAAGTGCCTTGGGATGCACTAGCATGAAAGGAATTAAGGTATTGCAGGATTTAACCAAATGTGCATTGCACTAAAAAGAACCTTTTATGAAAGCACATACAGATAAAAAACACAGTATTGTTAGTGTTTATTAAGAGATGCTCAGATTTATTTCCTCCTCCTGGCAAAAATGTTCCTTTTCTAAATTAAAAAAATTTTCTACCAGTACTGACATAAAATTGCTGAAATTTTATACTTTATGGGAAAATATATTTTCTATATAAAAATTCGGTCTTGAGGAAAAAAAAAGGATCCACACAAAAAAAGCTTTTTTTTCCTTGTTTAAATGCAGATACATTCTAGGATTTCTGGTTCCTGGGTGGGTTATTTCCCCCACTAGTTCAGAGTCTGAATAAATAACTATATTAATTAGCTTGGTTATTGTTACGGGATTTTGCGGGTATCAAAAAGGATGAATCATACATTGTGATCCATGCTTCCTATTACTATCAAAAAGTTGCATTTCAAATACAAGAAAAAGCTTGTAGAGCTAAATCCCTTGACACGCCTGGAAATCAGAGCAGGATTGTACACCAGTCAGTTATGAGAGAGGATTTAATGTCAGTGGGTGAAGCTCACCATGGCAAGGAGGAACAGCATTAACAGACAGAGCAGCCTTATCAAGGAGAGGTGGGGTACTATATCAGACTTTATCTCCACCCTTTAAATGGGAGGGTGGATTTGCTCTTCACCACCTCCCTCCCCATATCCCACCTTTGTAAAACCCAAGTACTCAAACTTGGTCCTCTCAATCAGAGACTACTACAGTCTGTTAAAAAAATCTCAGTTGATTTTCAAAGGCTACAGAAAAGCCCAAAGAAAGTGTCATGGCTTTCAATCGTAGGACTAAACATAAGATCAAAATTTAAGTGCAGAATATACATAATATTATTCCAAAAAAAGTAACACTGCTGGAACTGCTATCACTGTGACATCAGAAGAGAGGCAACAAACAACCACTTTACCATGCCAGATCCACCTTTTCATTAAATTTACATTAAAAATAAAACATCATGAAGAAAGTTAAAAAGCAGCATATGACTCCTACTAAGGAGGGAAGGATTAGTTGTCCTTTGCGTTCTGTGTATGAGAGTTAATATAACAGTCACAATACATGCTCAGAGCTTCAGATCTTTTTTGAATGATGGGAACATTTTCTCAAAGACTTTCAGGGACAAAATAACCCTCACATTTGTTTCTCTAGAGCATCTATAACCCAAAAACATTTCTTACAAATACAGCTGAAAGCGTTCATTACATATGTGAGGGAAAACTTTCAGATGACTGGCCTGAAATCCAGTAACATTCTCCTGTTTAAAGAACAGTGGAACTACATCTTGTAATTACAGCAGGTTACAAAACTTAATTAAGGGAAGAAGATACATTTTTTATCTAATGATACTTTTTAACTACCCATCTCGCATGCCTTTCAAGTACTATGGCATTTTCAGTCAACCACTTGTTATATTTTGTTTTCACGCAACTGTCTTCTCAAAGTAAAATCAACCCATACAACTTAATTTATGTTTTCACTGTAGACATCACATCCCCATCTCAGTACACTCCTCAGAGATGTATTTCCTCACGAAGAAATCCAGACAACATAGGTCAGCAGAGTAACATTTGCCAAATCACAAAGATCACATTTCGGCCTGTAAAATGGAAATACTACTGTCTATGTATTTTACACCTGGATTCAGCTATACTTCTCAAGTGCTTTGTGCATCCATTATTGAAAAGACAAACAGCTTTACTGAGCAACAAGCTATATGGCTGGTCAGAACATCCAATTGTCCTTTTCCTGCACTTTAAGCACTGTTGAGATCCTGACAGAGATCCAAGTCTTCCCAAATACATACTCATCCACCATTCTACTATTTCCTAGCTAACAAAGATGTCCACTGAAAGAGGCTGATTTCTCCTCCATCACTGGGTGTGGTGACAGCCTTGTCATTGGGCTGCCAACTGAAGCATGACTGCAGTTGGTTAGTTTTACTCTGATGTGGTGTAACGTACAGTTGTTACCACAAATATGGCCCCTTACTTAAAGCCAGTGTTTTGCAAACTGTGCACCTGTGTAACAGCAGAAGGGCAAATTTGGGGACTCCATGAAGAGCAGTGCTGACTCCCAGATCTGATTTAAGCATCACATTGAATTGACTGAAACTGCAGCCATATACAGCATCTTTTACCACGACCTCTCTCTCCATGTGTTTATTTTACATTATTCACTAAAACATCACAGTACAAAGTGTTATCTCTGTATCTATCTCAATATCTATAATTACTTTCTCTTTTGTAAAAACTAGGACAGGGAGTTGTAGCCCTCAAAGATTACAGATACCCATCTTCCTAAGCCTGACTAAGCCTAAACACACAACAATTATAAGATGGTAAACAGCAGTAATTGTACACCAAATGTCTTTTTAAAGAGCCAAATGTGCACTTAAAGTTTAACTCCCACTCACTGCTGCTCTAGAACAAACACTAAATTAGTGAATACAAAACTAAAAAAAAAAAACCCCGCAGCACGTTCCTCAGGCAGGAAGTTAATTGTAATTTTTTAAAAAAAACCCAAACTTTGTAAACATAATGCAGGATTGCTTCAATAAAGCACTGCATGTAGTAAAATCATGTGATGATCTTGTAATCCAAAATAAAGTATAACGTCTGGTAATTACCATGCACTGATAGAAAACGGTGCACCCGGAGAAATAAGCTACCCTCACCCTGTAAGTGAGTTCAGCTGTATTCTCATTTCTCAACAGCCAATTTATTACCTTATATATTTTAAAATAGGGGGTTATTTGCACCTGCATGTCTCAGTAAAAAGCAGCTAGTTTCACAACCATTATAAGCTACTGAGGCTTCCTCTTTTCACTGGAGCAGGTGGTGTGCACAAGGCAGAGACCATACAGCACTTTTTATCCTACATGCACCAAAACTAACTCAAAGGTACCACTCCAGTCCCATTCAGAGTGACATTACATAGTCTTGAAACTCTGCACAACTCTCAGGACAGGTCTGCCTTTTGTTGGGTTGATGGGAGATTGCTTCAGGAGTGTTTTTTGAGGGAGAGCATTATATATCAAGAATAATACAATTCAGTCCCTAGCAAGCATAATTCAGTTTACAGTAGGCATCACTGTACAAGAGGGACTGGAACACCCCGCTTCCTTCTGGAAGCAGCCAGGCCTGAGCACAGAGGAAGAACCTCATTCTGCCAGGGCCTCTTGATAGACAGAGGACAGTGGTTTCCAAAGCTGGAAACAGAACATTATCTACTTGGGGGAAAGGGGGAAACGAATTAAAACATTTTAGAAAGCAATGAAATATAGCTGAGAAACAACAAAAGCTGACCACTCTCGCAGTGTGCTGCAGCATGTGTTATTGTGAGACAGCTCTCGTGACAATTAAAATGAAGAAGTCACGTGCACCAATGGCAATGTCTAATTATGGAATACATAAAATTATATATTATAAATATTGCAGCATTTCCAAAGAACGCCTGTGACATTCACCACCAGAGGTATCATGTTTGTTTCTTCCACGTCCATTTCTATGTCCACACTTAAAATACTGAGCACTTAAACACTTAAGTCAGGAAATGCCCTCCTCTCAGGAAAAAGAAGAGCACTTTAGTGCTGAAACTGTTCTGCTTGGACTTCGGGAAGATATTTGAAAGACCCTCAAGTATCTTCACAATTACTAGGCATGACCTAAAGGGCATCTAAAGCCAACTGCATACTACTGTATCCATTTTGCAAAGGTGCCGAGTGAAGGTAGAGACAGGAGATCTGCCCAAAAGCTCAGCACAGACTGCCCTCTAACTGGGATTCCACATCATCACACTCGTTGTTGTTTCTATTTATTATCCAACGTTTACTACTATAATAGTGTCTGTAGACTGAAGTTAGGCTACATTGCTCTGTGCCAGCTATATAGGGATTTTGTTGCAATACAAAAACTGTAAGAACTAATTGCCCTTACATAAAGTTACAAAGGACATGAGAGAAAGAAGATACTCTGAAAACCTTAAGCTCTTCTATTTTAGGAGTCAAACCTGAACATTTTAAGCCTCCCCTAATTTTAAGTGTTAAAATACAGATATTTATTTTGTTTTGAAGCATGCCTTTAGTCTAACACAGCAGCTAAGCAGACCAGCACCAGTCATGTCTGTTAAACAATTCTCTGTTTAACCAGAATTTACATTTAGTTCAGTCAATTAATGGAAGCCTTATCAGGTTCATGATAATTAGCACACTTACTAACAGCAGTAACAGCAGCAGAAATGGTGTCAAAAGAGGAGCTTTGTTGTAGTTCTGTCCCTACCATCAGAGACTCCTATCTGATCTTACCTGGTGATCTACTTACTCTGCCAAGGAGACCCACTTACTTTGCCCTTAAACCAGACAAATTACCATGACAAGAAGTAGACTTAGGGGTAGCTTCCATTCACAGATCACTTTAAGTACTTCACGAGTCATGTGCTGATGAACTACTTGCTTTACCAATTTGTTTTGTTTAGGTTTTTTTATTCCTCCCTTGATGTTTTAGTTTAACCATGCAGGTGTTGTAAGGTTTGTGTCATTAGAGCCAAGGGTTGTTGGACCAAAAAACAATTTTAATCAATAAGGGGAGAAAAAAAAGGTCCACTTTTGCTTTCTTTAGGTTCACAGATATTGTTAAAGTGTCCATTAACACATGCAGGCTTCTTAAAGAAAGTATGACTTGGAGCAATCAATAAGGCCACTTTTTGATATTTTTTTAAGGTTGTCTTTTAATGCCTGTCAGCCCTGAACCTGAAGTACTTTGACCAGAATTGTCAAATTATAGATCATTGTTTACACACACACGTACATTTTTCTGACTTTTTCTTGAGCTGCAGGGTCACAAGGGTATGATTTACAATTCTGAGTAGTGTTTTAAGAAAACAGTAACTCAAAGACTAATTGTTGATTTTTCCCCCCACTTGAACTAAGCATGTTCCTTTTCTCTTAAACTCAGAACCATTAAGCCACATCATTAGTGCAAATTATTCTGAGAACAAGGCTAAAAGTTAACTTTTTTGATGAAATTAGCCCCTGCTTTACCAATAAAGGGAGTATTGTGCTATCCTTCACTTATCACTGTTCTTAATGATTCAGCATTAGATAAGACCTGGAAAAAAAAAATCCATAAACTGTACTGTGTGGCATCTAACACAGGCAGGCAGGTGACTTTATAAAAGGTGAGACAGTGCTAAAAGCTAATAGTCAAATCAGTACTTGAACCTTAATTTTACATTTCTAGGCTTTTCGATGTTCAAGGCGGACGCCAACAACTAGTTTAACATTATCGGTTTTTGTAATAGTAATTACAGAAGCAGGAACAATTTGGTACAAACTGAATTGAACTGTAGTGAAGGTGATTCCAGGTTACATACTTAAGAACATACTTGAAAGACTGGCAGAACAATCCAGAGCGCTGGTATTTTCACAAATCAAAACAATGAACAAAAAAAATAAGAGAGAAAGAAAAAGAAATAGAACAAAGAAAAATGGAAGACCTAAACTAAGTGGAAGAAACATACATTTTCCGTTTCAAGTGAGAACTTTACCACTTTACTCCTGACAAACAATGAAAAAAGTGCTTGTACATAATCCAGCCATGTCAGCAGCAAAATGAATCTCCGGGCTGTGCAATGATCTAAGAAAATCTGAATGGGCATATGGGAACAGCTCATTTTGCAAGACCTCCAAAACCAACCTACTGATAAACACCGGAGGGTGCCCGATTGCCTGCATACTCACATGCCTATTTGTTGTTACTCTTATTCATTACTGAGTCATTATTATTATTTAAGTGCCAACAATGCACTCATGAACCAGAACAGATGCAAAATATCCTGTGCTAATGAGAAAATCAAAGCCCTTCTTATATTAGCAATTTCATATTATAGGATCTCTTTATTTTTGCCAATAAAGCACAACAGTAATTAATACAGCAATATTTTCTTATTGTTCATGAGTAAAGCAAGTAAAACTGCTCACATTCTGCTTTGGCTCTCCCCCCTACCAGCACAAAATACAATAAATACTATTGAAGAATTCATATTAAGACAAACAGCTGCCAAATAAAATACAAAAAAAAAACCTCCCATAAAAGGCTGTTGTCTGTTTATTCAGAGATACAGTCAGTATTCCTCACAGAAAATGAAGTGTGGCACTGCTCTTTCATATTTAAATACTTACGCTGTGTCTTATTGCCATAACCATCTCACAGGATAATATGTTAACCGAGTGCTGGAAGGCTGCACTAGTCCTCAGTGTATTACAAAACATCAGCTCATGTTCTTGAAGAGTGACTAGAACCCTGTGCAACTAGCACATGCTTTCCACCTCTGAAATTATGCTACTACATGTATGAGAAAGGTGACAAATATTTCCATATTTTAACAGCTGCGCATGCAGAAGATGCCAGGTTTGGATATTCTCTAACAGCGGTGATAGATGCGTGCCCCAGCCATGTGCAGCTCGAGGCTGACCTCCCCACCAGGCCAGGTTTGCTGAGCAGGGGGGTGATTCGGTAATGCTCCCTTGGCTCCAGAGACGTCTGCAACACCCACATCCCACAGTGCCGCTGGAGTTACCACCAATGGAGCTGTGTCTGCTTCTTATGATTACCTATTTTTAAAGCAATGTCAGAGACACTGCTGCTTCACCTATGTAGGTAAACCTGCTGCAAAGGGTACTTACATTTAGCTGAGAAAGAGGGCAGTGTTCGTTCAGTAAAACCGAAGGGAACAACTTGCCCTTAGCAAACAAACCCATGCATACTCCCCAGATTTGGCACCCAAAACTACAACGTAGGGTGTGTCTTCACCCCTGCAAACATTAGTACCCTCTCAAGGAGCATTCTATGCCATGGCAAGGTACTCACAACCAAAAACACTTCCGTAACGAGTAAAGGGTTTTTTCCTCAATTTCAGTAACAAATACAATTTAAGCAGAAAATGACTCAGCTGTGACTGTATGGCTCAGTCTGTGAGCACGCCACTGCTGCACAGAAAACAGCCAGCGCAGAGCAAAGAGCTGGGTCCTGCTGTCACTTCTCCTACAACAAAGTGAGCTGATGAACAATATATGATTCTTAAAGTCTTGTTCAAGAAGCTTGCTGAAGTCAGAGACAGACCCAGTCCTGTGCTGTGCATAATACTGTATTAATACTTCAGCCATTCAAGTCCCTCTGCAGGGGCAGAGCCCAACACAAGCCTACCTGCCCACCCTGGTGCTACTGCTGCTCCCACCGCATCTGCAATCAAAGCTTGCAAGAGGCTCCCTGCTCTGCAGAAGAGGCTGACTACACATTTTATATCAAAATACTCCTACTGATTCAAAGTATGTGGGAAAAGGAGCCAAGACTGAAATGCCAGAGCCAGTAAAACTGCAACATGAATCAACAAATGAAAAAGTGAATGAAGAAGTCTCATCTTCAGCAAGTCCACAGAAGGGAGAACTGAGACCCTCAGAATCTGCTTTTCTGACTAAAAAGGCAACTAAAAAGACTTGGATACTACCTCTACGCTCAACATCAGAAACCAAGAGAACGTCATGTTCAGAAGAGCAAGTCTGGCCTTAAACACTTAACAGGATTAAATAGAAATTACAAAACCCTTAACTACAAATAAGAAAACATCTATAAAAAGCTCATCTCATACTCTTTAAAGGTCTACATGAAAACAACTGCCAGTTGTAACAGCAGCATCCTGTCAATGACACATATTTAAACAAAAGGAATAAAATACACAAACAATAAGCCAACAACCTAGCAACAACAGATAAAAATACCTAAATTTGTACATTTTCATTAAATATTTACCTTAAAACCAACAATCATGCATTTGAATTAGAAGAATATTTTAAAAACAACTGGAACTGTGACAGATGAATGACAGTTGGACAATTTGATCACAACTGACAATTCACATTTAAGTTCAGAAGAATGTCCAACCTTCATGTTCCCTTGAGTCAACCGTAAGTCAACATGCGCTTATCATTAAGCACGCACTTGCGTCCACTGACGTAGGCACAGTCACAGTAAAGTACTGCAGGTACTTAAATATCTTGCTGAATCTGGCAACTCATACACACATGGCCATGCCAGTAAAAGCCATCATTTTCAGATTTTTGACAGTCACCCATTGCTGCATCCCCCTTTTACTCCTGGTTGGGTGCTTTCTTTGCCAGAACATATATAACCCCACATATTACCCCTTCAAATCCGTGACGCAGCTTAAACCACAACTTTGAAAACACACTATTATAATATATAAACTTGTACAGAAGATATACACACTCAGACACACCAGGGGATAAAACAGACTGGGAGGAAATGAGGAACTTTATGTTACTGTCTTTTCTAATGAGACAGAAAGTGGCAGATGTAAGGATTTCATTCAACAGACAATCTCTTTTATGATATGAATAAACTACTAAAACAGATTTAATCCTGTATAAAAATCAGATTATAAGAAGCAGACAAAATCACAACTTTATTCAATACGCCATTTTATCCAGTGTAACTAATTCATTATTTGTATGAAGTTAAAGTGGAGCATTGGAAAGCTATGAAATAAATCAAATGCTCTACTTTGTGTAATCTTAACAGACAGATCCCATTAGGATTCTACTATGCATAGCTGTTGGTTAAAATCATTGACCAGTATCCTTATAAATTAATCAACTGAGGTAATGCTGGCTTGGCTGTCATCATTTTCTCCTAATCTACATTTAGAATTCACTTCAACTTTTCAAGCCCTTTGGAATAGGTTTATCAATTCTCTCGCCCTTGCTTCAGACATCCACCTAACCGTTAACTGTTTACAAAAGACCTAGCACAAAGGAACTGTATCATTTATGTTTCTTTTCTTCCCACAGATATTAGAGCATATATTGACACTGTGTATAATTAGTTAGAAAGATATTAAATCTTAACCAAACATTCTAGCCTGCCTCATTTTTTTGATGAGACCTTTTATCATTGAAGTTGAATTTGCAGGCAGATTGTGCGAGTTTACACAAGTGAGAATCATTACAAAACCTAAAATAACTCTAACCTGGTTGAAATGCAGCTAGTAGAATATTCTTGGTTATGGATACATGGGAGAAAAAAGCCTTCTAGATATCAGGTTATTTGTGGAGCTCTAATGTGTTTTCAAACATACGACTTCCGTGTTATGTCTGTGTATTTTATGCAGTTTATAGTCATGTCTGTTAGATGTCTGCATATCATGTACTGCAAGATTCATGAGCAGTCTACAACCAGGCAAAATTCTCACACTACATCTTGTCTTGGCTAATGGGGAAAGAACCAGGCAGAACAAAGTGACAGGAAAGTGTATTATTTATTATCCCGATGAGAATAACACCTAGCCATGGTCTACAATCCAGACGTGCTCAACGTCCTCCTGATGGGGCTGTATGATTCTGAATGCGTATACAGGTGTTTTTCTATACAAATATCAAAACCCTATTTAATTATGTTCCCGTATCTATGACTCCTCTACGCTCACATTTAAGAACAGTCAGTTTGGACAAGGGCTCTTTAAAGAGAGAAGGAGTAAATCTAGCAGTAACAAAATATCGCAATACATTGCATAACGTTTCTGGAGCTCTACCACAGAGTAGGTAAAGGTCATCTTCTCCAGAAGTCGAATGAGAAAGCAAGTGAAGCTCTGGCTAAGTATGTTTTAGAGTTTACTAAATCAATGAAAAACTTCAACCAGCTGCAGTGGCCTTCAGCTCAGAGCTTTAATGCTATTTTACAAGCCCACAGACAATTATCAAAGGTATGAAAAGAATACTTCTAAGTATGTACACTACTAATAAACTCCCTAATTGCCTTAAAATGATACACAGGATTTCATCAAAATTCATTCCCTTCTTCAAAAGCCAACTGTTAATTTCAGAACCAAATTCCACCAACATCATCTATCAAAACACATACGTACAAATACCTCCTGCTTTTCTGGGACATGAAAATAGACGATCAATTGGCTTTGCTACCTAGTTTCCCTTGAACCTTAAAAGAAAGGACCTACAACTAAAATTCTGCCTCTGTATTCATTTTATTTTTTTTTTTACATCAAACATGTACTCTTCCCAGTGCTTGCTGAACGCAATGCAGTAATTTGTATCCCCCAGTGGTATAAACAGAAAATATGTTCGACCTAATAACATATGTGAAGAAAACTCATGCTCAGGGTTAACCAACAAAGCAGCGGTCTGCTAGAAACAAAGGCAGCCAGCTCAAAGAGCAACAATGCTTCTGAAAAAGTGTGCATGTACTATTCAGTGAAGCATTCAAGACATGACGTTTTCTTAAGCTACAGCTGCACATACAAAGCTTTTCTACTAGACCTGGGAAATGACAAGCCTTCTGGAGTAATAAGACTCTTCTGTCTCCAGAAGGTCTATGGTCTTCACTGTCCAGCTGAGAGCAGGGTAAATTATATCAAATATGCACACTGCATATAAATTCTGGCCTTTGGAAGAGTTTCTCTGCTTTGATTACCTTTTCTTGCAAATATGCTCTGCCCAAATCCTATCATTTCTCTTCACAGGCTTGCCTTTGCCCAACTAATATATCTGCCTAGGTTCCTGTCGTGCTCTATCACCAAAAACATTCACGAACATTAAGGGACTTAACCTTACCACACCCCTAAGGAATAGGAAAATATACCCATCAGAGTGGGCAAGCAGTGAACTGGAACTCAGCTGAGAGCAGTACTGACCAATGCCAAGTCCTTCTGCAAGACACTTTGCTCCTCTCTTTCCATTCTCCCAAGTTTAGGAGGTAAAGACAATGACTTATCTTCAGAATGCCTCGGTCTACCAGTAAAATTTTGAGATGTTGTTCTTCTCACTTTACAAGACAAGGTAAAGCAGAGAGAAATAAATCAACATTGCTTGAATGATCTGTGGCCAGAAATATCAACCCATCTTTCTAAACATGCATCTGATATTATCAGCACATAAGTTGCAACCAACACAGGATCTCAGTGCACAATATATGTCATAGACAATCTGTATCAACACTGTCTGCTCTTCTTGTAGGCAATGCAGTACAAGCAAGCTAGTTAAGGACTTTATATCTAGAGTGAAGTTCAGAGTAGAGAAAATGTCAAAAATAGTTCCCAAGCTGACTCCCAGGAAGATGAAAAAGAGAACAGAAAGGCCAGATAAAGGTAACTACAACTGGCCCTTCTCTCACATGCTTTCCACCTGAACTGAAAAAAAAAGGAAATTACCAAAGATGTAAATATCATTACCCCACTTTGACAGACACAAAGTGACATTCTAAAGGCAGTAAAGCAGCTAGTGGCAGAGCAGGTAAGAAAACCCACGTTCTATTCCTAAATATTATATATTCACCTTTATTTAGCAAACTTAAAAAGGATGACAACAACTCTGCCAAGTACTACCAAAGAAAAAAAAAAGCAAGGCAACTTATCTCCCTCTCCAAGCAACCACTATCCTCAGCCACTGGCCAATGCCTCAATCCCTTCACCTATTCCTCTTCAAAGGCTTGGTGAAGACAAATGGGGCTTCCAATGTGCAATGAAGCATAAAGCCATGAAAATCAAAGGGCTGCTTTTTGAGTAAATATGAGCTCCAAAGCCATTGTCCTCTCCCACAGAGGAGATCTATGAAAATGCTTACCATAGCATATGCACAGTATTCTTCACAGCTCTGCCTCCCTGCTGACCACCAGCCCTAGGGCCCAGTCCGCTTCCCATTACAATCAGCTTCACCACACCCACTGACTTGTATTGGAATTCTTTCAGGGAGCCTAACTAATGAGTTTTTAAACACTTGTAGACAGAGAAGATAATTCCTCATCATTATTCTTCATAGGAAACACCAGGAAGAATGTCATTCCATTGTTCTACAGGAAAGAAACTGGAAGAAAAATCACCCCCACATAAGAGCAGCCCGAAGTTTTTATACAAGAATTGCTGTCCCCAAGCTATGAGTATCTCACCTGAGATTTCAGGACAGGGATCTACAAACTCTGTGACCTTCTGAAATTAAGCCCCCTGAAATCGCCTCTCTCACTGGCCTTTATGCAGACAAAGAGGCCCAGAATCAACAGGCATGTATTTATCCAAGTGTTTGGTACTACATTCTGAAATACAGGAATGGCTACTGACAGCAGCACAAAATCAGACTCACCTAAACACTGTATTACTGCAGGACCTTAGTTTCCCTCATGACAAGAAACTAAAATAAATGGAACTGGCAACTTTAATGACATTTTATATTTCCTGATTTTATATTTAATGCTTTGCATTTGCCTTCTCCTCTGACTGTTGTTTCCTTTTTTTCTCACAATGAAATATTGACCTAAACCAGTGATACAGTAAAGGATGAAAAACAAACAAGTAGACCTATGTAATGGAGTTGCCATCAGACCTAAAAATATTTTATATGAAAAACATTCCATTGTGAAGCAACCTTCTCAGCACAGATCACAAGCACCCAAGTACTGCTCTGTTTTTACACAGTCTTCCTTCTAGAAGTCTGTCACTTTGTAGGATGCGGATACCATCACCTATCACAAGGGTCTACACTTGAATGACCAAGAAGAAAACTTTTAAACTATGGTCAAATCCCAACAACAGTCCATGCAAAGTGCCATAAGAATAAAGCACAATTCTCAGTAGTGAGACATCTGCAGGTTTGAGCTACAGGCACTGAAAGCAATGTAGAGCTACAGAATTTACTTATTCCACAATACCACGTACACCCACAGCAATAAAAAAAATAGCTATTATAATACTTGTCAAAGGAACAACTGAGTGATTTTTAACTTGGTGCTCTATCTTGTTTTCTTCTTTGCTGGTTGTTAACACCCCACCCTTATAAAAACATATAATTATGAGTGAGCTATTCATGTCTTACTAGAACTGGTATAGCACCATGCAGCATCTGAGCCAGGAATATGAATTGCTGACTACAGCTCCTCACTTCAGAAGACTTGCACGTTCTACATAGTAAATGGCATTCCCTGGTTCTTCGTGTCACCTACAACAAAAATCAGCTTGCAGTTGTGGTATCACCTCCAACTATCTGTAAACCTCACCATCTCAAATAACCTGGAATAAGAATACATCAATAATCTCCAGTAAAAATAAACAGATGAACTGCTGAGGACACATTAAAGAAAAAAAGAAATTCTACACACAAGAGATTTTCTTCTCTTGGTAGCTTGGTTTGAACACATTCATAAAATGTCATTAAAATGTGATATAAAGTTTTACAGAAGAAGAGACTACGGACTAGACCTGTGTTTAACAGTCGTAATAATTTATGGTGTGGATCTGCTACATACTAGTTGAAAAACAGCCTCTTCATGATAAAACAGTTTGTAACAGCTGGGAAGTTAAATGCAGGAAGTTTTAGTCTATTCCCGTACCTCAAGCTCTCTAGTTCCATACTATTTTTTTAGCACTGTGAGCCCTGTTGTACCAATTGCACTCAACTCTTGTTGAAAGTAAGGATCAAATTTCAGTTATTTTCAAGATTATGCAAGACTAAAGTACAGAGTTTTTGAAAACAGACCCCCAGCTCATTCCCCAAAATCTTCACTCACAAATGCAGACTGAATATCCCATGCCCTTCGTGAGAATCCTTAGTCAATCAACTTTATCATTAGAAGTTACTTGAACTGCAGCTTCAAAGCTACTGACATGCACATTGCCATCCTTCCTCATTTTTTATCTCTAGAATTGTCCATTAGTCAGGAGTAACATGACCTCTGACCAAAGCTATTGGAACAATTTAAACAAATATTTTGATTACAAAGCATCAATATAGAACATTCAGTAACAATAAAGGGATGAAAGAGCTGTCTTTTTGAGTCACTGTTGTGACTTCCTGACTACATTATGAATGGTCTGGAAGGTTATACTAACTTGACATATTACTGGATTCACTATCTTCTTTTTCAATGTTTAAAAAAGAATTTGTAACAGTGCAAAACCCAGAGCTGCATCAGAGTTTCAGCTTATAGTGTTACTAGATGTTTGATGGTTTTATAAAACCTATTCGCTTAACTGCAACCAAGAGAAAAGATTCAAGCTTTCCTCTCATTTTTTCTTTTCCTTCTTCTCAAAAGAAGGCAGTAAATTTGAATTAGACAGGTTCAGAATTAGGCTCTGTGGAGTTTTTCCACATGCATAGTATTAGGTGTGTGCAAAGTGCCTTGCTGATCCTAGTCATTAGAGAGTTGCTCCACATTTCATCAGGTCTGCATTTTGGCCAAAACAGGTCAAAATTCAGTCATCTCTGAAGTCAGTTGGGAGCCTCTCCACTGATGTCACTGGCTACTGGCTCCTGCCCAAGCTGAAGGAAGATACAGGTACTCTATGGTATTTGTTGACTATATACATTTAACAAACATCCAGCAGGCCAATCCTTCAAGTCCTCTACACAAAGAAATTTCATTGCCACAAACTAAAGGAACCAGGGAAATGCAGGATGGGGTCTGTCTATTTAGATTTTTATTCCACATACTTCACGGGTTCAGGGTATAAGATGTTTCCTACAATTCTTCTGCATTTTTTTTTCAATGAGATACCATATCATTCCATATAAAATGAAATATTTGCCTTCTTTCTGGTTGCCCAGTTATCTGTGCAATCATGTAAAATTGCTGATTTTCAGTCAAATTTCAGGTAATTTCAGGCAAATGGATATGCCTGAAATATGCCAGTCAAAAATAACATTTCCATTACCAAATACATGGTGAACTAGAGTTTAGTCATTAGTAAAACACATTGAATGTTTTGGGAGTGATTAAGAATCTGGTTAAGTAAAACTTAACTTGAAATGAGTGTTGTTTCAATGGGTCTGCTTGTGTACATAAAAATACATACCTGCCTATCGACTCAGAAAAAACACATAGGCTTTAACAGAGCAAAATCTTAGAACCCATTTTGCCCCATCTCACGTGATGGAAATTTTGCTTGACTCAGATAAAACAGAATTTGGGCCTCAACACAAAAAGCATCACAACACTCCTTCCACCATGCTGAAGCATACTGAGTCATAAGAAGCTCAAGAAAACCAACAGTGTCCACCTATTTTTTTCAGACATCATTTAGTATATTTATTTAACTTAATACTTTACGGAATGTCACATTTGCCCCTTCAATTGTTCAGTGAAATTCCAGGTTGCAGTGACACTCTTGTCAGACAGACAGAAGGGATAATTCTGCTTGACTGAAGGACCTGCATCAGAACACCATCTTTTACTCAAAAAGAAAACCCCAAACAATATAATTGGCATTCATGTACAAAGGGCTTAAATGCTGTGAAGTTCTGCCTGGCTGCAGAACAGCTGAACAGTATCTGAAGTATCTACTCTCCATCCCAATTTGTATATTTTAAAAGTCATTAAATTCTTGAATGAATCATTAGGAAAACAATTCAAATGCTGTTAAACTGATAGTAATTTTGCCTCATAGGATAGATGGGAGCTTAATGTTTGCAAACGGCCAAATTCTTTTAAGATTTACACTCCATGGAGTTCAATATCAGCCAGAGATGAATTACTAAATCAGGATGTACTTCAAATACAGGTTTTGGCCCAAGACTATTTTTGGTCTTCTTCAGCTGCTTGTTTTGACAGCATCTAATCCCTTTCACCCACCCACCATCAGCCACACAATCCATCCATTTACACTTTCAAAGCACATTGAAAATGAAACGTTTTCAAATAATTACTCAGGGATGTCTGCAATACAAATCCAAAAAGTAACTGCAATTCAACTGTAACGTTTCTTAAGGAGAAGAAAGGGAGGGGGGAAAAACTCTTACAGAAATCCATTCAAAATGTGATGTTCTCCTATACTAATGCTCTCACCATCACCCAAAACAATAAACTTAAAAAAAATCTAATTCCCAAAGAGCCTATCATTTCACGCATTCCCATCAGAAACACAAAACTGTTTCCATGTTCAAAAGACTTTTCATTTAGTGAGCTATTACAGACCCTGGTGAAAGAACAGTGAGAGAGGTGGTCTTCTGCAGAGGCACACGGCAAAGAAAGAAGGGGGAAGGCGGGGAATACCCAAGGCTGGAACTGAAACAGTTCACCTTTGTGTGGAGAGCAGGATCACCCCCTCCAGGTTGAGGAATATGTTGAAAGAACACAGTGCTGTGGTGTGCAATATGTTTTTGCATTCATACAGGAGAGGAACCTGGCCCACAGATGGCCTGTTCTCAGCTTTGTCAGCCACAAACAGACCTTTGAACTTTCTATTTATATAACAGTTTAGTGAGTTTAAGCCTCTTCCTGTATAACTGGCAGTTTGCTGGTTTTGCTGTAATTAGGCTACTTGTGATATATAATATGAAGAAGAAAAAAAAAGAGGCTTGTTTCTCTACAGGGAGAGGTCTTCCCCGTCACAACCACACAGCCACAGCCAAACTCTTACCTGCTGATCTTATTTCCCTTTGCCAGCTTTTATTTTATAAACCTCAATATGCATGTCACCACTAAGTATTTTCTCAACTTCCACTTTTTTAAAGATTGGAGGACTTAAAAAATATTAGTACCAATGACAATAAATAAACCATAAATCTCTCCATTTTTGTTTGTGGTAGTAAGGAGCTATACATTCTGGGGTGTTGGGGGTTTTGTTGGGTTTTGTTTTTTCCCAGCTGCTGATTAATGGCACCACCTTAGTCTGTAAGCAGGTACAAATCTAGCCACATGATCCCAGGACACTTCAAGATTTCATTTACTTGTTACTAGAGACAAGCGTGGAAAGTGATTTAAAAGATGAAATTTGATTTTTAACAGCAAGTGGTCCCCTTGGTGCACACGGGCATTCAAGCTTTTCATTATATCCATCTCCCTTCTTTTCTCCCTCATAGAATGGCTCATATTAAATGCAAGCCCAGGTGAACATTTCTTATTCATCCAGGAATCACAGCAGACTTAGCTTTGGCCCTTTCACCTCAGCTAGAGTTTAGATTCCTTCAAATTGTTTTGGGGTTTTTTTTCAGCTTTTCAAGTCTGGCAAAACATCCACTGGGATATTTGTGGCCTTATTTTACACATTTTACCCAAGTGTTAACAAAAACCCCAACCATCCCAACCACATTCTTGAAGAAGGTTCAAACAAACACCTCATTCTTACACTACTGGGATCTCTCCTAAACCAGAGAAACTGAAGGGCTGATCCTACAATTTGCATCAAGACAAAGCTCCCACTAATCATCCAAATGCCAGGTGAGAATTTAAGAACACATGTAGTGGCAGCGCAGACCGTAACTCTGACAGTTCTTGACAAAATACATTTCAAGAAGTGACACACAGACGTACCTCCATGGGGAGGGGGGACGGATTAACTCTTTTTTCCTCATCAGCCAAAACCTTTTGGGGAATAATTTCCTGATATAATGGCAACACATAGAAAGTGTTACGTTGACACCTTTTTGTTGATTAAAAACAATCTCTGCTAAAGCTATAAATATTTTACATATATTGCTCAGGTTAACTATGTTTTTGTGGTACTTTGCATACAGATAATATAAACAAACATCCCCTACATGCCGTAGGCCTGAGCTTGTCTTCTTGGCGATTCCAGCAGATTAACAGAAGTTTTGGGTTTGCAAGGAATGCAGAAGAGGGTCTGTCTCTAATTGCCTTATAAATGCTTGTGAAACACGTTTTACAAAGGCCAGCTTACAGACAGAAGGAAAGAGGTCAGTTTCAAAATAAGCAGCAGCAATTCAGGCATCACGTTATATATACTAATTTGTCAATATATAAAGTAACCATGCCATATTGGATACACAACAAAAACAAATATTGATAGGTGAGCATGTATATTTCTGGGTATGTAGAGGCAAAATATGTATAACATACTACATATGTATACATGCACATATTTATGGATAGATAAGCTAAATTCAACTATTCTTACGCAACACAATTACTGGTCAGAGATATAAATCTTTACATGTACAATAAAATACATATAATGTTTGTGTATACACGTAGATTAAGTACCTACATATTATATACATGTGCACTTGCCTACACTAATTGGATTATTAAAAGCTAAATCCAACTTGATCTCTGCAATAAGTAATTGTGTGTGAATGCTTGTGCCATATAGAGAGTTTGTGTAGATATCAAACACTGAAGCAATCAAAGTAAAAATGTTCTTTTCTCATGGACCCTAAATACACTAAAACTAATAAATTACGAAAGCAAGCAAATGGAATTTCTAGAACAAATGGCAATATGTTCACATTTCATGGAAAAACAGAGGCACAAGAGTTCCTTTCTTTCTGATGAACATCTTTAAATCCATATAAAACTATAGTCAAAAGAAAGTAAGTTATTAAGCAAACATTAAAACTCAATACCTATAATGTACTTAGTATTTGAACTACACCCACATATTGGGTTGTAACAGATTCTATTAAATTAATGATGTTACCCACACTATAAATTAGGCAAATTGCATGCAAATATTATTTGAGTAGTAATACGGTGGTTATCAGTTGTCTGCAAAATAAATTAGTGTAGCAGAATAAAGATAGTGTGGTAGAAGCATAATATTTGATTAAGCACTAATTTTATTGTGATTATTACTTTTAAATAACAACAGCATGATTATTAAAAGATGCAATATGATGGTTTATGCAGAGCTGATAAAACACGCACATGATCCAAAACGCCTGCTTACAGATTAATATTGATACAGTTTAATTTATGATTCCAAGGATTTACTCCAAATTGCTGTAAAACATAATGTGACAGGTATTTGGTTCTGATTATCTTGGATTTGCAACCACAGCTGTTAAGACTGTGCTTAGCAAAATGACAGTTATTAACTAAATATATTATCTTTTTGCTAGACATATCTTTGTATTATCAACAAAGTAAAGTAAACCCTCTGCAAAAGATAGGTCCAAATGCACATGCATACACGCTCATAACCTGAGAGACATTTAGAGATTAGGATGGCAAAACATTATATTTTAGTCTCCCTCTTGGCAAACTGCACTCCAGCCCAAAGACGTTTAACAAAGCAGTAACCAACCGCTGAATTTCACCGTGCATAAAGAATCGTAAGTATGTTTGCTAAATTGAAAAGTAAAGAAGGAACCAGTAAAAACAGTCAAAGAATAAGCATCATCTCATCAACCAGCCGGGGCAGCAACTAAATATCTACCCAAATTATAACTTTCCCAGCTACTTGTTACCCACCGAAAATTCCTTAACATTCACTTTGGTAACAAGTTTAAAATACACTTCCAGGGATGCACCGACCTTTTCAAGGTGCGCGCCTATCTGCACAGCAATATGACCCTAAAATCCTACTCTTAAAAAAAAAAAAGGGAAAGAAAAGAAAGATGCAGGGAGGAAACAAAAAAAGACCTGTTATGATAGCACGGGGACCGATCTTCTCACTTCCAAAACTAACTTCAATAAACGGTTCATCCAGAACGGGAAACCAGGAAAACCAGCAGCAGAAACCCCCACACTGGACAGGGCTGCACTCGAACCGTGCCACACAGCAGAACTACAGCTGCGTTTCTCTCCGGGAAGAGGGAATATTGTCACTGACAGCAGCGAACACAACCGGAGCAAAGCCGCGATCCCGGGGAAAAGCATCGCCTCTCCTCACCGCTTCCTCCGCCCGGGAAGCGGGTTTGCTGCCGCGGCTGCTGTCCCACCCGGCACATCTCTACCCTCGCTCCTCCTCCCCCTCCGGACCAACTTCGCCCCCCGCAGCCGGGAGCGGTGCCGTGGCCGGAGCCGCTCGGCCCCGGCTGCCCCGGCGCGGCGGGCACCGGGCGCTGCGCCCCGCAACAAAGGCACCGGGGCAGGAGCGGGGAGGAGAGGCAGCAGGCAGCTGTAAGGAGGAGAAGCGGGGAAGGGGATAAAAAAAAACAAACCCCCCAAAACACACCCCCAAAAAACCTACCACTGCTGCTCTAAGTCCCAGTCCCTGAAAAAGTCGAATAGGTCCATAACGATGTGGTGAGGAGTCTCAGAGAAGTGATGCCCCTTCCCCGCCCCGCGCCGAGCAGAGCCGAGCCGCGCCGGTTTGGCTATAGGGCTGCCCGGCCGGCACGGGCAGCAGCGGCGGCCGCCGCCGCGCGGAGCCGCCCGGGGCTCGCCGTGCGCCGCCGCCGCCGCCCGCTCCGGCCGCCGCCAGCAGCGCGGCGCGGCTGCCTGGCTGCGAGAGGCGGGCACGGCGGCGGCGGCGGCCCCGGCGCACGCACACACACACACACACACACACACACACACACACACAGGCTCGCACACCGCGAGGGGAGGAGCCCGGGCGGCCCGAAGCCGCGGCATGGAGCGGGCGGCAGCACCGCCGGGATCCGGGGGAGCCGCGCAGCCCCTGAGGCGCGGGGAAGTTGGGCAGAGGAGGAGAAACAGCGGAGAAGTTGGGCAGAAAAGGAGAAAAGGCGGGGAGCGGCTCCCCGGGACAATCCGAGCGTCCTGGCTGAAGCGGCGCGGGGGGAGAATAAAAACAAAATAGGCACCTACAATGTAATTGCCGGGAATAGGTTGCCCAAGGAAGCTGTGGATGCCCCCTCTCTGAAATTGTTCAAGGCCAGGTTGCATCGGGCCTTGATCCGGTGGGAGGTGTCCCTGCCCGTGGCAGGGAGTGGATCTGGATGGCCTTTAAGGTCCTTCATTCAGAGAGTGATGGAGCACTGGAACAGCACCCCAGGGAAGCAATCATAGCACCAAACCTGACAATATTCCAGAAGTATTTGGACAATGCCCTCAGACACACAGTGTCAATGTTGGGATTGTCCTATGCAGGACAGGAATTAGATTCAATGATCCTTGTGGGTCCCTTCCAATACAGATCATTCTATGATTCTGTACCTTCCAACCCAAACCATTCTATGATTCTATAAACTCAGGTGAGCAAATAGACAGGACTCCCATAAACATGAGAGGTGCCGTAGGCGCAGACAACATTCTGGGTCAGCCTTACTGAGGAGATGCACGTGGACAGAGGACAGCACAGCTCTGGGCCACCCCGGGAGGCTGAATAAAAAGAGCCCTCCTGTGTTCTCCTGAGGTTTAATCCAGTGGAGCAACCTCCACTCATGAGCTGCGATGCCCACCTTCCCACTGCCTGTGTGCTTCACAAGTCTGGGAAGCACATCAGCCAGCACAGGGGCATCCTGAAGTGCTCCTACAGAGACCATTCCACTCCCTCACCTGCCGTAAGGAGAGGTCGAGCATAAGTCGCAGGCTGCCCACTCACAGGGCAGAAGGGGAAAGGGGTCCAGTGCACCCTCCATCCCCTAAATCAGATTATTTTCTTCCCTGGTTCACATACCCAGCTGCCTACTAAACAGTAACAAATATGGTTTTCTATATCCTTTTAATACATACAAAATCCAGGTACATATACACACTGAGAAAACAAGTACATACATTGATATTGCAAAGACCAAAACTATGTTCATTTTGACTCTGGTTTTCTACAGGACTAGTTGCATCCTGAATTTCCCTGTATGCCGGTAAGTCTCAGGGACGTGGTGTTGGCAAAGTCTGAAACGACCCTTGCTTTAGGGCCCAGGCTCCAGTGGCCCCTCTAACAGAACCAGCTTCTGGAGAATTGCGAGGCAAACCCAAGATTACAAATCAGATTAGTAGCAGAGCTGCTAACGTAATCCACATTTTTTGACTTCCTACGGAGTACACAATTGTTTTATAAGCACTATTGGGCTAAAAATACTGCTGAGGAGAAGCTGTGTAACTGTTATCAATGGAAGTCAAACGTGACAGACTTCATCATCTCAGCTTGGGCTTCACTGCATGATTTGCGTTTGCATCATATGTCTTGTGGGCCCCCAAAGGGAGGGAGCTCAGGCAAGGCTGCTGACAGTCTGTGCTTGCACCCAGCAAAACCCAAAGCACTGCTCCTCTCCCCACTGTGGGCAGGCAGGTGCATGCAGCATTTCCTTTCCTGAATCTGTTTTCTCCACAAACAGGCTGAAACACACTGCTCTGGGCCTCAAGCTTTAACATATCATGAGTCAGGCCCCTCTCTCTTCTGTTTCTTATTTTAGCGTCATTGTTGGTTTTAAAAGCCCCGATCAAAATCATAATTTGTAGCCAATACTTTGAACCAGCATGGGAGGTGGGGTTCACATTTTCAAACCTTTTCTCCAGAAACAGGTACAGAGCATTTTTTTTTTAAATTAGTAATAAAAGAAGTAAAAGCCTAGTCTGTCATTAATCACTTACATTCAATAACACATATTTTTGGTATCTTGAACTTGAACTATTACACTGAACCAAACTACTTACTGAAAGCATTACTTGCTGGATTTTCAGAGAGGGGTCTGGTAGCAGCAAGTTGGCAGTTGTTCTTGTCCAACAGCAAGGAAAAACACTACCCTTCACTTTCTTAAAGTAAAACTTTTTCAATTCTTTCAAAACTAGCAAAAGCTGCACAAAATTGCTCCTGAAAAGGCTTTCATAGCTCTTTCTAATAAAAAGGGGTGGGAGATCCTGTATGAACAAGGAAACCTACTGTTCCTGTGAAGGGCAATAGGAGAGAATACCTCCCCTCAGAGTCTGTTTGACACCTCGAGATTCCCAAACATCTCATGCTCTCAGCTGCATGAGAAAGTTTGTGCATAAACCAGCTTTTTGCAGTCAGATTTCAAACTGCCCAAGGACACATCTGAGTGCCACGGTTGCAGACACACAGCCAGGTCCAGCATTGGACACACTGTCTGCTGCCACGGGGGCTGGTGAGAGGGTTCCTC
The DNA here is from genome assembly GCA_033558185.1 of Dromococcyx pavoninus. Classification (NCBI taxonomy): domain Eukaryota; kingdom Metazoa; phylum Chordata; class Aves; order Cuculiformes; family Neomorphidae; genus Dromococcyx; species Dromococcyx pavoninus. The sequence goes on from JAUMJL010000028.1 coordinate 3,250,970, forward strand.
CACCATCCCTCTTCCCAGGGCCACAGCACACTCCGCTGCCAGCAACTATGCTTGGCCCCACACAACCTCAACACACACCAGCCAGAGCTGCCTGCTCAGCGCAGCCGTGGGCTACAGGAGCGAAGGACTGTGGGGAGCATGTCAGGGCAGTGTGTGCTCCTGTGCGTGGCTGCCTGCAGCGGGGAGCAAGCAGCCTCTGTGAACTGCCAGCTCAGGGGCAAGCACAAGCATGAGGCAGCCCCAGCTCCAGCTTCGAATGGAGAAGGGTTCATTTACCCAAACTACCAGAAATAAAGTTCAACTGCCCTTGGCGTAACCTCGTTTACAGTTACAGTGGCAAATACAACTGCGGTTCCCAGCACCTGCAACAGCTCAGGACAGGGATAATAAGATCAGCGAGACTTCCTGGCCCTGTTCACCACCACTGCCTAGCCCTGCAGTCTACTACAAAGGGGAATGCTGGCTCAGCACAAGTCAGGCTCCGGTTTTGCCGATGAGGCTGCAGTCTACGAGTCCTATTGCCATTTCACCCACCCCTGCACTGCGCCAGCCAGCCCTTCCCCTGCCTGTCCTGCTCTACAAGCCCAGAGCCGGCTTTGCAGCAAGATGCTCTTGGTGGATAGCTTTGGCCATTGTCCCCGTTTAGGATTATAGGAGCAGGGGACTTGCCAGAGCACCCCTTTGATCAAAGTACTGGCGCCTTTGGGTGGCTGCTGCTGCTGTGGTTGAGGCAAAGCATCCGTGGGTGGAAGCACAAGGCTGAAAGCACTGTAAAACCAAGGGAACTGCAGAGGTTGCACCAAAATGGTAGAACTTCTTGAGGTTCAGCAGCAAACAGCAGGGTACAGAGTTTGAAGCAAGGAAAGGGCATCCCAGCCTCATCCTTTCTCTTTCCTGCATATGTCCCATGCTAACCTTGTTACCCAAAGGCTTTGCATGCATGCACTGTATAAGCCAAGGGAGATAACAAAGGCAATGAGGAAGATGTGGAGAAGCAGTAATGAGGACACGTTCAGTGCTCTGCTCCAAAGGCAAGGATCAGCAGCCACGCTGCAGTCACCATGAGCCACCCTGTTGTCCCTATTCCTGAAGGAGGAATGGCAGGACTGTGGCCGTGGTGTGTTGAGCAAGAGAGACGGAGGTCAGCGGTCCATAGCTGCAGAAGCAAAAGGCAACTGAACTGCATCTCTTGTGAGACAGCCCAGAAACCTTTTCTGCTGAGAGTGTTCCATTTGATCCAAAGAAAACCCTATTTTCCCACAAAACAAGAAGAATGAAATCACAGTTTTCTATCCAGAAAATGTTAATGGAAAATTTGTGCCCAGCTATGCTGCTGAATACAGATTGGAGATATTTGGATTTCTGAGGAAAAGAAGGTCAAGTCATTTTCACAGTGTGAAAAATGAAGCTAACAGAGTTCATATTTCTCTGTGAAGCAATGATTGATTTTTTCTTTGTCTCATTCACACTGCACTAAACATGGATAGAGAACAAACCTATAGCACCTTAGATAAAGCACCCAGATTACATTAATACATTGAAAATTAAGTTAACTTTAGCATCTGTTTGAAGGTAGCACAAGAACATTTAGCCCTACTCTGTGGGAACAGGCCGTTGGCACGAGTGCATAAATCTTACGTATCCTAAAGCTGCTATATCAGAAAAAAAAATCACCAATGAGATGTGCATATATAAGTAGGAACCCGTCACGCGCCACCTCTATGGCTAAATTTTCTGTTTGGAAGTACATAAGAATTTTAGTTGCCAGACATATGTTGTTACTCCTTTTTGAGTGCGTATGTATAGGTAATCTTTATTTTCCTGCCATCTTCATTGTAATTATCAACTTTGTGCTGCCTGAGTGATTTATTTAACGGCGCAGAGCTATTCTGTTATTTGTGTTGTTACTTCTATTTTGTGAAACAAGAATAATTTAATACAATAATCAGTTCTGAAAATATATTGTTAAAGTTTTCTTACTGTGAGAAGGGGGAAGGTTTTCACATCTTGCTGAATAATCCTTCCTTCAGTAAGTTTTTCTAGTCTCCTTCAGGAAATGCAGTGTTTCAGTATCTTTATTATATTAGAGTTCACAAAGGCAAGCTCTTATGAATCATATGTTAAGATGTGTCCACAGCTAGCTGTAAGGACACATTGAGTTCCGTCATACTTTGCTTGTATAAGGTGTGCAGTGGATGTTATAAGGTCCCATAATAGCTGGATGCGAATTGGTCACAGGGGATTTCAGCTCACTCTTTTGGTACCTCTCTGTTTGCTGACCAAAAGCCCGAGGAATGCCATTCCAGTGGTGAGACAGTCCTCCCTAATAAATGTTGTAAACTAATGCTTTGAAGAGATGCACACAGATAACATCATGTCAGAAGTATTGCAGTGCTTAGACTGCGACACTGTGTGACCCTACCTGACCAAAGCACAGTTTTACTATGATGTTTTGCCACTCTCAGAAAAAATCAAGGGGGAAAAAGGCAAATAATACCAAGATTCCTATTTATTACTCTCACTCTGCATATTAGCAAAGCAATTCTTAAAACACTGTCAAAATAGTCTGAACTTTCAAAACTTGGCAACACAGACATTGCATTCAAAAGCTGTAAGAGTCACATTTCAGAAATTAGTAACCAAAAAGATCTACTGGAAAACAGATGCAAATAGATTGAAAGAGCAAGAGAGAAGGTTGCGCAACTAGGAAACTGGAGTACACCAGTGGTCAAAGGTACAAAGGCTTTATGAAAAAAAACCAATGACTTTCAAATAGACATTTCGTTGATTATGATCATCATAATTTTATCACTCTTCCATCCACCTCCCTCTTTTTTTCTCATTAAGTTTATGAACAATACTTCGTTTTGCAGGTTTTTAAGCAGCTGGCTATCTTCTAAGATTTAAGGAACAATATTTTATTTCACGCTTACCAGCTGATTGTAAATGATGGGCTAAGTGAGCAGCAAAGGAGGCTGCCATCTGTTGCAATCCCTTCCTTTAACCAAACCAAGAGCTTACCGCGTTGTCATGGTTCTTACCCTCTCCTAGCCTGGCACGCAGAAGTAATCCCTGTAGTAGCTTTTTAACCAATTGCATGACCATATTTTCCTTATGAGCAGAACCAAAGCTAACGCACAGCATAAAACAGAACTACTCTACCAACTCTGAAACATGCACACAGCCAGAAAACTGAAGTGCAAAATCATGGTGAAAAGGTTTTCACATCAAGTTTCTTCTTTCTGCCATGTTGCTTACAAAATACAGAAGCACTTTACAGCAATGATGTCTATATATAAGCTGCTGAAGTATTGTCTTGTCTTCAGTGATTTTTATGATGATATTCTCTAATGCACTTTGCAGAAACATAAGACTAGGCAAAGCTTCCTTTTTATGAAGGAAACAAAAAGAATAATATATGGCAGGTAGCATTAACAGGGAGGTAGAATATCAGACAAGAAAAGTTGATCTCTTATTCCCTTTCTCTTTCTCCCCTTTCTTCTGTTGTTCTGATAAGATCTCTCCGTTATGTTCATCCCCCTTCAACCTCAATTGTCTGGTCATCCTACTTTAGGAAAATATATTTTTCTGTCTTCTGCTAATATTAGCACACAGTATCTGCAACAAAGATGTTGAGAGCAAATCCTGTAGCCATTCAGGATTAACTATAAGGAAACATTTCTCTAGATGTCCAATACCAAACAAAGGAATTTGATGATAAATACAAAGCATTAAACAGTGCGAACAGTATCCACACATATGAAATATTCCATGCGTGCAATGAAGAGGTCAGAAAAAAATTAAATCCATTTAAGGAGAGACATTCCCCCAATAAGAGGTTGATAAATACTGACAGAATGTTTCTTTCCTAGTAAAAAGCATTAATAAATAATGTCAACTTAATTGCAGCATCACTGTGTCTTTACAAATGCCTACCTAGCTGAAGCTATTTGGAGTTTTTGTTCATAAATTTCATCAATTTCACGGGGTTTTGTGAGAATTTTACTGGTGCATAGGGGGCCAATAAACTCGAGTCAGTAGACTTCATCCTGGCAGTGTTGTGAGAAGAAATAAAGAAGCGTCTGCTTTCCATGGGGAGACATAGCCATCATCCAGACACTTCAGCCATTACTGGATGGATCCTATAAACTTATTACACCCTAGTTTGCTATGATGTAACAAATGGTATGATATAGAATATACATTTAGAACACAGGCCAATATATCCATTCTTTGGCAAGCACAGAGCACTGCATGAAAATTAGGGGGTTTGGGTGTTTACAACCACCTAGCTTTTTACAAGAAACAAAGGCCAGTTCTGACTTGAGAAAAGTATATTCAGGCCCACCTACAAGGTAACGATAGAGAATCCTCCCCAGCTGAGCTCCATCCTGGAAGGCCTGGTGAAACTTATACTCTGTACAGATATAGCGTTATGATTAGAGCATCTGCGATGGTTCATCAAAGGCCTTTGAGAGGTCTTGGAAAGGTTCTGCTGAGAACAATGCAAGACCATTGCAGCAATTTCTTTTCATTCAAGAGATGAATGTCTGGCATATTTATTTCATAAAGTGAGTACCAGTATCCCAAACAAATAGCTAGAACGAGCATTATTCAGCCTTTTTCCTGGCAACCAGCTTAAACGACCATGTCTTGCTTTTCTGGGAAACCTGCCAGGTGAGCTTTGAAAGGATTGCAGTGCTGACGGCAAAGTCTAGAGGGTTTGCTCCACACGCTAACCAGAGATCTGTTAAAATAATCAGGAGGAGGAGGCAGAGGCCTTCATCCTACACAAGAGAAGAGGGTTGGGGAGTAATGGCATTGCCGGGGGGGAAACCAAGAGGGCCATTAAGCTCACTGGTGCATGGACTGTCTTTTACCATGTGTTTGTACAGCTCCAGCACTGAGGCACCCCAGGGTAAAGTCTTTAAAAGTGGTTAAATGACTTATGCTCTTAAAATCTATTTCTAAAAGTGAGTAGTATAACTTCCATTTGGTCCCATCATTGGGTCTGGGGTGAAATTCTACTCCCACGTCTTTCCCTTTACCCTGATAAAAAACTGCTGACTTGTCACCTGGTTCACTTAAGATTCTGCTGTTTACAATGACCGGCTAGAACAGGCAGGTAGCACCAAATGATGTTATACCATTTTGTGATGTCACCACATTTACTGAGATGAAGTTTTGAAGGCAAAAAAGTGAATAAACGAACAGAATTTTTAAATCAGAATTAATCCGAGTTACATAATGAAGAGCTGCCAAGTGAAAAAATTGTTATTGTGACTTACATATTGAATTGATTTAAATGACCTAATTTTTGAAAATGCATTTTAGAATGCCTTCATGTCATTGAGGAAAACTAGTCTTATAACAGTCAGCAATCATCATCCTTGTGATAGTATTAATGTGAATCTTCCTATCATATAGTATAGATTATTAGCTCTTTCATCCCTAAGGAAAACACTGGTATTGACAAAGGGCAAATTTCACTTTGAGTTGAAAAAGCCACACTTGACAAGATGTTTAAAAGCAGAACAGTATTTATGTAAATATAATGAGAAGATTATAGCTGATCTCCTCGACTCCATTCTCCCATAAAATGACAGAAACATTAGAAATTTATCTGGACTGTTCTAAAATAACTAAATGTTGAAAGGAAACCTTACAGCCAGCTACACTGAGGGGACACCTGAAAAGTCTTTTGTCCATTATGCTAGGAATAAAAAACATTTTTGTGTATTATAGGCAATTAAAACAAAACACTGCTTGTTACAGATAACAGTGCAAAACTCTGTAAGGTGCTGCTTGATGGAAGAGTTGACCCCAGTGATCATGATCACTTCTGTCGCTTGTTCACTCTATTTTAATTTTAAAGGCCCAGAAATAACAGTTGAGGCCAATGATGCATCTCTTTATTACAATTGGAGTATGGTATACTCATGAATATCATGCTTATTTTTTTAAAAGGTAGAAGTGCAATACTGCACCTCTAAACCCACCTGCAAGAGCAAGTCACCATGTCAGTGGTCATACTTGTGAATTAGTTTTAGGCACCTACTAGACATCATGAAAAAAAAGTAAATCAAAAGCAGAGCAGCCAACTAGAGCCTGAGGATGTTGAAAATATAGAACAATATCTATCACTCTAATTGCAACCTTAAAACTGCATGACGGATCAGTTGTAGGAAGAAAAAAATTCAACCTCAGATCAATGTAATAAAGTGACTGATTACTTGACTGAGAAAAAATTAGTACCCTATGCATAGAGATTTCTTTTTGCATTACAGTGACAAATGCTTCCTGATCTTTCCAAGACTTGCACACATTTACTGATGGTTCATTCAACAGGCCATAGAAGAAACAAAGATTTTCTTAAGTGGGTGCTTGAAATTGCATTGACATTTTTAGAGGAAAATGAAAACAGTTCCTTTGGTCCTGGTTTGTGCTTTTAAGAACGCAATTTCAGGCATAAACATTTTAAAAATCAGGGTAGAAGCCACTGGGAAGACTGTACTCAAAGTAAGCATGATATAGTAAGCAGAGGCAGGTAAATAAATAAAGCAAATTAAAGCATGCCTAGGTCAGGACAGCTGCTGTAGTTTTCTACACGTTATTTAAAAATCAATATTTATTTTAGATATTCTTTCTGATAAAGGTACTTTTTATCTCTTGTGTTTCCTATAAGAACAAAGCCATGAAGTAGCCATGAACTACTGTGTACTACTGCCATTACGCAACGTGAGAGAGTAATTTTAGGGGTCTGCTCAGGCCTTCGATTTTTTAAACCAAATTTTACCACATACATTTTCTCACAACTGGGTTCCATTTTCCTTGGTCAAAATACAGAACCATTTCAGTGTATTGTAGAATTAGTTGTGTTAACCTGTACTTTGAGAGTAGTCACAGCATTAAATGATAGATACCCATTAGAAGGAACAAGTTTGAGTCATTGAATCCTCTATACAACATTTTTGTAAAAAAATTAAACATCATTTTGAGTAGAAAATGTACCAGTCCAGTGATATCTGTCATTACTCATTTTTCATATACTCAATGTGATTATTCATTACTCAAAAATGACAGAGCTAAATGCTAAGTCTTGCTAAAATATTGATCATAATATGTAGGGACATATAATTTATCTGAATCAAGTGAAATATATTTTCCTCTGCAAAATGATGAAAGTCTGTCTCATTACAGCATTATTTCTACTGAAGGTTCCACCATTAGTTAGTTTAATGACTCTGTGAACATTTTAATTGAGAAGATCCCTGGGTAAGTTGCTCATTCAAGACACATGGATGGGTTTAGATTAGGGAATGAGAGAAATGTGTAGTCTGCTATGCTCAGCTGGAGAGCTGAGGCAGAAGGCAGAGAATCAGATAGAAGAAAATGTCCAGATCAGGAGACACAGAAGGAATTGAAGGGGAAAAGACAAGGTGTTACAAGGTAAGAGACATGAAAGGATATAACTTGCTGGTAAGAATACTTGGGTTGGCAATATGTGGAAAAACACCTGTTCACTTCTCACCTCCCCCACCAGAGGGGGGAAAAAAAAATCCACTGAGGCCAGTGGAAAACTACAGTGACCTTTGAGAATCAAGCCTTATAAGAAAAGGTAAACTTTGCTATTATGAGCCTTGGTTTCACTCTGAATATCTGCTTTACAAAGGAGCACAAATTAAGCAGCACTCTTGCATCATCCCCTGCCTGCACACAACGATTCATGTACATTCAAAGAAAAAATCAGAGCAAACCACTTTTTAATATCAGCTACACATACATGAGATAAACTACACGTAGGAAGGTACACGTCTACTTATTCAAGTAACGCTCTGACATCCTCCTTGAGGATGTGAGCTGGGTCTTCATCAGCTCTTCCATGAAGTCTTGTATTGCTGTCAGTAGTGACACTGAAGCCCTGATATCAAAATATTTTGTAGTTAATCTTTAATTTAGCAGTAATAATGACCAGAAGGTATTGCTACAGGAGACTCTGCTCTCTCTGCATCAGTGGAATAGAAGTGTGGTCATTTTTGCCTGTATGGGTACTTCTCTGAAAAATAATTTAGGGGGAAAATGGACACAAGTAATGTTGTTCTTTAATCAGAAAAATATACTGGAAATGGAGGGAGACATTTTTATTTCTGATTCCCAGCTACTGAAACAGAAGCCAAGAAGAGCTTCAGTGAGTTGCCTGAAGTCAAGTAGTTCTATGCCTGGATGTCAGACCATAACACTAAACTGTTAGCTCAGCCTCCTTTCAGTTGCTGCTCATATTGGGAAACGCCGCAGGCTTTGAACACCCACAAGTTATTTCAGAACACGCAAGACATGGAAGTGAAGGGTCTTTGAGTGCAGTCTAACATCTTCAGTCATTTACTTGTCTTAATTGAAAGATACTTTAACTTAGTACTATATTTTTTTTGAGGCTATCTACAGTGTCCAGCATAAGAGTCCTTGATCCTGGCTGTTCTCGGAGAGCTGTAATTATTGAACATAAGAACTTGTGTCTTTTGTAGCAACTGATTCAGGGCACAGACAGCTGATAGAAAGCGAGTTACTGGAGCATAACTAGTTGCTGTCACACACGCCAGAAAAGAGGTACCTGGAAACACCATAAGGGGGTCAACAACTGAAACATCTTGCATGTAATCTGGTGCTATGTGCACCACAGATTACATTCTCCTTTGGAGGGCTCTTACAGGACAGCCTCAGATATCATGTGCTGAAGTTACTAGTCCAGGACCAAACATACATTTGCCTTCAGCAAATCGTTACCCAGAGAAATGCAATGGGACTAACTGAGCAGGCCAGCAAATTCTGGCTTCACAGAATCATTGCTACCAAAATGCATCCCTCATTTATGAGCAGAAATAGCAGAGAAAAGCATAGCTGTTTGAAAATATTTCTATTAGGAAAAAATGAAAGAGAATGAATCTCGAAATACTTCTCAGAATGCCATTTTATTAGATGAATCCAAACCTGGAAAGCTTATACCTAAAAAAAGAAAAAAATTAAACATGGAAGGATTCATTCTAAACAATCTCACATTTTACATAAAGAAAATGAAGTGTTTGACATAAACACTTCATGAGCAAGATGATTTACATTGTCACTTTTTTTTTGATTATTTGAAATAAAGAAATATAACCCTGCTTTCATTTCTTACGTTTTCCGTAGCACCTTTGCTGAACCTTTCTATGAAATCATACACATGCAAGATCAAAACAGAGGGATGGGAAGTAGAATGTGCTTCATTATGGCAAATACAGCTCATATCCTCCTCCACAACACAATTTATTAGTATCTAATAGAATTGTAATGTTTCTCATTCTACATTTTTACAGCTGCATCAAAATATTAAAGTGTGAATTGCAATTAAACTCACACAGTGCTCTTAGCATAATTTCCCTTGTATTAATACTTAGCAAACCAAGTTATTGGTGTAATATTACTCTTGATACTGGTTGTCATAAAGGGATAAAGCCTCCAAATAGTAATAAAGTATATTTTACTGTAGAGAGAGCAGCAGTACAAAAAAACATTATGCTACTGGAGTTGTTAATTTCTGTGGAAGGAGGTGTGGAGAGAAAGGCTTTTGACTTCTTAAATTATAGTTTGCAGGTTAGTATACCAACTCACTTAATCTCTCTAAACAGGTAATTTACTTGCTTTGTGAAAGCACCCATGTGCAAGGAAATACTAGTGCACTCCAGGGATGTTTCAGATTGATTGCTTAGCTCTAGTCACCAATAATGGTATGTATTCTGCTGAGCTCTATATTACATGTGTCTTTAATCTTTAAAGATTTTAGAGGGGAAAAAAACAGAGGGACAATATTTATTTCAGATAACCTCACTTTAAGAGTGTGTGGCCTGCTTGACTGAGGAATTTTGAAGCAGGAGGGCTAAACTCCTACTTGTAAATGGCAATAGGTACATTAACTAGAGACAGAGCAATTGCAGGTGTGATATGCTTATACATTAGGAAGTTTAGAAGTTACATTTTCTGTTTTACAGCTGCTCCTTAGATTTGCAGTTGGCTGTAGCTTTTTGTGGTTTATAGTTCACAATTGAGATCATGGAAGAAATGGAGAGGTTTAGTGTTTGAGGAAAAAAAAAAACAGCAACAAAACATCTGAATTTAATGCCATTAAGTGGACATGACTTTGGCAAGATTGCCTGAGCTGGGTAGTTCAATAAAAGCATCTGAAAGTATCAGATATCAAGGTTTAAGTTTTTGCTGCTTCTTTTAAGTACTCATCAGGTAAAGCAAACTATTTTGTACTCAAAGTGCTGACCCATAGTGTAATCAGAAATGGAGCTGCAGTATGGGTCAACGTGTTTGAACAGATTTTGCCTGGTTACTCAAGGGCTGGAAGCAATGAATATTTGGCCACACAGACTGCAACCAAAAGCCTGGTGAGTCTGTTCAGTCTGTCCTGTAAATCATGTCATGAAAACAAAAGACCATTTTATTAAGTTAACAATAAAATCCCAGTCTCATGGTAATGTTGAAGGAGGTTTTGAAAAATATTATCTTGACTTATTTCAGATAGGCTCATGATTTTAACATCCAGTGTGTGTTACTGATGAAGAATCCTCTTTGGTGTTGCCCTTATATTTGCAAAGTCATTTCTGTCAGTGAGGATTTCTCTCCCTTCCGCATGAGAAATCGCTTTGCACCAGAATTAAAGACTACTGGGTGAGGGAGGTGGTAAATCTGTGAATGGACCTCCATGCACAGTGGCCACGTACAGTGCCATACAACATCATGAAGCAAAAGAGAAGCAAACCTTCCAAAGCTGCTGCAAGCTCCAGACCCACCTGCCATTGATGTCAGATTGGTTTTAACAGCATAGGCTTCTGTCTGCAACAATTACTGATGATAGATTCTCTGATCTGGGTAGGCTGAACATGAGGAGTCTGTGTCACAGCCCACAGAACCAACACTGTTTGTAGTGTCTGGGATTTGCCGTGTCATTCATGAACTGCCAAGATAACTACATCATTGCAATGTGTCACACATTTCATATTTTTCCCCTTTCCTTCTCCCTCCCTTATAATTTATCTCCCAGCCTAAGCTGCCAGACTCCAGAATAGAGCAAAGTACTTGAATATGATGAAAAGGCCATTAATTGCCATCAGCCTGACCTGCCATCACTGGCTGCCTCCCTCCTCACTCAGCATGTGGAGGCTAATCTCCTGACGCTGTGCTGCTGTACCCAGTACAAGAATCACTCCTGAGCACAGCAACAGTGGCATTACTTTTGCTCATGAGGCTATGAGAACTTGGCAAGATGAAGAATACAAAAGCAGTATGATGACAGTCTGTATATATTAAAAAAACACCTGTTAAGTGTTCAGGGGTTTAACCCAAAGCCTACTTAAGTTTCAAATGTGCCCCCTAATGTCTTAAGAGCTTCTTAGAAAGACCTTGAGCACCCAGGACTGTAGCAGCGTTTGCTCATCTAAGTCTGGCTGAAAGTAAAATTATCCATTCCTTCCTCTGTTCCTTGTGGCACATTTCCTATCAGTATAATTTACAGGAAAATGATCAAAATATCATTAAGAAATGTCAGTACTCTCAGTCAAGCTCCTTTTAGAAATATAAGCAGTGTGTGGCAGGCATAATAAAGTCATGATTAGGAGTGTCCTTTAAATCACAGGAAAGGGAGGCAGAGTAGATGTGCTCTATTCCATCTCCAAATAGGCTCTTTGCGTGACTGTTAGCAAGTACATAGCTAGCAAATGCCCAGGCATAACTCAATTCTTTAATGCCTGTAAAGATATCTGTACTTCTGCACTACCCAACAATAACATCATCGTTTTCTCGCTGCACATTGGAAGCCACTGACAAGCCAACCCAGAGAAGCACCTTGCAGAAGTCACTTCCCTGCTCAGCCTGGCTTTGGGGACAAGAAGAGGCAAAGCAGCAGCTGAATCACAGACCATGAGAACAGAGGCTGATGAGATTCTCGACATTGACAACGGTTATAGTTGCTCCAGAGTTAGATTTGAGTTTAGCCTGGGAAATGATGAATGGCAAGGAAGGTGTGGAGGACCTACAAGACAGACACCAGGGCAAGAGTCATAATACTGAAAAAATGAGTTCTGTACAAGCACTACGAGTTCTCGGTCTCCTCCCAGCTGTATTTTTTCTAGCAAGCGCATGCACACAAACCAAGGCAGACACATATGCAAGAAGAGATCCATATGTCCTATGATAACGTTACTCTAATTAGCTACATATCCTCGACAGCTAGGACTACATCTGAAAAGGAAAAGGCATTCTTCACTACTTGCTCTTTTTCTACAAAGAAACACCACAACGTCTGTGGAAAATGCACTCAATAAATGAATTTGGGTAAACCAGGAGTTTTGTGAAACAGTTTACTAGCGAGTCCAAAAGCAACTGAGAAAAAAATTAAGTGCTAAGAAAAACAAGCACATCTCTGTATGTAGCACTAGGGTTTTTGTGTTAAGTGTTTCACAATTTGAAGGAAAAAAAAACCCAAACCATGAGACAACTGAAAAAGGGTGAGCCCTTACAGGGCATTATTCCAGGGTGTTATTCCTGGCTTGCTTCCAGAAAGGACACTCCTAGGATGGATATTTCCATTCTAGAACAAAAGTGTCTCATTTCTGATTCCTTTAGCCTTTTTAGAAATAACAACTCACCTGTTATATTTGGCAGACTCTGCCAAATCCACCTCCCTGGGTAGACACCTCCTTTATTGTACGGGACTTAGAGCCAGGTAAAATGTTACATTACCACTCTAGACAAGGAGTAAAGGAAAACGTGTGTATCAAGTAGTGAATATATACTGCACCTATCAGAGATGCTGTGGGGCTGGAGATCTTAACTGCAGTCCCAGCCTAGGACCAGTGGATGGACAGATGTAGAGGCTTCAGTTTAGCTTCTGGCACCACCACCATGTATACGCATATATAATTATCAAGTTGGTCACAAAACAGGTACCAGCAAGTGTTTTGGAGCAGAGAAGTTCCTGATCTTCAGACACTGTAAAGGAGTGAGGTCAGTCCTATCAAAGGGTTCTCTGTGAGCCTGTTTCTTTCTTAAAACAAGCCCTGCAAATCCTAAATCCACCTATGTCTAGCTTGCCAGATTTGAAGCAGATACCAGATTTGTTTTACTTCCTGAGTTTGGACATAGCAAACAAACAAAAAAAACCCCAAACAAACCCAAAACCACAAGATGATACACATGGGAGCTGTGAGCTTTTCTTACAGCTGAAATGATTCTTTCATGAAACAAAATATTGCTGTTAGTCCTCTCTGTCTGTAAATATAATCATTGCCAAAATGTACATTGGCTTTCCTACCCTCATTTGTCCAGCTCAGTCATAAAATGGTAAAGAAGCCAAAGCCTAGATGCCAGCTAAAACTGTGGTAAAGCCAAAGGTGAAGGCCTGATTGTACTGTTCTACCTGGTAGAAAGAGCACATAAAGGCACCCGAAAAGGATTTGAGTTATAGACAAGGTGACAGTATTTCTGAAATAAAGAACCAGAATACTGTCATAGTGACTTTTTTAGAGTCATAAAAAAAGATAAAATGCCCATTTACAGAAGATGCGTGCTGGGGTTGTTAAGGCCAGCTTGAGAGGCAATAGCTACACTTGCATATTACTTCTCGTGTAGCTTTATTTCCAGACACTCAGTGTTCTGGAGACGTTTATCATACACCACCAAACAACTAACGTTAACATCTACTTTTAGCAAAGGAATAGCTTTAAATGTCTGCGCTGATCCAACATTTTCTCTCTTCACTCCTCTGTTCAGCAGACAGAACACTTGTTCCGATGGGCTGTTTATTCCTGGCAAACACAGAACAAGTTCTTCTCAGCCTTGGAAAAAGGGCAGCTTGTAGTTATTAAAACAGAAAGAGAAGTACAAGAAGAAAACTGGGTCACTGAGGTGTCAGAAAAAAGAAATTGCTGGGAGTTCATGAGAAAAAAAAAATCAAGGTTGTCCCAAGTTTTGTCATGGAAGAGACAAACAGGAAGGATCTTCAAAAGAAGGTAAGGATTACATTACACTGCTGTGCTGTACAGACTTCTCTAAGCTGCCAAAAGGCTGGCAAATACAATAGCTCATGATCAGAAATAAAGTGCAATTATAGCTGGGCAATGGAAAATTGATAACTCTTATGCTGATGCCTCACAACAAAGAATATAAGCTGGACTGGTGGGTTTCCAGTGTAAACTTATACAGTCTGTTTAATTCTGCTTTTATTTAATGCCTCTGTCCTTTATGTTGCATTAACTTTAATGTAATATTGAAGTCCTTGTTTTTTTAATAGCATCATAAGTGTAAAAGTAATAGTTTTATAATAATAATAAATCAAGAATGTACTAGAGTCACTGCAAGGACTAATAATAATGTTAAGAGAGAGCCTATGATGCATCTAAAGTTCAGTACCTTAGAGAGTTAATTAAGTCATAAGTTAATTGGCAGTGATGATCTTTGTAGACAGGAAATGTAGCCGATTATCTTGTTTATGCTTAAACAAGTAACTGAGGTCATAACAAGACTTTTTGGGATATTATTGATTGATTTCTAATTTCTTAATTGATTTTGATTGAGTTTTCATGTATCTTGCTTCTTAATTCTTTGCTTCTAGGGAGATGAAGCTACTGCCATGAATGGTGGGAATACAAAGGCACAGTCACCATTTTCGCTGTATGAAATGTATAGCTTTTATAACTCCACTGTACTTTTAAGATGCTACACTGCTACAGATAAAGTTTTTGCAGCAAAGTGCAAACCAACGTGCTATTTTCACAACATCATGCCTACCTTTTGCCTGTCATGAAGTGCATCCAGTAGCATTGGAGATGCCAAGTTGCATTTAATGATTCAGATGAGCACTGCTATGTCATTTCCTATGTTCCTATTAAGTGTACAAAAATTGTTTCAGGAAATTATTACCATTTAAAAGTAGTTAACTGATAAATATATGAACAATGAACCCAGGCAACATATTCCAGATTAGAATTATGAGGGAGAAAAATGGTCCTTTACAAGGCACCTTTGTTCCATCACAGCCTACTCAGCATCTTGAACCCTATTTTAATTGCAAGTGGCTTCTCCCATCACAACCTTATCCAGAGCCATCCAGGAGTACATCAGTTATTACACAGACTTAGAGAACTGAGCATAGTGTTAAAATTCATCTCATTGGAAAGAACAGTCCACAAAGGACCTTGAGCTCACAGCATCTTCAGTGAATAGGTTTTTTTAGCTGCATAGTCACGTAGCATTAGATAAAATTAATGACTCATTTACCTCACCTTCTGCCATTTTGGACCAGAATATAGGTACAGAGTAGTAAAACGCGTGCGGTGATGATGGGTGACAGTGCATAGGGATGTATCTGGCAAGGAAATTCCGAGCAAGATAAAGTGGGCAGCGATGCTGCTGCTGCAAGTTCCCATGACCCTGCAGAAGAGCCCTTTCACCCGTGCTGCTAAAACACCTCCTGCCAGCAGAGCCCCCAGGGATGGGTCATATAAACTGTACTGTCTGTACCAGGTAGACTAGTTTGGGTAAACAAATTGCTTCCCTGTAAGAAGGCAGATTAACCCAGAAATAATTAAAGGCCAAAAATGATGTGCAGAAAATTCATTTATGACAGTAGTAGAATCAGAGGGGACAAATTGGTTCCAGGAGGACAAAGGGTTGGAACTGAGAAAAAGTAACAACATTTTTTAAAAACAGAAGTGCAAATTGAAACGATAGCACTTTATAAAAAGCCAAAGAAGTGCAGGTATGACCACATTTTAAACCGCCAGCACCCAGGCAGCAAATAAAATAAAATTGAGGCTACTTTTCTGCTGTAGATAGAGCAGCCCAGAATGCTATAAATACTTCCCTTCTTTATCCCTCTCCCTACTTCAAGTTCAGTCCTTTGTTTCCCCCCCAAAAAAAAAAACTTAAAGTTTGGGAATTAATGGACAAACCCAGTATTTTTTCTTCTCTCATATTAATGGGCCCATTCTCACATAAACAAAAATATTGTAGCAATTTAGAAATTATTCTTTACATTGATGCAAAACTCCTCTACTTGATTATGTTTCATTCCACTGCTGAACTTTTCTATTTCCTTCAAGTCCCACTTCAGTATCCCTTGAGTACCATTATTTCATGCTATTTTGATTTTGGGCCATGTGATTCATAGCAAAGCATTAATTTTCAGTTTTGTGAGAGATTCAGTGTTGAACATTGTACCAAGCACTCTGCCCTGTCCCGCTTTGTAGCTAGCTCAGTATTTCACCAGCATCACCTGTCTCACCAATAATAGACAGCGGAAGTCATCCTTTGGACAAACACTTCCCTTATAAGAATTAAATGGGCAGATTTATCATACTTGTCTCCTCGTATAGAGTTAGCACTAGTTTCCTATGTCAAACTGCTCCCAAAACTTGCAGCATTTTGGAGGTAGCCACCCCAACGCTGAGGGAAGACATTCATTCACATACGCTGTGATTTAGTCCAAGGTCTCATTTGCTTCGAAGGTAGTTTCACCTCTGCAAAATTGCAGGACCATTTTTGGTTTTAGACATGTGTTTTGTCACTCTTTATCTGGAAGGCAAGTTATAGGGAACTAAACCAAGAAACAATGGCCCTAGTAGCGTTGGGGGAGGTTGCAGGAAGAGACATGAAAATTTAAAAAAACCCGCTTTCTTTATCCTGCTTTCTATCATTAACACTACTCTTATGCTGTACCTGTCACAATGGCATCCTTAAAGCCTGAGGATCTGCTATGAGCACTTACCCTAACTTTCTACCCTTGGAGCCGAGTTTTCTAAACTACTTGGAGTGAATATATTTTTCAGTGGAAAATTAGAATGCTTCTTTTCTTATGTTTTCCCACCTTGTGGTACAAACATCTTCCAGCTAGCAATCTGCTCCCTACCCATCTGACACAGGAAAACCTCCCTGCACCCTCACAGCAAATCTATACCTCTCCTCACCCTTCCCCTATCCACACTTTGCCAGGAATTCTGCTTTTCCTACAGTTCAAAGCAAATTAAGATCAAATGATTTGGGGTGGCCCTATCTGTAATTTCATTTTGTACTGTCAGAGACAACACAATCTCCTTTCTCTAGGCTGGAAAATAAAACCTTGCAGAACTCTGACAGTTTAAAAAACCAAAATGACTCAGTAATCTATAGTTTTAAGAATAAAATATACTTTTAAAACAGTAATAACAGCAATGTCTTCTTTCATGCTAGATAAGACCTAGGACACAAACATAATGAGTAGTTATCAAGATTTTATTTTCATATTTATGATATAAAAATCCAGTATAAGATGTTTAACTCCCTCTAAGCAGACTGAAATAACTCCTTAAGTAGAATGACTAGAGAAAAATCCTCCTCAGTTTTATCCACAGGCATAAAGCCTGACCTCAGGTGTACAAGCACCACGCAACACATGGCAGAGCAGAGGAGACACTGGCACAGGGAAACCAGATCCAGGTAGGTAAAGCCCCATATGTGAGGTGACTCAGCAGTGCTCATTAAGGCTCATTAGCTGTGATAAAGCCCTCTGAAGGCTTAGCCACGTGATGCTGGTGTTTTCACTGGTAGCACTGAGAGCAGGTTTCAGTCTAGTGACATCACAATCCTTTGTCCTTTGGATCAGGCTTAATTTAAATTACTCTCCATCTTAAGGCTATACAGGGCACTACCAGAAGGTGCTATTGCTGGGGAACAGAAACTAAAACAGTACAACAACAGACAAGTAAGTGCTGGGAGATTCTGGGCATCTTTGATGCTGCTGCCAGGCCAGCACCTACACTGTTCTCTTTGGGACAGCAGAGCAAGACAATGAGACTTCTGCTTTTTATTATCCTGCCTGGAATTTTACAGTCTACTTCAAAATTTAGCTTTAAGTTATGAAACCATTATGCCACCATTTTTTTTCTCCTGTTTGAGGCTCTGTGGAAAGAAATCTTCCAGCAGCATTTCTGTAAACATATCTATTTGCCTAGTCAATGTATTCTCAAAATATATTAGTAGCCACAATCATCAACTGTGCTCGTTTAAACAAAAAAAGAGTGCCAAAAGGTACAGAGCCTCCTGAGCCACCTTTCCTGAACAGATACAGAATGCCTGAAGAGCACTGTAAAGACCTGGTTGTTCCATATAGTGGAATGCACTGATGCTAATCATTTCTATTATGTTTTGGTTTGCTTCCCTTTTTTTAAATCACAAATGGGACTTTAAATAAAACAAATTATAATTTTGATGGGGTACGCAACTCAACAAAACTATCATATTGGTGCAAAAATAATTGGCATTTTTAACCATCAACTTGAAACCTCTATCTCCACTTACAATAAAATTTATTAATCTAAATAAGAAACATTAGAACCTACACATTTCTTTGCTGACAATAAACGAGTCTATTTATTCCAGTAACATAGAATTCTGGAATCCTTGAACTAGCAAATTCTTAAAAGGCATTTTGAGCTGCTGCTTTGTTGTGAAAAATAGTCTGCTGCAGGAAGTTATCAAGATGCTTAAAAATGTGGTAATTGGTGGGAGAGAGGTCTGGTGTGAAGTAGAGTATCATAGCCCAGTTTGTGCAGCTTCTGCAGAGTCCTTTGCAAGACATGAAGTAAGGCATTGTCATGGAAAAGAATTGGTCCCTTTCAATTGACCAATGTTGGAAATAAACATTGTAGTTCTTGGTGTATTTTGTCAATTTCCTGGCAATAATTCTCTGCTGTGGTTGCTTTGCTAGGATTCAAGAAGTTGTAGTGGTTGATTCCACTTGCTGACCACCAAATATTGATTATAATCTTCTTTTGATGCAGCTTCAGTTCTGGGAAGAGTTTTGGTGTTCCACCTCAGTCCAGCCACTGCATGAAATGCTGTTTGTTGTCATATAGAATCCATTTTTCATCACATGTCACAATGCAATGAAGAAACAGATCATTTTTATTGAGCAAAAGAAGTGCAGAGGAGCAGACTTCATTTAGACAGATTTTTTTTTATTTCCACTCGGCTCATGCAGCACCCATTGGAAAATCAAAAAAAGCTCAACAAATTTGGTGCAAATGTCAAACAATTGTTGAACAGCCAATGCTTCCTTCTGTGACCTCTCAAGTTGCTTTGCATGGGTCTGTTTCAATAATAACCCTCAACTGGTTGTCATCCATTGCAGAAAGATGTCCACGATCATCCTCACCTTCAAGGCTCTGATTTCCATTACAAAATTTTTGGAAGTGACATCGAGCTGTACATTAGTTTACAGTCCCCTGGCAAAATGCTTTGTTGATATTTCTAGCAGTTTCTGCTGCTTTATGTCCCCTTTTGAACTCATACAATAAAATTGCTCAAATTTCCTTTTTTCCCCCATCTTTAATTTGATCGTGATTTATGAAAAATAAACAGTGGAAACAAAACTATTAACATAAATATGTAGAGTCAATTTCATGCTTTAAAATGGTATGGTACATGAACACAGTTAAATAAAATTTAATCCAAAATAAGCAAACATTACACTGACAAAAGCAGCAATTTTGCACAAAGCTACTAATACTCTGCTCAGAAACGCCATGCAATTTAAGCACAGTGCCCTCTGGGTAATGAGCAAGACAACACACAGAGGTACAGATGCACAAAAACTTAAAACAGATTGGTCTAAAATCTATTCTGTTGTCAACTGTGTTGATATTTAATAACTGAGACTGGTCATTGCTCTTCATATAAAGACGAAGAGGAAAGGCAGGCTTATCAGGGTCATCTGACTTCATCGACTTAAATTGTGTTAAGAGCGAGAGGGGCAGAAGCACCATATAATCATTCAGCCAAAAATAAGTATTACCCAAACTACAAGATGTGCGGAAGACTCGTCAGCTGCAAGCAATGTCCTTGTTGATCAACTTTAGACAATGTTACAAGTTCCAAAAGCCCACACAGCTGCACCTGGGCACAGAAGCTTCAGCAGTGCACTCCATGCTCCCAGGCTGGCAGTGACCATTGGCAGCTCAGGTAAAGATAGCTCTTTTGAGGTGACTCTGGATCAAACTGGGCCACTTATCAGTTTAGTTTCCACTAAATTAAGCCTGAGACTGGCTTCACAGTGCCAGTGAGGACACGAAGCCTTTCCAGGCTAGAGCCGGTCTGAAACATAAAGGCCTGAAGTACAAGTACCACACACTTTGGGTCCTCAGCACAAGCTCTTTGCTGAGTTGTTGCTGCAACAGTTAAAGCTTCAAGCATATCATGTGTGGGCAGAGAATTCAGCATGTGCATAGAAGTACTCTTTTAAACGCAGAGAAATATTTCTGGGTTTTAGTCTGGGGGTTGGAGCCTTTTAGTGATTTAACTTTGTTTTAATTAGAAAGCTCTTTTCACTGTAGTGTTAACTTCCCAGCCATTGTCTCATAGCTCATTTCCCTTTCTCCAGCCATGAATTTACCAGTTCTCCTCTCCCACCCCTCTTGGTTATGGTTTGGTATTTTGTGTAATTTCAGCAGCTTCTCAGTTTTCTTTGTTGTTTTCTTGAGTGTTTATCGTCTTTTTTTATTGTTTTGAGTTTGAATTTTTTGAAGGGGGGAGGGGGAAATGTTCAGTTTATGAGTTCCTGATCTTGTTATCCAGCTCATTTCTCCCCTATCCAGTTGTCAGTTGTTAGTCATGTACATCTGCCCTCTTAAAATTAATATTTCTATTGCTATGCTTCAATGCTTTGTATTTCCAGCCCCTTTAAACCTCTTACTTTAGAACACTGTTGTGCAATAATGTATTGAATAAATGAGTAACAATTTCATACTGCTCTTGTATTTATGAATAACCGGAGAAATTTCTTTTTTTGGCAGTGAATGAGAAATTATATGTACTTTAAAGGCTCCTAAAATGTATTTTCAGTTGCTACCAGATGAAATCAAAGAGACAAAATTACTTTCTTCTGCTTAAATATTTAATTGATTTTCCTTAGAATACAATTCTGCATCCTCTCTTAATCTAAGGCATGCATGATGATTCCTGGCTACACCATCAAGCATTCTTTATAGATCAAGACCTGCTCAGAGTATTTATAAAGAATGGCCTACAGTAACGTTAAATGCATTTTAATGCACATACTCAACCCATACAGACCAGTGCCCAGGTACTTCCTAACAGAAGAACTCAATTTGACTCTTTCTGCCCGTATACTTGTCTAAAAGTATTGTCTGCAATGCTAAATTATACCCATATTCTACCTGCCTGTGGCTTCACACAGCCTGTGCACATTAATTGTTCCATCCAGAAACAAAATTGAGAAAGGCATGTGGGACTGTGGATGGAGAGGGGAGCACACTTATTGAAATTCATGTATTGCTCTGCTTGATTCCCCAAGCCACACGCGGGAACACTCAGCCATAGGCGACTGCATTGCTGTCTCGAGAAGAGGGAAGAACTGGGGCAGAACTGTTCCACTGTGTGGTTTCTCTGTTGGTCGCAGCTTTTCAGACATGCAAGGCATAAACCCAAGAAAACCCATTGGGTTTCAGTGCCTGCAACCCCAAAATAAAATATACCTAGATCTGCTGTGGTAATTGTGTACCAGTTTATGTGCATTTAATGAGATTTCAAGTATTTTCTGAAGATAAAAAAATAAAGCCAATAACTTCTTGTCACATGAAGCAAAATAAACTCTTGTGTTCTTCTAAGCCGAGATCAAACTGCTTTCCTCAGGTGTGCCCAGCAACCTGCCCAGCATTAGTGACAAGCTTCTAGTCTCTCCAAAAGAGAAACAGGAGAGCAAGCATTTTCAAAGCAAACCCAAATTCCTACTACAAAGAATAACCTCATGCAAGTACAGCAGCACCCATACAAATCTGCCTGTATACTTTGGCTCTCAACAAAGCCATACACAGCTCTTTGCTGGTGTTGCTTACTTTGAAGCATCAGTTGTTTCAGCAGGAAGCTCTGCACGGGGCCATCCCAACATCAGGACACACTTGAAAATAAAATTTCTTAGTTTTCAAAAGCCCACTTAATTTTTAACAGCTGCTGTAAATCTGGAGCTCCATTCCTGTTGCTCCAGTGTAAAACCACTCTAATTTAGAAGACAGATCCAAGTCTAGTCTTTCAGCTTACCGAAACACCTGGACACTGTCTGGTTTGGGCAGGTAGGCTTTTTGTACAATTTCAGGCTGAAACAAAGAGGGAGTTTTAAGTCATACAGTTAATGATGCTTTTCTCTCTGAATCAGACTTCTCTGTTCAGCATTGGGCAGAATGCAGCCCACAGGAAAGGATACAAGCTTAACGCATTTCTTTCTGGTTAGACTGAGTTTTGCAAGTGCAGATAACTTTTTAATATTTTAAAATACATTTTGAATTACAATTGTAATTATGCAAGGAACTTTTCCCCCATAATCACAAGAAATGACCCAAGCAATTTAGTGTTCCAATTTTTACCTTCACAGAACAAATATTAGACTGTCCAGTTACATTATTAGACAACAGATAACAATCCTAGGTCACGCTGCATGTTCTTTCTAAGTAGGTATGTAATATGGAAGATGAAAAAAAAGTATTCTAAAATTACGGGGGGGCTGGGGGATGGTGGTGCATAAAATTTTTCTAATTTAGAATTGTAATTCTAAGTGGAAAAGGAGAAAAATGACACCGGAAACCTAAGCAGAAACAATTGCATATCTTCAAAGTAACTACTTAAAAATATGAGCCCATTTATGTCAGACCCCTATGAACCTATTAGTCCAAAACTAGAGGCACGGAACAAGATTATGCATAGGAGTATCATCTGCTAATTGAAAAAAACAAAGCTAATTAAATATATATTTACTCACAAAAAAAAATGTAAAGCATCATTCTGCCACTCCCATTTCAGGTCCCCTTTCATAAACAGTGCTTATAAGCCACTACCCTGTGTTAAATCCTGTCTTCTAGGATCCTAAATATCCACATTTTCCATAAATATGCTTTCTTGAACTCTTCATATCAGTTCTGCATTTGTGCCTAACTGGATCCTATAATATTGCATTCTTCAGGCACACAGCTGCTTTTCTGTCTTTGGTGTTTTAAAGAAAATTAAAATGAGACTTAACACTTTTAATTAGATGTTTAATTCATGCTTTTGTGAGCTATTTCCTTGCAATCTGAGTTTTGTCACACAACTATAACAGTCTTTCCACTGCCAATTTTTTTTTGAATGCTAACTCAGTGTCTCATAAAGAATGTGTATTGCACAATTTGGTAAAGAATTTGAAAGTGAAAGTCTCATTTGTTAGTAAAGTGGGAACGCGTAGTGTAACTGTCACAAGCAGGGGCTGCAAAAATATGCCATGTTCAGAACAAATAAAAAGCCCTCCAAAACCAAAGGAAGAATTTAAACACATTTTATAAGGGATATAGCAAGTACAAAATTTAAGTGACTATTTAAAAGAGCAAGTTGTGCAGAACATGGGTCCTGAAGATGAGATGCAAATATTTTACTAATTTTATTTATTATTTTTAAAGAAGCAAATGCAGAAATACTCTAAAAAAATGAAATGTGAATCAACTGTTTGAAGAAGGCGGCAAAGCAGCCCAGGTTTCAGAAGTAGCTTCCTATTTCCCCTTTCACTGGCATTCAGTGCATTCACAGCATTGCTTTCCAAATCCTTTGGTAGCAGCTGAGTCTCATTCAGCCAAATGATGATCCCATTAAGAAAGAAACACATAGCAGGCTAAGTGCCATGCCTTTTCCTCTGCTGTCAGTTATTGTTTCTAATCACAGGAGGAGGGCAAGTAGAATTTGGCCTGCCCTCAGGACCACATTGTATAAGCTGTGTCTCAGCATGTGCTGCTCAAGCACTCCTTCCTCTTTTCCTTCTGACCTCTTATCCAATACATCATCAATATCACCTACTGGTTGGTACTTTGTTGTATTCATTGCCCCATTGCACAGTGTGGGAACCATCTTTGTTGCTGCGGGCTGTCATAGCAATAGACTGCACAGGCTGTGGAGACAACATCAATTCACCCGTTCCTGGGTGCATCTATAGTACTTCCAAAGGTACAGGTACTCCAACACTATCACAGTAACATCATCAATAACAACGAGAAACGTTCTGTAAGCTAAGATTCCTCATTTTGCTGCACCTGGTGTACATGGCCTAAAGTGAGCGTCCTTTTTGAATTTACTTGTTCATTCTCTTGCATTTGCTTAGCTAACCTGACGATCCTGGTTGCAATTATGAGTGTTGTTACCTGTATAGATCCACTGTGCACACTCAGGTTATCCTCTTCAAACTGCAGCCTTTAAAGCTGTTTGAAACTTCTGTCTCTGTCTGGATACTACCATTCTGCTTTAGAAAAAATATTTTTATAAGCAAACTGCATAAACTTTGGACAGGTTGGCTGAGAGTTTTTGTAGACCTTTTAAAAGTGACCTAAACATTCCAAATACAGGCAGGTTAAGAAAAGTACAGTTCTACCCATAGCATATGCACTGTAGCAATGCAGTTTGTCTGAAAGCCAGGTCAAAGCAACTGTGACCCTAAAGTTGTACTCACAGTCTGGCTCTAACAGTGTGTTGACCAGTAAGTGATGGTGGCAATGCTTCTGCACCGTTTCTCCCCTCTGTACAGACCCTGTCACCTGTCCTGCAGCCAGTAGCTTTTGAGCCCACATTTTTTGATGTGAAATTACCAACTTCCATTGCTTGCACTACAGAACTAACACAACAGGCAAGGCAACAACTGCAGCAAAAAAAACCCCATTGTCCTGTACCACAGCACCCAGCAGGACAAGGACCTCCCTGCTGAGTATTTCATGGCCTTGGCTACTGGTAAATACTGCTGCAATAACTACAGGTTGCTATTTATCAATGTGGACATTCACAGGCTAAAGAAGATGTCATTAGATTAGCAGAATCACTAGCTGAAGGGGGAGAAACATGACAACGCAGCCTGGATAAGCCTGAGAACACTCGGGTTCATACCTTGTCCAATCCCTTCCTCTCCTTGAAGCAAGACAAATAAGTAATTACCTGAATGGTCATACTGGCATTGTTTCAGGTAACACATTAGGTCATAATTCAAAAACGCCTCCAAAAATCTACATAAGAATCAAACCCTTAAATGACCAGAATCAGGATTTCACTCCAGGTAAATAGGTGAAGACCTATTACACCAATAATTTATTTACTTACATATTTACTTCAGTCTAGTTCTTCATGAAGCAAGGGCTAAACCTCAGCAGTCAGTGGGGGAGACACTGCAGACTCCCCTAGCAGCAACACACCTGCACACAGGTTGGCAACCAACCATCATTGCAGCCTGTGGCTGCAGCTGTGCAAGAGTACGTTGAGCACACTCATAAACATCTTTAAATCTGGCTTTCTCATATGGGTGGCTGAATTCAGATACCACTCCTGACCCCTCTCAAAGTCTTGTCTCAACTGTGAGTCTAGTTAAATTATTTAAAGGGACATTGAAATCAAAGACAGTTTTCTGCATCCAGCTGAAACATTGTTTAGTGATTGCAAAAATACAACCCTTCCAGTGGGCTCAGGGTTCTGTGGAGACATAGAAAGACTGTGAGCAGTCTGCATGAAAGACAGTAAATAGTTTTGTGGGGGCAAAAGCATTTTTCTCTTTTAACACAGCTACTAATGAAATAGCAAGAGCAGTTTACAAAGAAAACATGCAAATATTAGACTGCTGTGAATTATGCAGCTTGGTAAGAGATAAAATAATAATCAGCTTACCATTGAGACTGAATCCCCAAGCTGCTTGTAGGATCATGATCGGTGTGGTGTTGAGTCATTTCTTTTGCATACCTCTGTGGTACACAGCATTCTCAGCATACCAAGAGCTGCATCCACAGGTGGGCTGTGAATCCAGCAGCCACTGTTACCCAGACCCAGCAGAGCAGACAGAGGTGACCTCCATGCCAGCCCACTGCTAGTTTGAAGCCACATTTTGTACAATCAACACCCATCTCTTCTTCCTTTATCTCCTCAGGAGGCGCTTCTCTCCCTACTACCCACACCTGCAAAAGGCTGAAGCTGTCAGTTAGCCAGTTGGGATGGTTAGTGGCCAGCTGGGCATTAATTTGTTGGTATAAAGAGGTGCCCTTAGTACTAGGAGCCCTCCCTGGCTAGGTGTATTTAAGGAGCTGTTGCAGCAGTTCTAGATTGCCTGATAATCTCGTCACCTCTCTGGGTGGCTGTAGTAAAAGTGCTGCAATTTTCTTTAGAAGGGCAGGAACCTGCAATATAATTAAATATGTCAAGTCAGTTCTGATCCAGTGTGTGGAGACCCCAGGGTAATTTGCTTCCCTTTATAAACCTGAACTTGATTTGCTTAATTTCTTTCTGGATGAACCTGAATGCTGGCTTTCAATTCTCATGGCCTCTTATTTATTATTTTTTAGACAGTTCATGCCTCCAGACACAAATCATAATTATCAGAGACCAGAGGGAAAGAGCCCAAATTCAAATGAATACGTATATACGTATGTGTGTGTGCACGTGTGTATTAAGCTGCTGCCTGTCAAAGGCAGTTTAATGAAGCTGGAGGGAAGCTTTTAAATGAAGTCATGGAGAATGTCAAGCAACGTGAAGCAACCTAGTTAAACATAGAAAAACCTGTCCTCCTTTTCGTTTGGCTCCTGATTTATGTCAGGCTGAAATAAATGATAATAACACAAGGTTATTAGAGTTCTCTATGAGATAAATATGAAGTGTATGCATTTAAAAATCTGAAGACTATAAAACACAGATGGAAGCACACCATCCATAAGTTCCAAACCATCTCATTTAAAACACATGCAAAGCACACCAAAAAGAGAAAGCATGAGAAATAAAGACTGGTCTCAGAATTCTTCCTGAAGCACAAATATTCTCTGAGAGCTATGTTGGCACAAAATTGTTTGAAGTCAGATACTGTCAAGTATATAAAAACACCAAGATAATTTTTAATTTTCATCAGATGTTAAGCAAAGCCTCCTGCACATACATTAGTTTTACAGCTGTATAAAGCCATAACCTCAGCAGGATGTAGAAACATGCTGTGAAGGAACATGAACCATCTCAGGAACACATTGTCCACCCTGCTCTGATGCCAGGCTGTGTGGCAGAGGAGAGTTCTTGCGCATGGTAATAGCCTTGCAAGGAAACATCCCTGGTGTGACGTGGCTCTGTACATCCTGCATGTGTTTCTTTACCCACCCACATCCTGTGTGCACACACGGGCTGCTGGGGTTGCCCTGTGGGCAGGGTGTCTGTGTGGCTGGGGTAGTTTCCTACTGCCTAATCATTTTCCTCACTTTCTAGGGTGGGAAATCTCTGTAAAAAAACTTCTCTCAACTTACCTGCAGAATGTAAGTTTTCAGGAAAGTGGCAATGCCAACAATAGTTCTGCCTTTTCTCAAGCTCTTTTGCAGTGCAGCATTATGATAGTGAATATATTTGACTATAAATAATAATAAACTTTACAGAAGGGAAATGAATATTTTTATACATCTCAGTTCAACAGACTCCAATTTAATTCCAAGCCCTTCATTTGAGAAATCAGTTGTGAGGTTGATTGTATGTCAAAATATCCAAGCCAATGAAGTTATGCTGATGCTATTTTAAGAACAAGTAAAAAGTGTAATTTAAAGAGATAAGACCAGAGAAGAACAAAGCATTTGAATATTTCCTTCTACAGGTGACTAAAGATCTAATTATTGTTAGTAAAAGCAAACCCTTTGTGTCAGAAAGAGTGCTTACTTCAGTCGCTGCAGATTAAAACACTCTAGTTAGTCTTTTTATATTCAGGAAAAAAATTAGCCCATAAATTCTTTTATACTTTCAGTGAAGATATTTTTGGAACTGCAATAAATTTCTCATTATATATAATACACTACTGTCTGGTTATTTTTTTATTATTTTTACCTTAAAATTATGTCTAAATGGGACAGTCCAATTATATCTGATTTAATGTTCTAATGTAATCCTGTGTGATTACAAGAAAGGTCTCGGGTTATTTAACAAGTGACGTTTTGTATTTATTACAAAGGCGATATTGGAAGTATAGGACCTGTGGGGAGCCAATTAAACTTTCCTGGACATCACATGCTTGGCAGTGTCCTCCTGCCACTAACCTGCCACCTTGCCTACAGAAACAGCCAACTTGCCATGCACTGGCTGGGAAAATGGAGTTTAGTTCAGAGCTGTGTCCTTAAGGAGAGCACAGGAGTAAGATTAAAATAAAAAATGATTTTGGTCATCTCCGTTACTGACCTTGTCAAAATGACCACCCTGTGGAAAGAGCTTGGCCTCCTTGTCTCTGGTATCCCAAAGAGTCAAGGCCAGGGAGAAACTGTGCCCAAGTAAATAATGAATAAATCTTAAAGGCCAGAGAAGAGAGCTCAACATGTACTCTGTCACCTGAATCCTCCCTTTTG
This sequence comes from Dromococcyx pavoninus, assembly GCA_033558185.1. Classification (NCBI taxonomy): domain Eukaryota; kingdom Metazoa; phylum Chordata; class Aves; order Cuculiformes; family Neomorphidae; genus Dromococcyx; species Dromococcyx pavoninus. Next base: position 3,279,397 of record JAUMJL010000028.1, read on the forward strand.
TACAAAATGGATATGAAAGGAGAAATTATGCCCCTATCCATTCTTGCTGTTTCAATGCATCTCTTTTAGAATTCAGTGTAAGACAGGGCAGAATTCAACCTGAAAAATCATTGTAGCTGATAAGGATGTGTGAGGAAATCTAAACCTGGCTGGGCTGGCAGACCTCAGGTAGAAAGCTACTAGAGATAGCTCTTAGAAAAGCTAACATTTAACTTCAAATGAAGCAGATTTGTTCAATGGTGGACACAGAACTGTGAGATGACTCTGTTACAGCATCATTTTAAGGATCAAAACTTGCTCTTGAAAATGGATTTATTGGAATTTTTATAGCTGTACTTCTGGTCATGAGATATTGATTTTACAGCTAGATATAAATGAGTTAAAATAAAGGGGAAAAAAATCCTAAGCTTTATCTCAGTGACCAGAAGCCTTTTGCTCATATAGGCATGCTAATATTGCTCAGTCCTGGCACAGCAGTCTTTGTGTAGCCAGGCCGTACAAGGAAAGTTTTGAATCATTCCAGTAAAGTCACTTGCAGAAGTAGAATAGGCTTCCTGGGAGAAGTGCAATTTTAGCAGAATAATTCTGTTTTATATAGCAGCTTTCACTGCTGCAATTATGATGACTAGATATTACACTCCTCTTTCTCTGCACCTGAGAGGATTCATTCCTGTGCCAAGAAAACCTACAGACCAGGCCAGAAGGAAAAGTTGAGTTAATTAGAATACAGATAAGTTCTTTATGACTTACCTCTGTTTTGCTGCTCTTATTACACAAGCAAAATGAAAGTCATCTCATTATGCTAGAAACTGTACCAGCACTCAGCTTCCTGCTACTGGAAACCAGATACAGTGATGGATGTACTGAAGAATAGGCAGGTACAGGCAAGGAGAGATCAAGGGAGCAGCCAATCATCCCAGGAAATATGATAATCTTTTGATCTCTTGCTATATCCAAATCATTTAAACATGGCAACCAGCAACAACAGTATCACGTGAAAACCCTCATTCTGCCTCAGTGTGTGTTGCAATCATTTTTTTACTCTCCTTCAGCCATCAGAAGCCTTATGCTTGTGTTATTTCTTTATTGCTTGTTTCTTTTTCTCTCCTTCCCCACAGACTATCTCTGCTGGTCCCACTGTCTGGCTGTATTAGCACTCATCAAGTATAAAGCAGGGAGTGTGATACCCTTTTTCAGGGCATTAAAGCATGAACTATTTTTCACTCTGGATTCCCTCTACCCTGTTTCACTCCATAACTTTTCCCAGTGCAGTGATCAACCCGTCCTCCAATCAGCTTTACAACCCCACCAACAATACTGTTCCATAGATCAGCCCAGGCTGATGATTTTATGCCACCAGCCTGCCACTTCACTCTGCCCCTGACTACCTGACGAGTGGCAGTCCCAAGGCTCTTTGTAAACTGGTGTGTCTGGTAGAGCCACCAGACTGGCCTGGGTTGTAAATTTGATGTATTTCATACTTAAGTAGGAGTGCCAACTGTTAAATCCATTCCTTGCTAAAAATAAAAGCTACATAATAAGCCTGATACTGTAGATCACTTTAAACCAGATACTGTAATCCCCATTTGAGACAGATACACGACCTATTAAATTAAACATAGATTCCCTCAAATTGCATGCAGAACCTCTCTCAGATCAGACTGGCTCCATTACTTTACCCTGTAAATAGAAATATTGAACTTCTGTACATATTCAGACATGATGTATGTAGTCACCAGCTTCTGTATATGCATACTGTTCTACCAGAGGTGTGCCTTGAAACGAACACAATGTTGACAACAGTTTCAAACCAAAATACCCGATACAATCTTCCTCAATATGTAATTAATTTTGTTAACAAAACTAGTCTTTGTTTTCTGAACAGATGACATCTGTGGCAGGTGAGAAAAATATTGCTGTCTCTATTAAGCTGCTGATAAATTATTTTGGGGATCCGCATTTGAAAACAGATCTTAGCAACTGGGAAAAAACTCCACAGAGCTGACAGCCTTGGGAATGTCCTTATATTTGAATAATTCTGCTGAGATCTAGTTTTTTTTCTGGGAAAACACACATTTCTGTAGAAGTTGCAGCTCAATAAACTCTGTTGTTGAAGTTGTATTTTACGACTTCCTAGCTGTCTTAACTCTGACACTGAAGGATAGCTTTGGCAATTTATGAGAGGGGAATGTTGAGAAGAGCACTAAGATGACACCAGGAAAGAATAAAAGCCTTGTGACTTGGTCTGGAGAGAGGGTTTGATCACACCAAGACTTCAGCCTCATTATTTCATGGTTTCCTGAGATGGACAGAAGAATGAGTACTATCTTCATGTGGATTACTGTAGAAAGAAAGAAAGAAAGAAACAGGTTATGCATATTTTATGCCTATGTGGCACCTACTTAGTGTGCTTTACCACTTACAGAGCATGGGCTGGACATTGCACTATATCATTATGTACAGGGTTAAAACAGATTACTGCCGAGTACCCACACCCAGTGTTTCACAGCTGCTCTCTTGCTTTGGCACACAATCAGGGCTTTCTTCCAACACAGCTCAGCAAAACTGCTACCTCCATGTCTTGCAGCAACTCTCATTTATTTATTCAGATTTATCACCACACCTATCAAGCTTTTTGCTTTTACAGGTTCTTTTTCTTTTTTAATTCCAAAACTTCATCACCTCAGCTGTTTTTCTGAGGGCTCCCTATAAAACTGGGGTTCTTTTTACTCTTCTGTTGTGCCAGAGCATCTCCAATATTCCCACATAAAGCTCCAAATCAGGAATGTCAAATGGGATCAAATGCATTTGAAAAGCAACCAGCCAGCTGACCAAACAAATGAATAAGCAAAAACCCAAGCAGGTTATGTGAGGCCATCATCCAGGTGGATGCAACAAATAATGCTTGCACTTCTAAAATGAGGATAAATCAAGATGATGCAGTCTGTAGCAATATTACAGAGGCAGTATTTTCCCACGCGCTGAAATGAAGTTCTCTTGAGCAATTCCTGCAGTGGATGAGTCACTGTCTGTCTTGGATGGTTTATTCAGAATTATTTCTGTTCAGCAAGAATAGAGGAGAAGTCTTATTCTCTACTGTATGTGAACCCTCATATTTGCCAGTACCGTGGTAATGCCATACAGTGCTTCACTCAGCTTATAGTAAGGTGTCTCTTGATAAGTTTGTGGTTTTCCAAACAGCATATCCATGTTTGGAAGCAAGGAGTCTGAGTGTACTTTATTTTTTTTTGCAGGAAGTTCTGCTCCTGAGCTGTGTTGGACATCAGGTGCAGAGGCTATAAAGGCAGGAGCAATAGTTCGGTGAATGGGTAACGCCAGCTGATGGCAGCAGGAAGTGTGACACCTTCCTCAGAGGTCAGGGTGTAGGCGAGTAGCTGAGACTGGGAAGAGCTGAAGCCATTCTTCTATGAGAAAGTGTGAAGCCAGCCTGTATATTGGTGAAGCCACTTCAGGGACATGCTTCAGCAATAAGACATGACAAGGTGTGAATTACAGTGCATTAATTCAAGCTTAGCATATTGTCAAGTATGGGGCCAAAGGGCTAAGAGCCATCCATACAACGAGGTGTGAATTAATTCACACTAGTTCACATACTGAAGTGTCTTATTGTGATAATAGATTTAATACTCCTAAAATGTTATTTTAAAATATATATATTATTAATTAAGATATAAGACTTATGCCTCCTGAACACTGAATTATATCTCAATGAAGCCATTGCTCAAAATTCTTATTAACCCAGAAGGTCACTCAATTTCTGCTGCCCATTTCATAATAATAAATAGTATAAACTATTCAGACCGTTCCATCTCTTTGTTACAGGAACTATCACCATCAAAAGGGAAATCCCTCTTCCTGTATGTAAAATTAATGATCTAGTATGTGGTTGGATAAATGTTTCCTGTATGTAGATATTCAGCCATACTTGTCTTTATTTCTCTTTGATAAGTAAGTGCAGGCTACCCCTGAGTGATTATGTACAAAAACCATACCAGAAGGAAAGATGCCTGTACACAAGCTCTAATCAATGAACTTTGCTATGCATCAATTCATATTTCAAAGTGCTTGCATTGAAATGAAAGTCATTATGGCTGTGTCAATTAGTAAGAAAAATACATTGGGCTTTTGTCTCTTGCCAGTGGAGGTCAAGGTACTCTAATTTTAATAGTGTCACCCAGAGAAGAATTAAAAAAATTTGGGTGGAGCCCAGACCTCAGGAAAGTCTGTTAAAGCTGATGGGAATTGCTCAGAGTGGGTCAGACTCATTCAATTCTACCAGGAACAAGTTTGATCCCCTGAGAGCAGTTAACTATTAAATCCATTTCTGGTTTTTGTTTTGTTTTTTTTAACTGAGTCTTGGGCTTCTGAGATGTTTATAAGAGAAAATGATATAGTAAATTATGTAAGATAAATGATACAGTCTGGCAGTGTGAGAAATCTACTATTCGTAACTAATTCTAATTTTTTAAGCTACTGTATGTCATAGCTAAAGCGGCACATGCTATCACTGAGCTGTCTTTGAGATTTACTGCTTGTGTTAGTGTTTCATCTCTGGTTTGTTTAAAATGTTTGGGGGTCTTGAGTCTATGGTGCTGTGCTGAGGCTGTGAGCTGCATATAAAAGGCTGAAAGTGCCCTTCTGCAGCTGGCGGATGAGCGGAGAGGTCTGCTGTGGAGGCCAATTGAAGGAAATGACCAATGGTCATTTAAATGTTTCAGTATCAAAAGACAGCTCTATCAAGGGGTGACAGTGGAAGGCCTTGGCATGGGTGAAGACAAGAATTTGCGGACCTGAAGGGAGCAGAAGCAGGCAGATCTGAGGCTTAGTACAAAGGCAGCCATGACATTATGCACCCTCTGCACACTGGCTAAGCAGATCTGTCTCCCCTTAAGACAGAAGACTTCCAAGTAAAGGTTTTTACATTTTATTGATCTTTGTCTTTTATCTTCCTCTGCAGCAAACCTTTCCAAGAGCACAAACGTTTTATTATACAGTTACACCATTTTGGCTACTGTATGTTCCTTACAGAGCACACCTTTTCTATGCCATGCCACTTTTGCCTTACAAAGCAAGTTAATAAATTATATAGATATGAACTTTGATTGCATCACGTTCAAACTGCTCTCTCCGAGATGCTGTGTTACCCAAGACGTTAGCAGAAAGTGCTGCTCTGACCTCATTTACTGGGCAGGCAGGAGCTCTGCTGAGCCACAGACCCCGGAGCATAGTGAAACCATTGTCTCCTTCCAGGACAAGCCACAGAGCCTGAACCACAGGAGCACAACCTTGGATGTCCGTTACTGTTCCAGGCTGTGTTACATGGGTAAGCAGTGAAAGGAGACAGTATCTAAGCATCTGGGAGGAAAGTCTATGACAGGTTTATTTGATATTTTTACTGGAGATCATACAATTACTGGAATACCTGGATTTATTTGAATGGAAGTATTATAGAAATATTCTCTCCAGTGGTTTCCTGCATGGAGAGGAAATTTCATTTTGCAGCCAAGATTTTGTGAGATGGTCACAACCTCTTTCTCAACGCTGAAAAACTGTTGGAACTCACCCTCTAATAAAATGAAAGTCTTCCAAGGAGATTAATTCTTCTCGGTCCACAACAGAAGGTCCCTCTGCACCATGTGCTGCCTGGGGCTGGGGTGTGAGTGAGCCAGGCCAGCCCAGAATGCTGGGGATCTTTCTCATCAAAACCCTGTGAAGGGCAGCATCTTCACCAGGACATGCTCTGGGGCTTGATGCTCAGTAAGATAGGCACAAAATGGAACTGCAAAAGTGAAATGTATGTTAACCCTGTTTCTCAAGGCAGCAGACTCCTGGTGAGGGAGTATCACCCTGACCCCTGCATGGGTAGGCACAGGGAGGTTCAGGAAAAAAAGCATCACAACTGTGGCAGAGGGAAGGATGTACAGGATCTTGACTCGTGCAAAATCCAGCCAGGGATTGTTTTCTCACGGAGTTACTTCTGGTTGCTGTGTTCTGAGTGAAACCTTTTAAACATGCAAAACATATGGCTAAAATGTGAATTCAGAAATACTGGTTTGCACACTTTGAAGTGAAACTGAAAGTTTCATTTTGGAAATCTGGTAATTTGGGTGGCCTGGTACAGCCTTGCTCTGTGCTCTTTCTTTTCGGTGGAAGCAGCTGCCGTGACCATCTCTGTGCTAGTGTGCATAAAACCCACAAGCTAGTGACAGAACAAGGCTGTCCCTTTTTTTAATTTCCAGTATCTGAATTGCCAGACTAGATCAGAGCTAGAGTCCACCTAGTCTGGTTTCCTGTCTCTGATAGCAGCCAGAACCAGATGCCTTGGACAAAAGCAAAAGAAATCTTAGTTTTGGCAAAAAGGGTATAATCTACCCCCCTTGATGGGTTCATCTTAATCTCTAAGAGTGGGATAGTGTTTGAAACCCTGAAGCATGAGCTTTCACATCCTTTCTACAACTCTCTTAGCATTAATTATCATAACTCTGGCACCTCTAAAAACTTGTAACATTTGGCACTGTGTTGAGAGTAAAGCGTGTTGAAAGAAGAGAACAAGACTTCTAAAAAAGCTGAGGCACTGCTGGGATTATTGACTCAAGGACCTCAGTGAGGGAACATAACACGGGGTCATGTTTCCCAGTAATAACATGGGTGGTTGACTTCCCAGCATAAGGAAAAACTGGAAAAATTGGAACTCATGTTGTTTTGGAAAGAGCCCAAAAAGTTACTGGAGATTTACAATTAGATCATGCAGAAACTGTGGGCTGATTTGGTTTCATTTTTTCAAACAGATGTTGGAGAGGTCCCACAAGGGGTGGTGTGGAGGGCAGCTGTATTACTAACTGAAATAAGTGTAGCTAATTCCAATTTAATACTGTACTTTATGCGTTACAATCACTTTCCTAAGTGTAAATACCAAGCATATTAATTATTCCATGGTAATTTTCAAGCCTTATAATTAAGTTGTTCTCCTTCAAAAGAATATATATAGTCATTGCTCAGATTTTCAGCAGGCATTTCTCCTATTGGCAGCAAAATAATCTATTCCATTGTCACTGAATGAGCTCTTCTGACTATGAGGAAAAGTGACAGTAACATCTATATCATCTAGATCATCTGGAATGGGCCAACTGTACATTGTATTAAAATATGAAGTGGAGAGCAGTCCTGTGGGGCCAAGGTTAACAGTTCCTTTCCATCTGTAATTCCTGTCACTCCTGGGTGCAGCCTGTAAGCTGTCACACACCACAAGTATTTGCAGAAGATAGATGAATTACCAAAAGCTGACCACAGCAAGACACATACAAGCTTTTCTGGCACTATTGGTCAATGTGAGTTTGTACAATAGAATTTAATTTTTTTCTGGGACACTGGAGACTGTCTTAGGCTGGTGGATGGTGTATGGAGTAGTGTCTGATAGAGTTTCTCAGATTGTTCAATGTTTTTGCTCTCTCAGGTGGTTGTTTCTGCTTTCTCATGCTTGGGTACTGATGCTACCAGTCTGTCTTCACCAAATTGTTCTTAACAACAATTATTTTATGTGGTTATATCCTTAATTATATCATACTGTATCCAGAAAACAAGTAGACTATTTTCCCTACTGCTCACTAATAACAAAACCCCAGTATCACTACTAGCACTAAATACTGTAGTCAGAAATCATATTACTTAGAAAACAATCTTTTTTTTTTCCTAAAAAAATGAACAGGCAAAACCAAAGCATGATTTTGGTGTACTCTAGTGTTTATTCTGTAAATACTGGAGGACACAGAGAGCCCTAACACGGAAAAATCTCAGCTGGACAATCAGCCCCTCGCAGAACTCCCTCTGGATTCCTGGAGGTCCAGCATGCAGAGCACAGATCAAGTCAATCCCACTGTGGTTTATCCACTCTTCTTGTACAGGCACCTATCAAAAATAAATTCTCCCCGTGCTTTTGACAAAGCACAACTAAGCTTCTAGAAGTTTTGCAGTGGTGTCAATGTCCTCTCTAAAAATAGACCTTCAGCTCTTACTGAGCGTAACATCAGGAAACAATCAACATGTAATTGTTGTTCAGCATGCTGACGTGGTGTTTCTCCTATACTCTCACACCGAAGATTAGCCAACCTTTTCATTCTTCCATTAGTCACCTGCCATATTTAGAAGATAGTAACCATGAAATAAGCAACCTGGTGACTTTTGTAGCAGTTCAGCATATTCGTACTTCATAGCATGGCCGTAAACTGTTAATATTTGTGTTTCTAAAGCAAGGGCCTTAGATGCTCCTGACGGATTCTTCCTGTCTCCCCTCAGCACAGACAGCTGTGCTACGTAGCATCCACCAGCTGAAGGTGATTGAGGGTTGGTGCTTAATCAACCATAGTTCGCTTTTATAAACTTCAGTGGGAACTAAATGTACTTACAGCCTTGAGGCTGGGGCTGGAAATGGCTGAGCTAACCTTTAGACACCTCTGAAAGTCTGCTCTGATGTGTATTTAGTAAAGTGAAATGAAGACTATAGAATAATCAATCCCTCTATCCTGTGACAGGTCAATTGCTTATTTTAGAACTGTCTTGGCTGGTTGATTTTTTTAATTTCCTTGAAAGCAAGAAAAATAATCATTGTAAAAGTTGCTAATGTACTTCAGGTGAAATGCAACTAAACCGTTCATTCCAATATTCACATTAGCCCAAATAGGCTCACAGTTTTGTATTTGAACCCTTAGCTACTTCCATGTCACAGAATAATTATAAAAATGATTAAATGATTTTAAGCTATTGAATTCTAATTTTTTAAATGATTTATTTGACATTTCAATTCATTACCTTTCAACCTGAATTGAAATTTATTCCACAGTCTTTTTCTTAGTTTGTTATGTTCCAACTTCGCTGTTCACATGATTGTCACTAAATGAAGACATCATTAACCAAAGCTTTAATTGAATGTCATGCTTTGTACACAGTGCACTACAACAGGACTCTGTGTGTATTCACTATAAAACAATCAAAATGTGGAATTTGACTTTTTTCCCCTTGTTCTCTCAAATTTCAGTACAATTTGGGATTTTCATAAAGCGTTTTTATAAAAGCACATGTTCATGTGCACTTAAATAACGTTGATGGAATCATAAAAGGAAGCTGTAATTATACTGTCAAACTTATTTTATTTCTTCTGTGCATTTCTAGCAATATTTAGAGCTGCTTTATGTTTCTGCTACCAGATAAACCCAACTTGATTGTAAACTGTGTAAATTAAATAATCAGTTACTCTCTACATGCTGTGCCCTTTCACAGCTTCTGAGCTTACTTACATTATGGTAAAAGAATACCAATTGCCCTTTGGTGCTACTCCCAGGGATGATCTGGGGTGAGTTATATGTGTCAAATTGCCATTTCAGGCCCCTACATCTAAACTTTACAGGCCTTCACCACTACATTTCACCACACAGCTGTTGAGGAGGGATGTAATATCTGCTTGGGCTTTACTGGGAAAACAATCCATTGCCAGCAATGAGACTGTCTTTGTGTTTCTCTCTTCCCTAAATCTCCCTGGGGTACCCAAAGCTGGTGCCACACTGTGTCATCCCAGCGTTCTCAGGGCAGAACTGAAAGGAAACCAAGCAGCTCACAATTTCTGCTATTTGGGCAGAGTAAAGCACAAGATCTCAGGATCATCTCTAGACCTATTTTGATGATAAATACGCACAAGAGTAAAAAACACACATGAGCAAGAGTGAGTGTGACTCCATGAATGTGTTGTTAAACTGATCATTGCTGGAATGGAGAGACTTGGACTCTGCTCTTCGTTCTCTGTTTTGGTTTGGTTTTGTTTAAGCACTGGACCTGTGTTTCAAGGAGGACAGTGCAGCCATCTAATTGCACACAAAACAGATTTTTTTTCAATTAATATTTCAGTCTTTTCTTTACCTGTGGATTGAAACAGGCATGTATTTTTCAGCCCATGACTGCATCTACATTAATGTTCCTGCAGCACAGAGTACAAAGGCTGAGTTGTTAAAAAAGAGGGCTATGGCCATGGAAAGGATCCAAGCTAATCAAATGGAAGCAATTTCAATTACATAATCAAACACTTATATTTTAATTATAATTATTGCCACAGGGCAGCCCAAGATTACTTTGTGTGAACCTCTCCTTAAATGTTTATTTCTGAAGAAAAATATTATAAAGCATCTATAGCAATTTCATTATTATTAAGAAACTAAAAAGAATCTAGAGTTAGCTAAGAGACCAGTGCAATTACCTACATCATCTTTCAGAACAGTAAAATGTAATAATAAGCCACAATGAGAAACTGGAGTCTTAGAAATGAATCAGATGGCACTAAAAGAGATTCACTGACAGGGAGCTCAGGGCTTACTGAGCTGTTATTTACTACAGGCCTAGATTTTTTAAGTTACACTAGTGAAAATAGAGCAACAAAAAATATTGCACCAGAATTAATTGTACAGATTCACTCTTCAAGAAAAAATAGGCTATCAGGAAGTAGTCTTAAAATTAAGTTCAGAATACAGAGAGTTTAATTCATCTCCCTAAACCTTCAGGGAAACCACCATTTCTCTGACAGAGAGCTGGGCACAACTCAGACCCCCTTCCTCTCTACAATCTACATCCCACCCTCGTCTATCCACCCCTCTGGTTGGTCCGGGAAGCTATTCTGGAGTCCTCTGACCTCTGCTTCTAACAGGCCCGTGCAAGCATGCTTTGATGAATATACTACAAGACTTTTTTTATCCATAGGACAAGCATTTTGACTTTTAACAAGATGGCTGAGTGAAAGGAAGTCTTTCAGTGAAAATCAATCAATTGCCATTGCAACCAAGTGAATGACATTTTGAATATGAGTTGCATTTAATTTGATTTCAGAGTTTTGATGGAGTTTTGTTGTCATTAGGGAGCAGAACTCAGGCTTTCTCCTGTCCTCATTCCGTTTCCCCTTTGGTGCAGCTGACATGGGTTATCAACAGGCACTTTGCAGGCTGGGGGCCATGGGCACAGGCTTTGCAGAATACTCTGTAAAACTGGGCATATCCTATATCCTATTACATCAGAGTACAAAAAACCCCAGACCTTCATAAATTCTGCATGACAACAGAGAGGAAACTTCAAGAACGCACTCCATGGCTTGCAGAGAACCAGTTTTTGTCTCTTTGAAGTAGGATTGTGCTCCACAGATGATAAGGAACAAAGCAACCATGGCCAACACCTGCGGAAATTATACCTTTTCTGAACATGGGCTGTATTGATTGGGAAACTGAAACTGCACTGGAGATTGTAGGAAAAAGAGAGGTTTTATTCAGTAGCAACATACCTACTTTGTTTTGGATAGAAACAGCAGAACAAGCCTCTTGAGAAAGCTTTTGTTTTATTTTTAGTGTTGCTTTTTGGGAATAAATTTGGATCGGAGAAAAGCATGTTCTTCATTTCTTAATCCAAATTGTCATCACTCCCTACACACTTTGCATCAGAAGCACAATTTAGCTGGTTTTTGGTTAGCCTTTTCTCAACCAAATGACTCATCTTTAAAACTGACCCATCACTGAAAGGCTTCTGGCCTCAGGGAAAACATTTCTTCTAAGCTCTCAGATTGGAACTGAATTTTCCATGCAGTGATTCAGATCCCATCAGGAAAATACTTTCAATCTCTTGATCACACCCTGCCCTCCGCTGTGCACACAGATTCTATCAAAGGTAAAAACATGATCCAACAAGGATGGAAATCCAGTCAATATTTCCGAGTGACAAAGAACCATAGACACGAATGTCAAAAAAAAAAAGAAAATTTTGAAAGATTCAAAATGCAGAAGGGACACTAAAGGAAGAGTAATATAGATCCTTGATGTTAATTTTACTTGCATTATGCAATAAGTAAAAATTAAAAACCGCATAAAAATGCTCTACTGGCAGGTTGAGGCCAGCCTTTGAACATCTCATTGCCTTGAGAAAATTTACATCTGTGCTCAAAAATAATTGCTAGCCTGAATCTTAACATGTCTTGGTCTGTAGACTAACCTATACGAGTGCTTCTGCTATTGCTGCTGCAAAAAAGAATATATTCCAAGAGAGGACTAGAAGAATTACAAATGGAGAAGGAGTTTTCTAATCCTTTTTAAGATCTTATTAACAATCCTCAGCCAGTCAATCTAACGTCATCTTCCAAAGTTTACTCACACTGAATCCTCAGCTATACACACTGTTTTGCCTGTTATGCAATTGCTATTAGCTTTACAACTATTTTTTCCTTGAACACAGCCACTCAGAAAAGATGTTCCATGCTTATAATTTGTTTTTTAAAAGTATTTCTTGCCTGAACCACTGCCAAATAGCTCATAGTCTTGTTTTATAGCTTCATTTAACATTGGCTTTACATTACAGAAAATATACCAAAAAAAATCGTGGAAGTTTTAGGGCAAGGTTTTGCTCACCTTCCTCATATACAGCTTATGTTAATCCAGGACGATCCTACTTTGGAAATCTACCATATGCAACAGCATTTAATTACCAGATAATTACTACCTTCAACAAGAACCTTTTCTGAACAAGATCTGCTCAGCCTGGAGGCCTGGGGGAATAGCAGCAACCAGTTACAGTTTCCCCATTTCACACACCAGTCTGTGCCAGGCCCAGTGAAAACCTTGAAATGATTTATGGAAGAGTTTCTGTTGCCTCATTTCTGCCATCCTACCCTGAAAGTCAGCTTCCATTCTTTCTGTTCCACCCCTTTCTCCCAGTCTTTCTAAGCTTCCTCTGTGCACAGGGCCATGAGCAGGAACCCGGTTTCAAAGGATTTGAAAATGGTCCTGTTCAATGGTTCCTATTGTCCTATTGACTTTGTGGTGTTTCCAAAGTCAGTTTCCAAAGTCAGTTTTGCTGTCACTGTCCTAGTGTTTATGATGATCAACGTCGCAACTTTAGACTATAATGTTATGCACCTCCTGGGCTTGTAGGACACCACACAGAACTTTTCAGATGGGCCTTAAACACATCCTTGTTTGCAAACTTTCTGTAAGATATGACCTTTCCTCTGGAAATAATGCTGCCTCACACCAATCATCCCACATGCAGGCAAAACAGGCATAGCCAGTTCATTTACATAAGCTCATCGCAAGCTCCCTTTCAGATGTTTGCATCACATCAAACTACATTTACAGCACATTTTTGTGACACAATGAAGGCCTTTGTGCAGCATAGGAACTACAAGCCTTAATAGGGACATTCTAAATACGTGTATCTAAATACATGTATCCAGGTACCATGACCAGTTTGAATATGTAATTTGTTGTGGTTGGTAGCATTCTGGTAAATCTTCCCATGGTCTGGCGGAGTGGCAGCCACCAGGAATGTAAATCACCTGCCACTCTTCAGTGTTTTGAACCACAGTCAGGGCACACATTGTTTCAGCACTGCAGTGACGGCAAATTTGTTGATGGGCAATACTTAACCCTTTCTGAAAACTGCCTCCATTTTGAGTGTCTCACCTTAGGATCTCTAAACCAATGGCTGAGTTACACACACCAATTGGTTTTAAAAATTTATATATTTTGAAGCACTTGTATCAGATTAAAAATTTTTATTTAAGTCACCTTGAAAGACATTGAAAAAAAACCAAGTCGCCAGCTCTTTTGTAGCCTCTGGTTTCACCAAAAGTGGTTAGAGGAGGTCTGTGGTGTCCCAGAAGTGCTGTTTTACCACTTACATTACTTTCCCCTCACCAATAAAAGCTGAGTCAGCTTTGATGTTCTAGTCTTAATTGTTACAGCATGTTGTGTCCCACAAGACACAGTATGGCACAACCAGTACCTAATTAAAAGAAAAACATTGGGACACTCGAAGAACAGGTTGGTATAACAAAAGGGGAAGCAAGCAAGCAAGCTGCATCTGCTCCTGACAACTGGACTCTGTTTAGTAATAAATACATATGATAGGTTTGGAATAGAGTTTGAATAAACAGATAACTAAATGAAAGTCCATCAAAAGGCACAAGGTATGAACTTAGCCTGCCTCATCAATGGGGACAGGGCTGCAACACATCATAAGGCACCTGATCTTTCCAATGTTTTCTTTCCGACGGTTCCCATGTCATAGGTTTCAAATAAATCCCTGAAATGGCATTAAAAAGTTAAATCATCAGAATTGTTTTTTAAGTGAAAACAGAAACCCCATGAAGCTGGTTCAGGTTAATTCGATATTTTAATTTAAGTTGTTTATTTTCCTTTCTTCCATTCAACTTCTACCTTAAGTTAATCCCCCAAATTTGCCAATAGTAGATCACTAGTAGTCGGGGGAAAGAGCATATTTTGTCAGGAATATTTTGAGTTACCTTATTCCATAAAACTGAATTTCTTTCCAAAATATATTTGAAAGGATGTGAAAGGAAATAAAACACTTCATTGAAAACATCTACACCATATAGCACACCACCCCACACTCCCCCAAGTGGAGAACAGCTTCTTCAGGACCACAATTCTCATGCACAGGGATGCACAGCGCAGACACCAACCCATCATTGTCCAACAGACCAGGAGATAACAGCAGAGATTTTAGGGTAGTAAGGAGATAAATAGCAATGTGTTCAGCTAAATAAAGTTTTGTTCAATTTTGGTTTTCTCTGTGATAGATTGGATCATCTCATCATCTTTGAGGATCTTCCTTGTCCCTTCACAGGTTTAAGCTCATTTCTGATGAGTACTGGAAATAACCATTTGCATCTGTACCCCCAGAAGCAGTGGTCTGTGAGCCAGTGCAACCACTGTCCGAACATGATGCCCCTGTTTCTTCCAATCTGTCTCCACAGCCCAAAAGGACAATAGCCCTGAGACCTGCAGGCTTTTTATCAACCCACAAACACGTGCCACATTTCTAAGCCAAGTTCTTTTTCACCTACAGTTTTGAAAAGTCATAAAAGAAGACATCTGCAATAGTTTAGCTTCCCTGGCATGACACAATCAGTAATGGCCACTGGCTCCTAACTCGTCAGAGCGCACTCCATTTCCATGTAATTGAAAAGCAGACTGAGTTTGCACAGATTATATGGCTGGTTTAATGAAGTTTAGTAAAATGAGCTCATTAATGCAGCTTTCAAAGGAACTTCCATTTTCTACATCGCAAGGCATGATTTTACAATCTTTCAGCACTAACATTAAAATCTCTCCGATTCTGCCATGCTGCCAAATCACAGAGTGCATGTGGAAACTCCAGAAGTTCCTCTAATTGCTTGTAAAATGCAATTGCCATTCTCTGTTTACGTGGGATGGGGCCATGACTGGCATTTCCCTGACTGTGAATGGGATCTGCTGCTCTTGCTCCCATTTGTTTGTTTCAGGAACTCAATGAGGAATGTAAAACTTACTCAAAAGATATTACAAAAATCAGAGCCTCAGATAGTTCCTGATGATGCCATATACTTACTCACACACTTTGATGGTTTTTTAAACACCCTCAGTTGAGTACTTATTGTATGATTCCTAATTTCTATCTCACAGTTGTTTTATCACACCATTTGAAATCTCCCAAGGTGGTTTTGAAGAGAGGTGTTTTCTTAGACTGTCAGCGCAGCACTTCAGAAAAACAAGCAGGCGCTGCTGTGGAGAGGAACACGTGAATCACATGCTAGAGTCTAACACAAAGATTTCTCATGTCTCTATAAGATATCCAGGAGTCAATTAACGTGCTTATAGCTTATTGTACAAAAAAAAATCCATCTGAGATGGAATGGAAACTGTATTTTTCTTCATTCACGGTGGCATGATGGCACTTGTGAAGTTGTTGTTATCAGAATGGGAAATGCCCATTGGAATGATAAAATGTGTTATCACATCATTGGCCCAGGTATCTGCCATAGTTTATTTGAAGCATGAAGCCTGCTGGAGGTGGTTAAATCTCTCCAGATGGCTGTTTTAAAATAAAGCCCACATAGCTGCACGTAATGTAGATCAAGATAAGCCAGGGAGCTCAACAGTTTCGGAGATCACCATTGTAGGGCCTCACATCATATCAATATGGAAAACAAAAAGAAGGAAAACAATAAGGAAAAAGGAAAAGCTTGTATTTGGGAGTAGGGTTTTTTTGCTGACAGTAAGCAAACAGATGGACACAAATGGATGGCAGAAAGCATGCTCTTAATCTTTTTCTCATACCTTTTTTGCCATAAAATTGGGACATTAACAGACCTGAATATTAATCTAAAAAAAATCCAACAATGCTAGAGAGGCTTAATGAGCTCCTTTGAAGGAAATGGTGGTTACATTCTAGCTTTTAAAAAATGTGAAAGGAACTTATGAAGAAATTGCATGTGTAGTCTCTGTCTGCCCTTGTAGCCATGTAAGTGTATGGCAGAAGCAACAGACAACAACCGGGATGTTCTTTCTCTCCCTTCTTGAAAGAGAAGCAAGCTGTAGGGCAGATCTTCCTTCATCTTAAGAAGGTATCATTCAAAGACCCCTTTTCCTACTGTTTTGTCCGATAGAAACCAGGAAACCCACCTGGCAGGGGGAAGTAGTCTTGTTCTGAGGAGCAGAACTTACCAAAGACAAGAACAGAAAAGAACATTTTTCTTTTTATTAAAAAATAACTGTACTCTGCACAACATTCTTTGGCTAAAATACTGAGGTCAAATGGATAGCCAGTTCACATCAGAAAAGGTAGTAATTATCCTTAGCTTTCCTAATAAGCATCAATCACTGCTTAATTAAGGCCACAATGTAAAGGGGCAGCACTAGACTTCTGTAGAGAGGAAAAGCTCATATTGTATACAGTTATTTTCTTTTCATACCATGTGGTTTGGTTTACATCCACATACAGGGGCTTGGGGTGACAAATAACATCATTACTAGAAAAGGGTAAACAGCTCATAGAGAATAATTTATGTTATTTAATATAGCTTCACTTTCTGTTCATAGAGTATATGCAAACAGGTTGTGATTTTGTCCAATTATTCAATTGAATTAACTTGACAATATGTATATATATTACCTTGTTTACATTCTTTTATTGTGAAGATCAATTGCAAAACACAACATCTAAGATTTAAACTCTGTTGGTCCATTGGTCATTTTAATCACAAAAAAGTAATTCTATCCCCTCTTTAGACAGACTCATACTGAGGATGAGGAATCACCTTTCCTATGTTTGTTCAGCACCCAGAGCAATTTAGTTCCAATTCTCTCTAGAACATGTGCATCCTGCCATAACTCGAATTTATGAGAATATCTATGAAACTGCCATGAATTTGAATTTCACAGTATTCTGGCATGGATCTATGACCACAATAGAAGAGTTACAAAGCAAAAAGTAGAAGTATCCCAAAAATCGAAAGAAGCCAATGTCTCCAATATTTATCACAGTATCACAGTATCACAGTATCCTAAGGTTAGAAAGGACCTCTGAGATCATCAAGTCCAACCTATAACCCAATACTAACACCAACACCAACACTAACACCAACCATCATCTAAACCATGGCACTCAGTGCCTCATCCAGTCTCCCCTTAAACACCTCCAGGGTCGGCGACTCCACCACCTCCCTGGGCAGCGCATTCCAATGGTCAATCACCCTTTCAGTGAAGAACTTTTTCCTAACATCAAGCCTAAACTTTCCCTGACGAAGCTTGAGTCCATGCCCTCTAGTTCTGTCGCTGGTCACCCGAGAGAAGAGACCAACCCCTGCCTGACTACAACCTCCTTTTAGGTAGTTGTAGAGAGCAATGAGGTCTCCCCTGAGCCTCCTCTTCTTCAGACTAAACAGCCCCAACTCCCTCAGTTGCTCCTCATAGGGCTTATGCTCCAGCCCCTTTACCATCTTCGTTGCCCTCCTCTGAACACATTCCAGTATCCTAACATCTTTCCCAAACTGGGGGGCCCAGAACTGTACACAGTATTCAATACTCCTCTTCACTGGTCGAATTGAATAAAATATGGCATTGTTGTTGGAAAAAAATGCAATCTTTCTCATAAAGAGTAATTCTATCAGTCACTGAAAAACGCATGACAGTCAGTCATCATAAAACAAAATAGATTTTAAATTATTCTCCAGTGACCAAGACAACTAACATTTTATTTCCTGAAACATCTTTGACATTTCTGCTTGTTTTTTAGAGCTTAGCTATGGAATTATTTATCTAATATTTTTCTGATCTCTCAAATTTCAAAGTCATGGAGGGAAAGAGTTGCACAGCTATCCTAGATTCTCAGGTTTCTGCCAATGGCAGAAAATCAATGAGGATGGGAAGCATAGTGCTGAAGAATGATTCTCCCTTAGTGTCAACCCCAGCCCCTCTCCCGAGAAAAAGAGTTCTGCCTAATTTTATGTTTGTTACTCTCACTGCTTCTGCATAAGATCTTTGAGTAAATGGTGGAGAAGAAATCAAGAGAGAAAACAGACTGTAGTGTTGGTGGCATTAAGCCTCAGAAATTTGTTAGAGTTTAGCTCTGCACAGATGTTGATCCCCCAGAGGAGAATGGGACCTTACTGCATCTAAGTGTTATACAAACACAGAGTAGAGATGGTGGCTGTCCCACAGGTTTACAGTCTAAGTAATCGCTTTCTGTACAATTACCCTAACTCAAGTTCTTTTGCAGCTTAAAGCATTGCTTAGCAAGAACTAGAATGTAAGTCTGAACTTCCGTGTAGTGATTAACAAAGTTCATAGTTTAGCGATTGCGTTAGCGTTAATACCCTTACTACTATTATTATTATTATTTCACTACATTAAAAGGCTAAGGGAGATGAGAACTGGTGGGAATGTCACTCTTGATCTAGCTATTTCCAGTCCCAATTCAGTGCAAGCAGACTTCTACTGTAATTACAGGGCCACAATGTTCAGGAGGAGTATAGAATGGGTAGAGGTACACACTGGATGGCATCTTCCAGCTGGAAAACTTCAGCTGGGCATTTGTGGTTGAACTACATCTGCTTCGTGCCAAACAATGGGTGAACGTCATCTGTGACCTTACCGTGACCGTGGCCCACTCCTTTTATTGAAATGGAAACCTCTCTCCATAAAACTTACCTGAGAGGAGGTTCCAAGTTTTCACCTCATTAACCATTTTGGTGGAAAGCAGCTGTATAAAGAAATACATATGAAATCTAGGTGTGAAAGATTTCAATGTTATATAACAATTTCTAACTAAGCATTTATCATACATAAAATTTGCGATTTTGGTATTGCTACCCAACCAAACAAAATGGAACATCTTTGAGTGTGTGTGTTTTAATAGCCCACACTTGCAGAAAACATTGGCAATCTTTTTGAGAGAATGAACAATTTTCTTTACGTCCCAGGTTTCTCTCTCTGCTTCTTCTCTTGCTGTCTGTCTATTCAGAACTAATTTGCTGATTTGCGATCCCCAAAGACATGCGTTTTTTCTTCTTATTTGACTCCAATTTTGGCTGGACCTCAAACCAAAGCCCATGTGTTCTCTGCTCAGAGATTGATTATTAAGTACAGTCTAGTGGTTCTTGCACCTTGCCTTTTATTTTCCCCAAACTAAGTCCACAGACCGACTAATAAACCTGAAGTACATGGATGGAATTTAGGCCTCCAAGACAAGTACCGTTTACAAGCTAAGCTTCAGTACAGTTTCCATCTCCAGCTGAACAGTCTTCTTAGCGTTTTCAATATACAAATCAGAAGGCAAATGCCAGTGCTCTTTCTCTAGTCTATGGCAGAAGACAGACAGCAGTCTCACTTGAAAATAACAGGCACTATGTGTCTGTCACCGCACATCTGGTTCTTGAGTACAGATGCTTTGGGGTGTAAGGACTGAACAGGAACACCAATGTTTTGAGCAGGAGCTTGCCTTATCTATGTGTTCTGGTGACTGGGAAACTGAGCTGTACTGCAGGCATCCTAGGATATAAGGACAGATACAGCCAGGATATTCATTAATACTTCCCCTGAGAATATGACATAAAATAGGAAATTATTAAATTGACCTCTGACACAGTTTTAAGTCCTGTGTGTTCAATCCACACATTTTAGGAGTTTGTTGACAACCTGGAAATGATCCAGAAACACTTTTCCAAATATTTCAAGACAACAGAACCCATCCTGCTGTTGAAGACTCCAGAAACTCCTGCTGTTTAGGTTATGCCTGAGAAGGTCAATGAGTGGTTCACTCATGGTCCATAAGTAAGGAAGAATAATCCTTATTAGGAAAGAGGCATTAGTGAAAACACAGAAATAAGGTTTTCATGTAGAGAGGAAAGAAGCTTTTATAGTTTTGGCAATAAATAGTGATAATAATGGAGCAATAGAGCTATGTATCCACAACTGGAATGAGTTCCTCGGCACCTGAATTCTTTAAATATAAACTGTCTCTTCTCTGGGATGTGTCCTCGGACAATATGAGAGAAAAGATTAGACACAGAAATTAATGGGGCAAGTCTATGGCTCTGTGGTTCTGGTAACCTTAAGGTCATTGGGAAGGCTCAAGATACTTTTAAGAACTCATGCATCTTTTAGGAGAATTCCTCTATTATTTGCACCACTATGCAATATTTTTTCTGTCATAGTTTTATTTTGAATCTTTCAATGAAACATATGATTTTTCATCTCATTCTCCAAGACTGTCTTTTTGGCAAGGATTGTCAGAGTTTTTTATCCTCTAAGGATGTCAGAAGTTTCTGTATTTTGTCAAACTTTGTGGTAATAACTCAAACATTTACTTTCCTCTTTCTCTGGCTTCTTCACAGATAGAGTGCAGGACCTTTTCTGCAAGTCAGTATATCATGTCCTGGATCTGTAAGGCAGTACTAGGAACAATCTGAATGGTTCCTGTGGCACTGAATACGAAAAAATTTCAATGAGTAAGACTGATAAAGTCACTAGTGGCTTCATATAAGCAGATGGTGGTCAAACAGTTGTTCTGACTCAGGATTCCAGTTCTACTGCCAGTCTGTACTATAGAGGGTAAGTCACATCTCCATACTCTGCTCAGCCATTGCCCCTGGCTACGTTTATAACTGTTCTGGTAGTGTGATACCTACCACTTCTGTTATGCTAATTGCACAAGTGTGGTTCAGTTATGTGGTACAGATCATATATAAAAACAAAACACAACTGCAGCAATTAAAGGGAACACCAGTGGTAACTTAAAAGGACATAGATATCTATGTTACAACATATATCATTTGCTCCCAGAATTTATGTTCTGGAGCCACAATTCCAAGTACCAATGGATCAGTTCCTGAGCAAGAACCGCTGCAGTTTCAAGTGACTCTGCAAGGCCTTAATGAAGAAAAAATATAATTTATTTCAATTAAGGAGGTTTATGATTTATTACTTACAAGGATTGCTAGCAACTGTAAGAGTGACTGCCACTATTGGGCTTTTTTGAACTCCAGCTGAGCCACAGAAGCAGAGGGTTATGAAAAGCTACCTGACTGATGTGTCAGGCTCATGGATTTCTACCATGCTAGGATGAGTGATCTTGCAGCTTAGTAATGACAGGAATGATTACCTCTCAGGATGGATGTAATGCTACATTTCAGGGCTTAGGTGCATAACTGCTTTCCTCTTATTATATCTCCCTTTTGTACTCGATGTATTCTAGTCAATGGCACTGTAATTTCCCAAGCAACTCCTGCTTTCATAAGGAGCCCTCCTAATGACTCTGCCTTGCTTCATTTTCTCCTCAACAAAATGAATAGCTCCCCTGCACTAAGCAAAGCCTGTTTTTATTTTCTCTCCTTTATTTTTGTGCTTGCTGTGATGGACCTTAAAGATCTGGCCATTTTCAAAATGTAATGAATTCAGTGCTGGGAAAAAGCTTCGTGCCATCAGCCTGGGATGCTGCAGTATTGCAGTTATCAGCAGGACCCTGGATATCTGCTGGGCTCTAGGCTCTGCTGCCTGCTGCATTGCCCCAGCAGTAACTGAATGTTTCTGGGAAGAACCATCCGACATGATAGAGGCTAATTTGTGTTCCCTCTGCCTGTTGCAGAATGTTGTTGGGATTTTAAGCGAGGCATCCAGGGCAAGAGAGGGATGCAACGTGCAGAATCCCATAAACTGAGGCAGGTGAACTACAGACTACAGTCATCAGCCCAAAACTAAAGCCAAAGTCTATGGCAAGTGCTGAATCGTTTTAGACTTGAATCAGTCAACTTTACCTCAGCCATCCTCCACTGTTAGATATTTCAAACACACTGATACTGCTTCTTCACTTCTTTTACTGTTTCTTATTTTAAATGCTTTCTATGAGTCTTCAGAAAGCAATTTTTATACTGATTCTCCACAGATATTTATCAGATACAAAATGCAGTACCAGTTCCACAAGCACTGACAGATCCCCCTGTGCCAAGATGGTTTGCCCTTGTTTGGTAAGGTATGCAAGATTTATTCCTTGAGCCACTTGTTATACAAGACAGGTATTGAATGGCAGTGAGCATTCCTAAATACATTCATGATGATGGGTGAAATCCTCGAAGTCATAGATGCCAGACAGTGGAAAGCACTTTACTCACTGTTGCATCTTCAAAAATCCCCTCTCTTATATTTTATAGCACTTCATTATTTTCTCTCTTCCTCTACTGTGCAAATCCATAGAATGTGATAGCTGTTATTTTCTTTCCTTGCTTTCCTCCCCTAATCGTTAGTTCCTTCTAATAAGTAACATTTTCAAAAAGCTAGTATTTGTTTTGTATTTACTGGGGTTTTCTTTTTTAAACATATGCCCAAATAAAGAAGCTGACAGTATAAATGACGCTTGCAACCTCATTTTTGCATTCACTTCATGCAGAACATATTCATACTCACGGCACACTTACTAAAGCACAATATCCCTTTAAATCACTCTGAACATAATATCTTTAAAGCACTGATTAAGTAGTTGCCCCTATCAATGTAACTACTGCCTGCTAAGTGTGCTGTTAAATCAGCAGCTCATCAAATGGTCTGATGCTAGCATGTAACAAGTTTCTGATGGAGTTGTGATCCTTCAAAGAACAAGCATTTTTTTCATCACCCTCTTAGTCACCTAATTTGACTGAGATCTAAGATCCTAATGCATCAATCTTGTTAATTCTCTTGCCAGTACATAAGAAATTGAAGCAATAAACCACAACCTGTTTGTAATGGTGTTAACATTATTATGTAGCACACCAGCTGACAGGAGCACTGCTTTTCCATTAAACTTTAGCCAATACAACAAGCCTGTAGCACTTGGGAGTGTCTATCTTGTCATGTCTTTTTTCTTCTCTTCTTTCTAAACCACTGATGATTCACCCAAAGTGCTGACCCTGTGTTTGCTGTACTCGATGTTGGGGTTTGCATCATAGAACACTGATAAGGTCCCTCATTTCTATCGTACTTTCTTGTTGAGTGATGAAATCATTTATGTTTACTAATGTTAAGATTCCAATTCAAACCAGAGGGTGCTGAACATACCAGGAGAACCAACAAAATAATTTCTAAAGGGGGTAAACCATATTTTTCCTCTAATGTGACTCCTCTAAATGGTGGAACTTTTTTGTATAAACATAAAAAAAGAGAAATAACTTAGGCAAATAGCATCTGTTTCAAAATGTCAGCCATAAAGCAGAAGTTTGGCAAAGTTGTATATACAGCTATAAATATAACACAGCATATGATAACATGCAGTGTTGAGGAACTGTAAGCATCACTGATAACAGCTCACCCTTGACAAACTAGCTTCATCACAAAGAAAGAAGTTTGATCTCAAAATCAGGCACAAAAGGTAACGCAAGCAAAGTGCCCTGTAAAAGCCTCGATGAAAAGTATACAGAATGAAAACCATAAGACAGGATTTTAATGGCATCTTTGTCTGAATAAAGGCTACAGCATTCCAGCCCTTGGGAGTCACGGCGGTGCTGATGCATGGGAAAAGGGAGTGAGGAATTTCTTCTGAAGGCTTTTTTTCACCTCTTACATTTGGGGCAAATGCTAAGTTGTTTCTTCTTTTCTGTAACTGGGTTTTCCCGTCCTTAATTACAGTGCATTGTTTCCTCCCTTGAAAAAACTACACCCTTCTGCATTTGCCAGAACACACATATTCCCTGTTGGTGGTTGTTAGAGATACCCTACTAGTATATAACTTTCCATGTGAGGGCTGCCATGGTAACACAATTTACTGTATACCAGGGTTAATATGTGCATAGACACAGAATAATGTGCAGACACACAAATTACTGCTTCCCTATGGACTGCTTCTTCTGGCACTGATTTTGTTGCTGTTGTTGGACACATGCTTTATACATTAAAGACAGAAAAAACCACTTTGCATTTAATCTTGCATGATGCCTGTTAGGATATATAACAGAAATGTGTTTTTTACACTTGGAGGGGGAAGAGGTTCAAAATTGCAAATGCATTTATGCTCATGAAAACGTTACATGCAAGTAAAGTCAATTCTGAACTGATCTCCAGGCTTTTTTACGTATGGCAAACAAACAGGCAATTGTTTGTTAAAGGTCCAGTCCATCTGCAATGGCAAAAAGTTCTTTATTCTAAATAAGGGAAGTATCATTCTGGAAAATAAATGAATGAGGCAAAATAAAAGCTTTGCAAAATACCAATGGGATTTCCTACTCTGCAGCTGTGTGCTATTACCAGCTATAGTATATCACTCAAATGCTGCTTTTAGAGGGGTAACTGTCAGCCTACAGGGATTAAGATTGAGAATTTGCAATTCATCATCTTTATTTGGAAGTCTGGTAGCTTGCCTGCCCAAATTAAATACTTTCTCTATCACAAGTATACTTTTCAATTAGTTAGAAACATGGACTGCATTTGATTTCAATAAATAAACAAATTATAAACTCTTGAATCTTTATTAATTTAAATCAACAGTTTAAAATTCAGTCTTGCAAAGTACATGACACTCTGAGATATCTTAATATAATTATGTCAACCTACTTTAGTGATTGTCAGAATTTCAAATATTAACTCAATTACTTCAAATACAGCACACTTTACGCAGGCTGCTGGCATCAAACTCCTTTAAGATTTTGCCACAGAAATTTTTCTAAGGGTGACATCGAAAGAAGAATCAGGCCCACATGTTTCCACATCTTTCTTTTTTGTCTCCTGAATGCAGATTTGTAGTTAATATTAACATTATTTTCTTGGTTTAAAAGACTCCCAATAATTTGAAGAAGTTGATTTGCAACCAGAGTAAATTGGAAGTTTCACTGGAAGTTTCAGCACTGTTTATAGCATTCAGGAAAGATGGGAGGAGGAAGAAAACAAAGAAGTCATATAAATTAAGAATCTGCAAATTTTATCACAGGTTAGCTGACCTTTGGATAAGCAGAAAAACAAAATTACAGTGGAGACTGAAAGAGTGGAATCTATTGCTTAGATTACAGCCATTGATGCAATCGCTGAAATTCTGGCTGAGTTGTCTGCACTGCAGGACCAGCTCACACATTTAAGACACAGGTGCACACATAGTTACTCATTTACATAGGCAGAGAAGTATGTTTATGAATCTATAGATGTTTGCAAATCCAGGACTCCACAGACCAGGTTCAGTTGCAGTAGGCATCATGCACACTGGCAGAGAACATGCTTCCTAAAAGCACTTGAGAAGGTACAAAAAGTAGCAGCATTCTTGGTTTAATTCAACACCGTATTTCTCAGATAGTTATTGACATTATTAGATCGATATTCTGGTTAATAACAAAAATTAATACATTGCAAACCTTTTCTCATCTGACTGCGTGTTTTCTAGAGCACAAGATGGAGGCTTTGGCAGTTCTAGGAACTTTTGGAAATTTTGGTTTGCAAAGTTTCCATGGTCTTTATAAGAGTCTATAATATTGTAAGATTCCCAGTGGTGCAAGACACCCCATGCCATATCACGATCTCTTGCAGACAAACCACTCACGGGTTCTTAGAAGCTATATAGCTGTGGGTGTTTGGTGTCAGCCCAAGGCACACCAGTTCAGGTTGGGTGTCATGCTGGCAATAGCTACATGGTTTTCGTGGCAGAGAGAGTCTTAAAAGTATAAATACCTTTTGCTTTGAGTAGGATTTAGTTGTTTCTGGAAACCTCGCCTCTAATTTATCTTTCACCAGTGTATAGACCTGCTTCCAACCCTGTGGCTACAGAACAGCTCCTACGAATTCCTGCATGAAGGTCTTTGTGCCTCTGAATTCTCCCAGCCTCAGACTCCTAAGGAGATCGTGGGCCCCTTTGTTTTCAATACTGGATTCTCCATTAAAACCATGAACACTGATGGCTGGAACTCCAGTTAATGAAACATAACCACACAACTGTAGGTATTCAGTTATCGGCACAAAGGAGAGAAGAAATAAATCCAGATAAAATGAATAAGGGCTGTATTGCAGCAGCTAAATGACTAAACCAGCAAGGACTGACTGCATGTCAGGCTGTTCTTACTGTAGTGAAAGAAAGTGTGTCGAGTGGAAATCTCCTTCAGTAATCATAAACACAGAGTAAAAGCACACATAGATGCCATGTATTATTCACCAGATATAATTTCTTCCTCTAAAAAAATGGACAAACAGGGAAAAATCATTAACCTGACTTTTTCCTGGGCTTTACCAAGGAGATAGAAACTTAACGTTAGACATTGAGCATGAAGCACTCCAAGCTACCCAAGGAAACAGGCAAAGTGAGAGCCAGCTCCAGACAATTCAGAGTGCCCCAGCCTGGCACTCCTCCAAGGCTCTCAGCCTTCAAGGGCAGCCACTGCCCAGGGGCATGGAAGAACCTGTGCTACACTGGCAGCACATGGTGCTATGCAAACAACATCCCCAGGTGACACTGTAGTGGTCTTTCAGTGTCTGACTATTTGAATCAGGCCCCATCACACCCCTTGGAGCAGCCCAGCTGCTGGGGCATGTTTTTCTCTGCATGGCTGAGCAGAGGTACAAGTCAGCTTTAGCATATTGACTTGCAACTGTTTGGGAATATCATTAATCTAAACCACATAAAACCAGTTTTGTCCCTTGTAGGTCTCCAAATGTTAGGTAGAATTTAGCCTTAATAAAAGACCATCACTTATTTAACGATGCCTCTTTAACTTATGCATAATACAAATGCACAACTTGTTTCCTTTTTGCTTACGCATAACATGACATAATAGTCATCTTCAGATAAGGAACAGTAGCAACTTCATATATTCTTTTGCAAGATAGCACTTTTCCTGTGTCTGACACATGCCCTCCAGAACCAAATCAACAAGCTAACAGAGCAGTCCAAACTAGGCTATATTTTTCTGTGCAACAATTGGTTGATAGTTATTAAACTAGTTGAAAGTTTATAAATACCACAAAGAAAGCAGGTTCATTCTTCCTTTATAGTGCCATAGAAAAATAATATGGTGGTTTCATTCCATTAATTTTAAACAAAAATCATTGAAAACTGTGTGATTTCTGTATTTTATTACACAGGATCATATATTCTTCATTCAGAGAGTGGTGGAAAACTGGAACAGCTCCTCAGGGAAGCAGTCACGGCACCAAGACTGACAATATTCCAGAAGCATTTGGACAATGCCCTCAGACACACTGTGTGACTGTTGGGGTTGTCTTATGCAGGGACGGGAGTTGGACTCAATGATTCTTGTGGGTCCCTTCCAACTCAGGACGTTCTAAGAATCTATATACTCAAATACACCAAGAAGCCCCGCATATGATGGATAATTCGGGAATAAAATTCCTTATTGGAATGATCTAACATTCACTAGCCATTTCAAGAGAAATTCCCTGCTGGCCTTACTTTGCAACAGCTGAGGTTGTGTTTTTTCCAAGTTGTGCTGGCTTCTTAACAGGTATTGTCCAATAAATGGCAGTGACCATGCTGGGAAGTCTGGTGCAGATCCTTCTAATGGCCACATTCAAAGCTGACAGAAATTGACCAATATGTATTTTTAACTCGATCTGTGGGGTTTAATTTTTTTTTTTCTTTCTGGTGTATTTTTCAAAACTCTTTCCAGTAGTTTCTCTGGGATTTGTGAACTGCTGCACAAAGAATAAAAGGAGGCTTTTCAGGTCATCTCTGCTGCGTATGATAGTGCATGTGTCTACCTGACAGACACATTGCTATGTAGTTCATTCAAAAACTGAAAACAAATACATTGAACACATTTCAGATTAAATACGGTTATTCATTTTCCCCTTTTTTCGTGTTCATAGAGTTCTTTCTAAAAAGAACACCTCATCATCTTTCACCATTAAAGAGAACCTTTCCCCTGCAAAGTCATGATCCAAGAAACTATTAAACTTCAGGATGGCTTTGGTGCCATTCTGTTCAGGTTTAGAAAATGATATGTGCAGTACCTGAGAATTCATTGTGATGTATATCACCTCAGATAGACAAATGAAAGTAACTTTTTCTGTAGTTGTGAAGCCTAATAATAGAGAGATGCTTTCACGAAAGAGGCAAGTGGCTTTAAAATAAAAATTAAATCCAAAACAGAAAAACCCTTTAAACCCATGACTAATTTCTAGGGAGAAAAAGAGCACGCTGTCTCTACTCTGTGGGTATTGTAAATGTTCGTCAAATTTTTGAGTGCTATAAAATTGGTTTAAATATAACATGCAGGTTATATTTCCAAGCTGTGTTTCAGGAAAGGCCTTTTCAATGTGTCCTCGTGGGAAAATCATGCCACAGTTTAAGTGGTGACATTTCAGAAAGCAGAAAAGTTGCACAGTATGAAATTGTCTGACTGTGGAAGAGATGAATATTCTATTTACTATGATAAGTACCAGTTATGTCCAGTCATTGAGAACTTACTCTTTATGTGTGGAAGGGGAACACAAGCTACTTAGGCTGCAATTAAATGCACCTTAGGCTATCGACGTAACGAAGAAATAGTAGGAGAAATAGAAAAGGAATCTTACAAATGAGCTATGAGAGGGGCAAAAAAGCAGCTGTTAAGTTTTTTAAGACAGTCATAACAAGGTGGATCCGAAAGCACAGCTATAATATGGATCTCAGGTTCAGGAAGAACAAGGCAATGTGTTAAACACCAGCAGACTGGTTAGTATTATTTCCAAAAGTATAATCTACACTCTCACAATTCCTTCTTTAACTACTGAGACGAGGATAAAACCCAGTTTTAGGCTGATATTATAACAACTATTCTTATGCAAAATTAGACTCACTTTCTCAGGAAAATAAAACATTTCATACTGAAAGTCTCTTTAGGTCTGTACTTCCTTGTATAAATCTCAAAGATCGGCAGGAAAGGTTACAAAAATCTACAGAAAACAAAAACTGCACAGAGCATGCCAGTACAGAGCAGAACCACCTGAGCAGCAATACTTGACTCTTCCAGCTATCTATCCATTCACAAAGGAAAAAATAATCACATTTATTTTCTGCACCAAAACAACGATTACAATACATGCCACTTAGAATTGTGTAAATCTTCCCCAAATTATATTGGAATAAGTTAAAGATTCAGGTTTCAGTTTAAATATGCCCATTTGCAAACTTGCCCCCACCTACAGTCAGTAATTCTCCAGATTCTCACTCTTTTACAGAAAAGTGCAAGATATGCTAAGCCAAGAAACATAAGCTTGCCTGAGATTCTTCACTCAGAACCTGAATAAACAGCATCCCTCCAGAGTTCTTCAATGGCGAGATCAGTCTGAGTCCTGGTAAATATTGTTTTTGAAGCAAACCTGGTTTAAAGTCATTATTTTTAATGAGTATACCTGAACTAATTTCAGCTGTTTGCAAAAGAGCCCTGTCCGTGGATTTCAGAGAATGTTAAAAGTAGGTAATGGAACTGCATAGGTTTCTATCCCATTCACATCCTCTTCCCTATTTGAATCTTCTATAAACACAGGGAGAGGGCAAAATTGACGATGTGGTTACCAAAACTTAGTGGTTCTTAGTTGTGTATCATTCGTAAAGCTTTCCTACTCTATGCCATCTCACTGACTATTAGACTGGTGGTCCTAGTATAGTATTTGTGATTATTGTGCTTGGCTTAGTGTAGAAGTGAGAGCAACATCCATTAAAACTGTGTGTGTCAACTCTGGTACAACTATCAGATTCCTTATTCAGTGTGCCTGAACTTAAATGGTGATAAATACTTCTTTTTGGCATAACAATAACATGCTGAATTTTGAGAAACTCGCTTTCCAAGCTATGCTTCTTGGTAATAGCTGAAAGTTATGCACCTCAGCTCCACAACTCTTGAGAATAAAAATTGAGAGCAAAGCCTCTGTGTTAAACAGAGGACACAGCCAGATCACAGATTAAAGTAAACTGATTAAAACACCAACAGAATGTAAGGCTTTCCGTTATTCGTTACTTCATTGTGCAAACCATAAGCATCCAAGTACTGTATGGTTGGCAATATAAATAACGATGAGAGATTCAGTTCTCAAGTTGTATGTAATACTGAAAATTTGGCTTATACTCTTGCGCATGTGTACTGTAATTGCCTGTTTCCTCTTAAATTTTAGTACAATTAATTAAGATACAATTAGCATATTTTTGTTTAAGGGATAGAAGGAAGGTTACGTTTTGCTTTTTTTGGTTTTGGATGAAAGACACTTTTCTATGGAACATGGTTTCTGTTGAGCACTCATGGAAAAGTACTGGACTGCATATCACAACTTCTTCAAAAAGAAAGTGGTGTTTTCAACAGGTGTCACTACAGTAAGAATTGGTATCAAGATTTCCATTACTTTTGTCCACTCAGTTTAGGTTGTTTAGAATGAATTATAAATGTAATATTCATTAGTTAACACAGATTTCCAGTAATATTACCACCAACAGTGTTAAAAGAAACTTTGTGAAATTTCAACATGAGATACAGCATTATAGTATAAAGAAAACAGAGTGGAGTATTTCATTACCAGCTTAAAAACTGTTGAAATATAACGGATACATTTGTTAATGTTTGCATGCTCTTCTTATGTATTCTTATATATTCTCTTATTTTGTGTATCTATATTTAATGGTTACAGTAAAGAGAAGCTGAATGGCATTTCAAAGAGAAGGCTCATTAAAAATAATAAGTTGTACTTCAGATGATGGTGAAAGCTAGCATTTAATCTTAATTTGTAAAAACATTTAAGAAACTATATGGTGTTAGGAAACAAATGTAAAACACATCGGTGGCCAGAAGCTGAGTGCATTGTAGGCAGCTGTTTTTAAAGATGAACTCTTCTTTCTAGGTAAGTTGATAAAAGAAAGAAATACTGCAGTATCATAGACTCATAAACCTCTGGTTGTAGATTTGTAAACCCAAATGCTTGTCTTCCAAAGCTCATGAAGAAAAGGCAGAGGATTCTATGTGAAAGGCTAATGCTGAGTAAGTTTGGTAGTGCCTCCCATAATGGACTACTTTGCTCATTGCTCTGTACTTTATGCATTCTGCTTAAGTTTGAGAATTGGTATAGATGGTGAAAACTGTCGTTCTGCTACAGGTTACTTCTGCAGTTTTCTCCTTCCCTATATATTTCTATGAGGTTATTTTTACAGTGTGCTGGTTCTCTTCCAATTATTTCTTCTATTCCATTTGTTTAATCTATAAAAGTGAGGGAAGGAATGAGGAGAGACAACACACGGACAACAGTGGTTTATTGAGAAAAATGTATCATAGAAGAGAATAATAAAAAATTAATTGGGCTATATTTTTCAATATATTAAAATCCATGATAATGTTTTCTTCTCTCTAGCAACTAT
Organism: Dromococcyx pavoninus; assembly: GCA_033558185.1. Lineage (NCBI taxonomy): Eukaryota > Metazoa > Chordata > Aves > Cuculiformes > Neomorphidae > Dromococcyx > Dromococcyx pavoninus. The sequence continues at coordinate 3,311,053 of JAUMJL010000028.1, forward strand.
TCCAACATTTTGGCCAGTTCTCAGGAAAATTCCCTAATGCTCATGAATTTATGGCTATTTTTTAAGATTTCAATGCCCAGTGGAATACAGATACCACGAAAAGTCATTGCTATAGAGGAAGAGACAGGCAGTTTTTCAATGTACTCAGGGTTACTTACTCGGAAGACTGAATTAATTTGTCCTCTGTATCAACAAAGATGCAGTGAAAGAAGAGCACATGAAATTTGCTGGAACTCATTCAAGACATGCAGTTCCATTTCCAGGCCATATGCCCTGAAAATCACTTAGGCAATTTTCTCGTATGTAAAAGAGGTTGAATTAAACCAATCTTTTCCCCAAAGACATTGTAAGGTTAAACACAATATTATTCTCATTTAAAAAAACACATCATACATTGAGAAAATACTGTACTTTTCCTGCAAATTATTACATTTCTAATGTGAAGAGTCCTAGGAAAAAAAAAAGTGCAGCTGGAATAATCTTCTATTGATAGTTGTGCTTATCCCATAAAATTTCATGACTAACAATCTTCTCCTTGATTAATATAGCCCCAAAGGCTGTTGTTTCAAATATTATTTCTAATTATTCATGGTTTGTAATTGCAATCACAAATAAAGATGAGAGGAAAGCAGGCTTACTGTTCAATGAGTTGGATGGAAACATTGAACTTTAAACATGTATAGAAATGGATATGAACATCATGTCTCCAATCTAACCAGTTGATTTTATCAGAGGTAAGATTTTCTTTTGCTTAGTAATAAATTGGTGTAAATGGCTATACTTACAGTAAGCAGAAAACAATATAAACAAGAAAAATGTTGTGAAAAATAGAGGTGAAGTTGTTTATTTTTTATCGAGTTTTTCTATAAATGATGTTTAATCACCTACAAGCTCACTGAGATCTGTAAGGGTAAAATCCAGGCTACAGCTTGGGTTACAACTACTACCAGGTATTTGCACACCAGCAAAGCAGGACCAACCTCCCTCTATGTAAAGAATTAAAGACCAGTGAAATTCCTGGCCTTTCTTGTGTGTAGTTTTAAGTGTACCATTTTGGACATCCTGTGCCCAAATTCCATTATGCGAGGAAAAGATTAAGTCAGGACAGAGCAACCCACAATTGTCACTGTTAGGAGAAACTTGAGATGTTAATTACCCAAAACACAACTGATGTAAAACCCAAAGGGATAGGTATCCAAAACTAGATAGACTGTCAGCTCTATTGTTATGGCACCATTTTGCAGAAATCTGATGAGGCTTTATAGAATGAAGTAGTGACAAGCAAGACAGTAGGAACTCAATCAATATATGAAAGTGTTCACATTATCATGGTTTACAGGAAAAAACCCTGACATGACAGGGCTCTGTAAAGTTATTGCTAAGCCAGAAACATGGTGTGGTGCTCTAACACCCATTTTATTGGAGGATGGAACAGCCTGGAGGATTTTTCTTAAGTACATCCACAAATCATGACACAAGGAAGAGTTCACGTGGAACATTTTTTCCAGTTTTGTTGTGCTGGAGGATAAAGCCAAAACTTTAGAGATAAAGAAATAGTTGTCTTCTTACAAAGCTTGCCCTACCTGTGTCCTTAGATAATCATAGCTGTGATTTCACAAGTTCTAGTAGCCTTTTCTTTTTCATTATTATTTTTTTAATTAGTGCAGGTCTGTTATTTTGTTTATAATGTGCCCATGTTTTACATATTCTTAAATGTGGACCAATTTCTGAAAGTATCTGTAACCTAGAACTCTCTGTGCAACTACTGGCTTGTCCGGATTTAGCCACTCATTAACACCATCACACTTTACTCAGCTTCCAGTGTGTTGCACAGAAAAAAACACACATGAAGTGAAGGCTTGAGGAAACGCCAGGCAGTCATCAGTCATCGTCACAGATATCAAAGCGAGATGTGCTGTATTAGGGTCCTGCCAACTGAGCACTAAAGCAACAGACAGATAAATTTACAGCATGAAATATATTTTAGCTCTAAAGTAGAACTAGAGCTCTCCTGTTACTCCAAGTTTTACACCACAGCAACTTCATCTGCTTTTGGATTACCCGCATTTTTGTCAGAACACGATCTGGCCCTGAAATGCATAGAGAGGTTAAACAACGCATGATGGAAAGCGACACCCAGGCAGCCACCACCTCCACAACTGCCTTTGAATACTAAACAATGCACAGCAGAAGCTAGAATATTCTGTTTGCCTTTAATCACTGAGCACCACTTTTTAAAATTTAAATTTGTGCCTTTGAGGCAGTTTTTGTTGCCAAAAGCAACAGGTCTTAACAGATATAGTGTGAAACCTATTGTTTAGAACTGGCACTAACTGTTCTTCCTCCCTCTGTAGCAGTAGGGAGTTTTTCCAGGTATGTGGGAGGCAAGCTGCTTGGAGCCATTATATTGCTTGTTCTCTGCATGATCTCCTTCATTAAATAATCTTTTAATGCAACATTAATAGTAATTGCGAGATTACAGTTCAAAATATTTGATAACATCACACTACACAGTTGAAAAGCTACCGATCTCTTCTCTAAAGCTGGCGGTGGGGGGCAAGCCTACTGTGAACCACCAGTTCCTTGAACTGAAAGAATTGCAATTCCCATTGTTATTTCCATTCCAGGCCTGGATGTCTCACAAGTGATAAATGGTACAACCTAGCAACTGACAGCTGAAGGAAGGAAAACAACTGGTTAATTTTCTTTTTACTTTGAACTTTTTAAAGGACATGAACATAGAAGATTTTTTATCGGCTCAGAAAGTGGAGAACTATGTATCACCTATTAGGAGATAATATTTGCATACAAGTATTTATATTCATAATGTTTGAATATCCATAGGTATTTCAGAAAAGTAAAATAAATTTTTACCTATGTTGAGCCATCTGTTTCTTTTCCATATTCTGTGTATATATAAAAGATGAATATTAATGAGTTTGCAATCTTAGATTCTGTAAAGCATTAGTAAAAATATTCTTAAATCTACTATTCTGCCTGAATCAAATATCCTTTCTACTGTGATTAGTATTGACTCTTTTTGACTGGCAACTCCTTCATAAGAAAGAATAAATTGTAAGCCTTTGCTTAAACCAAACATTTAGTTGTAGTTAAACTCTGTTCTTCCATTCTCTCCCATCTAAGCATCCATCAGTGTTCTCAAAATCATCACTTACAGGTTAAGAACAGAAAAAAAAACCCTGATGTCCCTCTCCTCTTCCTCCTGAATATTAGTATTTAATATGAAACTTTAATCTTATTCCAACTTTGAATAAAAGCAGTAGAACTGGTAACAATAAAAATATTTCCTACCTGCAGAACTAATCTGGATCACAGTTAACAGAAAATTCTGTCAGTTATTGGTTTTTATTTTTGCTGTATATAAATTCCTTGGCACTAGACTCTCAACTGTTCTTGATGTGAAATAATTAAAAAAATACCTCAGGAAACATGACAAGATGGAAGAATCCAAAAGGAACACAGACCAAGCCACAATTTTCACTTACACAAAGGTTTTAAGGAGAATTTTTGCAAAAGCTTCATAAAAGAAAAAGTTAACTAGTACTGAAAAAGAGCATAAAGCCAAGACATTGTATGACCAACTACCTTAGTCCAGATGAACTGTTCAAGAGTCACTAGAAATACAGGTTAAGGATTACAGTAGATCTTTCCTGTAAACCAGCAGACACATTCAGAAACTCCATTAAAAAAACCACTGCCCAAACTGGCGTAACTCAACATAACTGGTTTAGCATAAGTAATGCTTAGTTCAGCGTAACTAACGTAATTAGAAAAACCTTTCAAGAGCAGCTTTATTTTGGAGTAAGGTAACCAAGCTAGTAAACTCAGCAGGTAAAAGTGAGGGTAAGAACTCTCCGGAGACCATGGAACATAATCAGTCATGGATGGACATCATTGCTATTTCTGTGAGGTGTTCAGTCTTAAATTCTGAAAAAAAACCCCACGTTTTAGAAACCATTTCATGATAGACACCATTTGAGATCACTTTCTCTCGGCAGGACGAAGCTACTGTTTCATTGTTAAATGTAACCTACCACTTATCTGCAGCAGGCTTTTTCAAAAATAGCTGAACTCCAATTTTTTTTTCTGATTCCATATCTTGGAATAAAAACACATGAAAACAGATATATCCTCAATTTTTGGAAAGGTAGGATTTGGCAATATAGCCAAGCTCCCCTTGTATGTATCTATCAACACTCACGATTAGCATAAAGAAATACACTGTCTGCAACTTGTGAACACACACGTAGGGGACAACATTAGAGCTATGCATGGGATGTTCAACCAAACTGGTGTTTGCTGTTGGAAAGAATGTGCAAAAGCCAAAAACATGCGTAGGAGTCCATCATGGAATCACCAGTCAAAGTTGGATTGGTACAAGCAGTTCCATGAATCTAGAGAAACTGTCATTAATATTAGGAATCTGCCAATATGGAACAGATTTTTTAACCACAGGACAGAGGCTGTAAAGGAACCCAACAGCAGTGGAACAAAGACATCTCAGATGTACAAATCCAACCTTAGTCCTATGCTGAAGCCTAACTCCTGTCAATGTGGTCATGTAAAGATCTTTATCACTCCGACTGTGAAGTGAGAGCCCCATCACATTCCCTGAGTTGATCACAAACTTGCCATGCCTAAGCCATATTGGCCCTACTGGGCCATAAACACCAAAGCACTAAGTACGGGCAGGCTGTTAGCACTGTATGACGGGAGAAAACATTCCAATAATTGACTTACCAAGTTGCAGGTATAGACAAATAAGAAGTCTTAGCACTGTCATTGTAACAAAATTTCCATTGAATGATGTATTTAAATAAAAAGAAATAAATAATTGAAAAATGAACAGCAAAGTTCATCATTACAATTAAAAAAAAAATTGAATCATAAAGTAGCCAACCCCCTATATCCCAGAAAACTTGTAATAACTGTTTTCTGCAGGACATATTAGTTAGAAATTCAGAAAAAATGTAAAATACTTCATAATTTATATGGTATATACATACCGCTGAGTATAAGGAATTCTTTCTGCTTGAAAAGGCAGCAAGTGGCACCTCATTAAACAGGACCTAGACTTAATCTAACTTGGAACAGATAAAAAAGAAAGGATTCATATGAAGCTATCCTGCCTGGGGGTTTAATCTCAAAGCTTTTGAGTATAATGAATGAATTAAGTAGGGCAAGTGATTAACAACAAAGAAGCGATCACATAATAAAAACAGAAATAGTACTGAATTTAGAGCAATGTTTCCATTGTTTATGGACAAGACCCTGCTGCGCTATTTTTATTGTTTTAACTCTTAAAGAATAGACAGACGACATGACAGTACATGATCTCCAAGTTCAGACAGAAAGATGTGGGAAAAGGCCATGGGCAGAATACCTAATGGTGCATAAATAATGGACTGTTCAGATATTGATATTTGTATCATTATGAGAATAAAATTCAGTCTGTAGGGCTCACCAATATTTTAAAACATATTTCTCCTAATGATGTCAAAGTGGAATAAACACCATCAGAGTTATGATGCTTTATATTATTGGTATGTACTACAGCTGGTTTGCCCCTCAGCCAAAGCGGCACCGAGGCACAGCCAGAACAACACGACACCAGTTGGAGCTCAGCGCCTGAGTCTCCAGCGGGATCCCCATGCTGTCTGTGCAGGCAAGGGGTGGGAGGCAATGCTGCCTTTCCTTGCAAACTTCCTGGCTGAGTGAGGGACAAGCACACACTGACAGATCACAGGGCTTTGTTTGGGCTTGTGCTTTTAGGTCTGGTGTAACTCAAATTAACCTGACTGTCAATTAACGCAAACCAATTACCAGCATAATAAATACAAGGTGTAGACAGGTAAAGAGCAGTGGCCCCTCCCCTCAGCTACCCCCTAGGGTAAATCATGGAACACTATGGAGATTCCAAGGCTGTCAGTCCTAATCATGCTATCTGGAACACTCTGCTCCAGACAGTTTCTTGCATTGTGTTCTTCACTCCCATTCTAGCATTTCTCAGTTGTGTTTAAATTATTTAACTCATGTTAAATCACAAGCTCTAGTTTAGGGAAATCCTGAAGGAAACCCACTGAGCAGAGGTTCAGGCCAGAAGTGAGAAGACTCAGAAGATGTCTTCCTGGCATAGCAAACTCCCAAGTCAGCCTATGTGATGTGAAGATCTTACAGACTACCGGAGGCACAGATAAGCATTCCTGATTTAGGCAGCACTAAGTCAGCACTTTTCCACCCATCTTTACCTACACAGGCCCAATTTTCTTCAGGCAAGTGAGCTTTATAGATGTTTCTGGGTCATTTGTTCTTCTCATAGTATGTTTTGAGCAATATAATCTCTTTAGGTCTCACACACAACAATAGACAACATAAAACAGGTACCACAGAGGCCAGCTGGTTGAAGCTTGGGATCTTTTGGGTGCCTAAGTGCAACTTGAAAACACACAACTGAGTAGTGTATTTTCTTCCACTAAATGAAAGTATCGGTTCAAATAATGCTTCATGGTCTAACAGGTATCAAACGAATTGGACATAATCCTACTCTTGTGGTATTAAATGACAAGAAAATATATTTTTCAGTGTCTTGTCTCTTGTCACCTTCACAAATAAGTCTAGTGCATACTGATGTCTGACAGAGCGATAGAAACACAAGCCGCTTGAAATTTGAGATTTCAAGATGGAGATCACTAAGGAAAACCCCAGATTTTCTCAAGGCACTTGATTGGCTCATAAATTTTGCTTTCCATTCGCTAAAGCTTTCAGGAAAGAGAAAGAGAGGATAAAGGCTGTAATTGATGGTACAATGCCCACGAGCCTCAACAGATGTGATCCCTCGTAATGAAGCATGTGGGCCTAATTTGGCATTACTTACTACCAGGAGGATCTCACACAGGGTATCTTTCTAAATCTATGTTTGGTTGGCACCTGTGCCTTGTTGAAACTGGCAGAGCACCTTCTGAGTGGGCATAATGCCATTCTAGCAGATGGGCATGAAAGCGGATTGGATGTCAGAGATCTACTATTGCATTTGCAACAAACTTAATGTAGCAGGGTAGCAGGGTCTGAGGTCTCATTACATGACACCTGAGGTGGGAAGATCAGCTAGTCCCACACCCTGCTCAGAGCAAATTCATCTATAGCAGGCTGCATCCAGTTGGGTTTTGAGTATCTCCAAGGACAGGGACTTCACATCCTCTCTGAGCAATTTCTTCTCTAACAGATCACCCTAACAATAGAAAAGTTTTTTCTTATGCTTAAATGGAATCTGCTGTATTTGTTTGTGCCTATTGCCTCTTGTCCTGTCACTGAGCACCAGTGAGAATAGTCTGGTACAGACTTCTTTATCCTCCATCAGGTATTCATACAGACTAAGGTCTTCTGGTCCTCCTGAACTGCACCATCCCCAAGCTACAGTCCCAGTTCTCTCAGCCTCTCCTCCTGTGACAGATGCTCCAATCCCTTAATCATCTTTGTGGTACTTTGCTGGACTTTCTCCAGTGAGCCCAGGTCTTGTACTGGGGAGCCCAAACCTGGACACAGCACGCCAGATGTGGCCTCACCAGTAGTGAGTAGGTGGGAAGATCACCTTCCTCGAGCTGCTGTCGTTGCTCCTTGTGCAATCCAGTAGCCTGTTTGCCTTCTTTGCCACAAGGTCGTATTTCTGGGTCACCCCCAAGTGAAGAACACTTAAGTTCACACCTACACAATTCTTAGGCCTAAAATAACTCTGAAAATTTAAAAGTATCCTCTGTCCTTGGGAGACTGTGGTATTCCAGGAGGGGAGATGATTAGGGAAAGAAGGGTAAGCCAGAAACACAGTACACCTAGCACAATCCTCAGAAGGATATGCCAAGAGGTGACAGGAGACACCAGAATTTAACCTGTTTCCCAGCTAAATGTATTTCATAGGAAAGCCATGAACTATACCTCAAACTGAAAAAAATAACTGGAACACTTCTAAAAAGTAGAACTCCAACCTAGGGATCAGACATCACAGAACAAAAATAACTTAGCTGATGCCAATTTACAACAGTGACAAACAGATCTGGTACTTTGAAACAGCCTAGTGCAGACCACTAACTAATTAGTTGTCAGGTGCAGTGACACCTGACCCATAGAGCCCACAATAGCAATTTAGTCCTTTGGGAAAAGAAACATCAGATGTGAGCTAAATTGTATTTTGTTGGAAAGATTTAACAACTAAATGAACAGTTTACAGCAGATTTACCTGCACTACTCATTTTATTTTAAGCTTCTGAATATATGGGCAGAATATTCATGCTATAGATGCTTTTGCATCAAATGAGAAGAACTTCACTGTGTTCTGAGTAATGCAAGATGTGGATCTAGTCCTAATCTTTATATATTACTGCTCAACTTCATGGGTATGTGAATATAGAGTGCTAAACTTTACTCTTTTTCCTTGCATCAGTGTTCACTTTGGTTGCAGTACAAACACCTGCTGAAGAAAAGAGAAAAACCCTGGAACCCATAACTATTATCTTTGGGATTTATTTTTTTTTAAACTAGTCCTTGGTGCAAAGGATGCTGTTTTCGTTCAAATTCACCACCTGAAAAGAAATAATGCACCCTGGGCAACAAAATTGTAGTCTCGTAAAACATTGCACCAAACTCACAAATCACAGAAACTCCACAGGTTGTAGTGACCTCGTATTTTGTATACATAGTGACTCGGATGATATTCATTGTGTGAAGGTTGAAAACATTAACATCTTTGCTTTAAACCTAACAGACTAATTTATTCTAACTGGCATTAATAAAATGTATCATTAGCAGACAGAGATCAGTGGAAACCACAGCATAGTGAATATGCAGAAGAATAACAGTTCAAGAAAAAGGATTAAATCTAATTCAAGCTGGCACTGTACAAGTGGCTCATCAGAACGTTATTCTAACAAATGTAATCTATGATACACTAAAAGTGCAGTCATCTATTATGCTTAGTGCTAAAGCAAAATAGTACTTAAGAAAAGCGGTGCAGAACAAAATTATATTATCTTATTGGATCATCTTTAATGATACCAAATTTAAAGTGTGATATTTATATGCTCATCTTCTTAACTTCTAAAAATATTCTTATACCGATTAAACTTGCAAATTTTAAATCTGTATTTTTATTTGCTAGAATTTTTGTATTCAAGATTCCAATTATTACCACTTACTTCCAGCATGATTAGCTAATTTTGTTGCCTTTGCCTTTATGTCTTTAGTTATTTGTCTTTAAAACTAAACTGCAATTTTGATAAATCCAGGAAGGCAGAGGTTGTGGTGTATTTTGTTCTAGTACAGGCTCAGTCTTTCCTGTTGTATCTAAGTCTTTCAGAACTTTCAGTGGTTTTTGTGCCATGAAGAAAAATATAAACCATTTCCTAATTAAACACACACACAACTGCAAAACAAAGGGAAATAAAATCAAATAGAAAATAAGGTTAAATATTCTGCAAGAAGTCCTTGGACAGCTAAAGAGCTGAACGTATGTTTATTGTTTCTCACCACACAACATAATTTCTTTCTCTAGACCACCATGAACACTCCTACGCATCTCCCCATTTAACTTCAGCATTCACATTAAGAAGACACAAATATTCTAAGATGTTGTAATTTCTGGCCTTATACAAACACTTAACATTATTTCATATAAAGAAACCCAAAATGTCACCAAGGATAACATCCAAAGATACTATCAGCATTAATTTTATCAAACAAAGGTTTTTGTGTAGAGTATCTGGGAGGAAGCAAAGTTCTCGTAGCTGGTATTTTGATTAAATGAACATTCAAGCACAATAGAGAACATTGAATGAGCCAGATTTTCCTCTACAGGTGCAGAAGTAAAACGTTAGATGCTGTTTTTTCCCTTTTTCTCTGGCTTAAGTGTATTTATTCCATTCTTCCACACTAAAGGACTTCCTGTATACTAATATTTAATACTGAACACAGTGCTTAAGAAGGTTTAGTTTAAATACCCCAAAACCATGAGACAATGTTTCACACTCATAAGGAAACATACAATAAAAACAGAATATAGAAGAACTATATTCTGCAATCTACAAAATGCACTATAAAACCAGAGACACAGCAGAATTTTGAAATCTCCATTAGGATAATCAATTTAATCTCAATTATAAATGAACAAAATGTGGTAATTTTAGTCTCTAACTTTGTGTTTTAAGCAGCCTTTCAAATGCTATGAAATGGAGAGAAAGTCAGTGAATTAAACCTGTGAGAAAAATGCCTGCTCTTACAATACTTGGCAAAAATCTGGTACCGGATGAAAGCATGTTAAACTTCAGTTCAGCACGGATAAGGCAGAGGTAATGTTGGTTGGCAGACAAAAGCGTTTTGAAGAATTGGCAAGGTCTAAGAGTACTCCCTTGGCTGTGAGCATCTGCTAACCCACAGTGAAAGCACTTCATTATCTCAGGGTTTCACTCTTTGTTGCTTCTGGGCTTCAGGTATCAAAAAGGATCAATCAAATGCTGCTATGTGTTTCTCTAATCAACAAGTTATATCTTTGCCCCTCAGATTCAACCTCTGTCCGCTTTACCTGTTGCAATTTTTGACTCAAATTGGACTTGTAACTCTTGGCTATGGTTTAGTGGTACCAATAGACTTTGGCAAGAGTAAGCCAGTGCTGCTCCCTGGGAGCAAGACAGCCCACTAAACACAAAGCTACACCTGCACTCCCTCCTCCCCACCCCTACACCCAGCAAAGTAACATTTCCACCACTGTTCACAACCAACAAACGAAAATCAGCAAGGGCAAAATAAAAACAAACAGCTGTTTAGCATTGGATCACTTTGTTTGAAGTTTACACCCAGCCACACACAGGCTTGCTGTGCTATTCTCTGGTGCCTGGGGGACCCTGCTTCCTTTCTCTACTCTCTCTCAAGTGCTGTTTTTCTCTCCTCAGCCTCCCTTTCTCTGACCCACAGGCTTGCTGTTTCTATTTCTGAGAAGGGCTTGACACAAATATTTATATTTTTTCAGGTCCACACCTTTGAGGAGTAAGTGCTCCCCTTCACCCAGTCCCATTGGGTTTTCACTCTCTCAACACACAAAGTAAACTGTGCAGAGGATACCACATCATAGCAGGTATTTAATGAAAAACATATATATATATTAGGTGAAGTATGCATGCCTCAAATAATTTTGACCTAGATAGAGGCTGCTTTTATTAAGTTGCCACATCTATTACCAAGCAGAGGGAGTCAAGTAGGCTATAGTATTCCATGGTTTTCTTTTTACAAGCTTTGCTCTTAAAGGGGAACTTTTGAAACATTGTTCTGTGTCATCAAAGAAGATGAGAAAGAATAGGATTAAGGTGAAGAGAAGGATTTCTTTGAATAGGGAAGATATAATTACATGTTTTCCAACACACATGCTGGAAAATGTAACATTCGATAACGCAAGTAACCTCAAGTTTTTCACTGTATTTTAACACAGAACTCTCTTTTAAGATTTTTATATTATATACAGTATATAGTTATGTATAGACACTTCTCTCACAGAAAAAAAATTGAAAAGGAAGCAAATGAGAATAAACTCTTCCTCCCTAACCACTACGGAAGTGTGATAAAGGAGGACAATATCAGATTAGCTACAAATTTTCCATCTCATTGTTTCCTGAAAGATAAAATTTTATAATGAACATACTCCATACAAGCTGTGCAGAGCAAGTATCTCTTCCAAAAATGCACAGAGCAGTAGTAAAAATCAAGCATGGACTCAACGACATCTGTTGCGGCATTGTTATCAAATGCCATCTTTTTTACACAAATCTATAACAGTCACTACTTTTTTATGTGGAAATATTAGTTTGTCTGCAACATCTAAGAGTTGGCACACAAGGACCGACAGATGCTTTGGTTTTACCTCATCTTCAACTTACTTGGCTTCTCATTATACTAGCTACAGCTCGGCAAATTATCCCTCTGCTTTGGAAAGCCGACAAAATGCCATCTGTCCCTGCATGGTTATCAAAACTAATACTGTAACGTGAAAAAACTATGATGTGAACTATGTACCTGGCAACTACATGGTGAGATCGAGTATCCTGTTAGATTACTCATATACACAAATTTCAAATTTCAGCTAGTGGACACCCACCTATCCCACTGCGCACTCAGCCCAACCAACCGTCAGTCTTTGACCTTTCTTGCGTGTAACTGTTTCTCATACCACTGACATTGACTGACACTAATTATGGCTTAGAATGCAAAATGAGGTAGTTTCTCACCAGCTGAGACTCCAAGGTCACTGTGATTAGAGTATGAGTAGCTTTTGGGTTTTCTTACAAAAATGAGAGGCTGAATATATGGAGAAAAGAGGTGGAAAAGGTCAAGGAAAGAGAAAGAACAAGATTACATCAGTGTGGTTCAGCACGTAATCGAATTGGTCCAACAGCTACATGATTCATCACTAAGGCTTTAGGGAAGAGGAAACACGAACAAGGTGTCCTTAAATAAAACAGATGGAGAGGAGGTCAAAATCCAGGCTAGTAGACACTGCCCTCTCTTTCACAGAGCTCTGAGGTCTGTTAAAAATGAGACAGTAGAGTGTAGTTCTTCTCATTCTCCTAAGCATTCCTACTGCTTGTGGTCAGAGATAGCATAAAAAGATAAGCTGGTCATTAGTCTGAAGCAAAGCCATGTCATATTTTGTTGTAAAGAGAAGAGGTAAGGGTTAGTACCAAGAAGTCCACTGCTTTGTGTCTATTTCTGCAAAATAAGTATTAGATCCTGTCATATTCTAAGACAAATACACTACTCCTAGATATGCTCCGGTTAAAAAACCATCCCTTGGCCAACCTTATTTATTGAACTGAGCAACAAAGTCTATATTGCAGAGAACGTATGATGCTAATTACTATTTCATGTTTAAAACACTACAGAAGGAACATCAATCTCCCTCTACCATCTGAGATACATTGAACTGAATGTTAATTCTTTTGGAAATTTCATAAGCATAGTAGTATTTAATATGAGAAAGGATGACCCTAGAATCTTCTGTCTCTTCTGTATTTTCAGGCTGAAGTTACTCCTGTCTTGCACTGATGTATGATAAGAAAGAAGTTCCCTGTTGGTACAAATATGAGTTTATTTAAAACTACCCAAGGTAGGAGAACATTTATATGAGGAAAAAATGCTTTAGACAAATGTTTTTGTTTGTTTGTTTATTTTTGTGGAAAGACACTTTAAAATTTAACATAAAATCAACACCTCCTGAGTTTCTACTGTTTCTACGTTTATCATGATGATGATTTTTTTATTTCTTAAGAAAAAATTTGTGTAAAATACATACCACTGTCCATGCAGTTCTGGAAATGATTACTAGAGATTCCCTGCAGGCATTCATTGCCTGCTTTAGGGAGAATGCTCTAGACAGAAGTCCTACAGCATATACCTTAAGAATGATGTTAGTTTAAGTTGTGCTTTGCTGCCCGTTTGAACTGGCACTGTAATGTGGGTGCAAGAAATCATTGTATCCCACCATAATCCCTTTCTGCAGAAGAGGCAGTGTGCGTTACCCATCAGTTACGTTCAAAACTTATCCAAATATGTAGAAAATAACACAAAGACAGAGAAAGCTCAGAGCTTCCTCTGTTCCTTCAAGACTCCCCTTTTTTCCCTCCATACAACATTCTCCCTTGTGTTTTTGGCTACACTGTATTATCATGAGATCCTTGGGAAAAGGCCTCTTCTCCCTTTCTACAAAGAAATCATTAAAAAACAGTAATGTCTTGGCTTCACTATGCAGTTGGTTTCTCCTTGTATGTTCTTGCTCCCAGCAGTGTTAAGTCCATGTGTAGCTCTTATTCACAGGAAATCCTTTTAGTCTTACAATGAGGTCTTTGTAGAGGGTTTTTGGTGTTATTCTTCTTTATTTGCAAGGACTCGAATACCGAGCTTTCTAGGACATGGAATCTAGGGGAATAATTTATATAGGCTAAACATAAACTAATTTGGGGGAACAAAAGCAGCCTTCAAGCTATATGCAAAGTTACTACAGACTGTTTTTTCAATGAGGGTGAGTGGAAGTGACAATTATTTTGCATTTAATGAGCCAGAGTAGCAGAGATTAGAGAAACTCTCTAAGTTGTTTGGCTGTTGAATAAAAATACTATTTAAATCTTAGGGAAAGTAAGAGCTTTGGTTCAGCTGCAGAATCAGGGTACATAAGCAAAGAAAATAAGCAGTCTTTTAGATCCAGTCCCTAAACTTGTAACAGTTTATTATATAAAAGCCAAGCACAGATAATGAGGAAAAGGATACATTAGGAATAAAGAAAAAAATAAATCCTTGGGAGACCAAGAGGTTTTTTCAATGTTACCAACTATTCTGTATAAAACAGTAGCCTTTCTAGAGAAACTGATATGCCTTCCTCTTATACTCCTTTGGGACAGACCCTCTGAGGAGACAGCAGTTCACAGTGAAGCCAGCATGGCAGCATCAGAAGACATTTCTGCTTACTGATGTTGCTCAGCAGCACCGACCATAACTTTTCAAGCACCTAAGAGATACTCTGTGAGGACCTGGGAAAACGAGAAAGTGTTGCAAAGGAGTGAAAGCAGTGGAACAGCAATACAAGAGCTAAGAAAAGATTTACAGTATGGAGGACTTCAGTCAATTATTCTCAGTCTTTTTCTTCTTGGAAAGTTCCACTTCTGCACCAGCCAGGAAAAAAATTTTCATTTCTTGTTTTGTTCACAAGCAAAAACTGTAACTTGGCAGTGGTCCATTGCAAACAATAAACACCAAAAGAACTTTGCCAGTTACCATAGTGGTATTACATCTCTGAGCCTATCTTTTCCTCTTTACTTTGGCAGTCTGTCTCTGCAGTCTGCAAGCTATTTAGGCCAAGGATTGTCTACTACTTTGATGACCACATATACCACCTCAGTGAAAAGGAATGCAAAGCCATGTGTATGAATAAATATTGACTTTTGGCTTTCTTGAAATGTATGATTCCCTGAATGACAAACTAGACTTAAAAGATGAAAATACACAAGTTCCTCTCTTAACACAACAAACAAAAATAACACAAACACAATCTTCCCAAATAGTACTGTAACTGTTAGTTTAGCAGAGCTAACAAAGACTGTCTTCCTGTGGATTTGTCATCCTTAGACAGATGCAGATTTTAACTAAAATGGTCTCATTGAGGGATGGGGCATTCACATCCCTCTTCTTTCTGGAAAAGGTGTCACTGAAACTCAGAATTCAGATTCTATTTTAAGTGGGACAATCATTGTAGTCTTCCTCACCATGTGCTCTCTTTTTTCTGTTTCAGTAAAATAATTAATACATTCAGCTAATAGGAGTGGGATAGAAGGAAGTAGGGGGATGACAGTGTCTGTGACATGGTCACATCACCTCATTTCTAAAATAAATGAGGCTTGAAAAAACCTTAACTCCCTAAAAAACTTAAAAGAACTCCACCACCAAGATGGTGGAGTTAGCTCAGGCTACAATGGCTGAGGCTTCCCGAGACAGCTAAGCTAATCCAATGCCCAGATGAGTCCACAACACCTTATAGCCCATTACTGAATACAAATCTATAGAGCACTTCACTGTGTTCAGTCCTCAGAAGGTAGGTCTTTATGGTGACTGTAAAATTCTCATTAGGCTACTGCGATTATCTCTTCCCTTTATCTTATTTGTTTGGTTCTCTATAAATACTGAAGAAAAGACATGATGAATCAATGAGTGATTCAGATTTTGCCTTCAGTCTTTATCATCGGACATTTATCTACTTTTTGTCTCTGGAGCTTTCTATCCTGCAGTAAATTTATTGTAGTTCTTCTGAGTGATTTTTTTCCTTTTTCTTTTTCTCCCTTCCCCCAATACACTATTGATTTTCTCATTTTTACAAATAAGCATAGCAATAAATAAAATTACAAAAGCTCAAGACAGAATCATAGCTGAATAAATACACTCATCAAGAATAAAAAAATGTTGACTAGACTTGGGAAGTTACAGCTCCCTCACGTACATTCTTTATTATGAAGTGAAAATGCAATTAGTAAAGCAGAAAAATCTTGGAGTCAGACTTCTATTTCCCATTTTGCAACTAATGCAGTGTGGTCACAGGTGGTGTATTTTAAAGTAATTGGGCAATATTACCTAAGTTGGGAGTGAAATACAAGTGTTCTAACTCCACTAGCACCCCTGCTTCACAAGGAGGTCACTGCATCACCTTTCTGTCATCATCACAACTCCATGTAACATCAGTGTAATAAATAGCCATCTCTTAGGTCAGGAGATAGATGTGTAAATGGAATGTTGGCAAGCTGATTTTTAAATTGTTGGATTGAACAGCCAAGTTATACAGCACATCCCAGAATGATGGATCAATATTCCTCTGAATAACCAACATATTTTAGGATGCTACGGTCTTGTTCCAAAGCATCATGGAATTATTTTGTGACCTTAAGCATTTACAAGACCACAGCATTCTGCTTAAATGCAATGTTAAGACAAGAGAAGATCCATCTTAGTACTTTCTGATGTTAGGCTTCTGCTTTCTACATATAGATTTATATTAGTACAAATAGTCTCCCAATACTTGAAAAAAAATGGGGCACCAAATATATAATAAATATTTTCTGAAAGCAACTGCTTAGACCCATTTCATAGTCAGTTAAGGTGATGCATTTTTGGAATATCCTTATATGCTTAGAAATTTTTAAAGATCTATTCTTCTGGGAAAAAAAAAAAAGTAATTTCACTAAGTCTGAAAACTTTTTCAAGTAAAATATCCACTACATCACTTGTTCTTTTTCTGTCTAAAGAGTCTCTCTAAACAAGTTAAGAAAATATAATTAAAAAGTCACAAAACCTTAATATTTCTAGTATCTCAGATGTACATTTTGTACAGCATGAACTAAAGTGACATTACAGATAGGCCACTGCAGTACAGCAAGAAACCTCTACTTGTACCAAAAAGAAAGATGTGGTGGCACAATTTGTCATGTATACTAAATATGGCTCACCTATAGGTGCCAATGCTGCCTCAGGGGAGGGAAGAAGGGTCAGTTTCCCCGGGGAGCTGCTGGCCGGAGCCCCGAGAGGGCGGCGCGCCCGCCGCGGGGCCCGGTTTCAGCACCTCGGCCAGCTCCCGCGGCGCCGTCCGGGCTGGGCGGCTGTGAGCACGCCGGGGGGTGGAGGTGGGTGTGGGGTTGTGGGGGCCTGCACTCCTGAGAGCCAACGATCAGCCCAGCACACCGCCAGGAGCTAGACAAAAATCATGCTATGAACACGACTACTTTTTCTGTGTCATCAGCCTTTCTCCAGCAAGTTTCCCTGCAAGGGGCTTGGAGGAAGTGGGAGCACACGAATAGGTAATAATTTTGCCTTCCACCTGCATGTTCAGTGGTTCAGGCAGTATCTGCACAGCTGGTTTCACCTGTGGCCTTGCTCAGAAAACACATTTTTCATTCCTGTCATGACACACAGTTGAAAAACTAAAATACTGAACAACAAAGGTGAAAAATGAAAAACAAAGAGAAAGAAATGTCAGGAAGGCAAAACAGAAGGAAAACATAAAATGAAAGTTGATACTTGCTTTTTTGCTTCTCACTCTGGCACAAGGACCATGACACAGTTTGCTTGTGCCTTTTTGAAAGGAAGCAACAGTAAGGAAGAGTTAAAAAAAACACAAGATAGCTGGAGGGAAAGTACAGCAGTACTTCATGGCAAGATATGCTTGCTGGGGAAAAAACCAAAATCCATAATCTCAGTTAAAACCAGGGTAGACTGTGGTTGAGAAAATAACTGTGCTGGACAGTAGAGCTAGTAAATGAAAGCTGCATCTTGATCAGGCTAACACTAAAATAACATGCAATAAAGTCTGGCAAGTTGATTAAGCTGAGCAAAATTCCTAACAAAAAAATGTCTGAGAAAAACAAAGCAGTGGAAGAAATTGAAAACTTGGAGAACACAGAGACTGTGGGGTGTAGTGGTGGTTTTCTTCCCTGCTGTAAGAAGCAGTACAGAAATTGCATAAATGGAGGAATAATTAATTTTGCATAAAAGTACCTGAAACCTAAATGTTGACAGAATTCCAAAGGACATTAATACTGCAGAAGGTGCTCATGCAAAACTGTGTGGGATGATGTTATGAACAACATCATAAATGACCTCATCTAGCATCAGAGAAGCTGCCTCTGGCATAGGAAATAAAGCAATTGCCTCTGAACACAGTCTTAATCTATTTTTGCTAAATCTTAATGAGATGGACAAAATGGGGGAACTTACATAATAGTCTTTTCAAATGAGGATACCTACATCCTTATCTACATTTCAGGAAAGTTAACAGTCTTAATATTTACCACTGTATAAAACAGACTTAAGCATGCTGCATCTGACAAGAAAACATTACTGCTACTAGAGAAGTTACTGGTAGCTCCTAGAGAGCAAGTGTCACTTATTTTATAGTCTAAGCATAAAGAAATTTTACTTCTTTGTGATTGATCAATTGCCAAAGAGGATTTGAACGTTATATAACTAATTTCTAAAAATCTGTATTTTAATTCTGTGAGGTGTTTAATTTATTTAAAAAAACTTCAGTCATTTTAAAGGTTTCCCACTGTAGGTCATAGAAACCTGCCAAGAATTTCCAGGAGGTCCCAGAAAAGGACAGTCACAGAAAGATAAAAGATAAGGACATTTGGAAGGTTAAAAAAAAAAGTACCAGTACAGAAGGAAGGCAATCCTGGCCAAATTTGATTAAAGCTTTCAGCAAAGACTATTCAGTACATATTCCACCTTCAAGGCAAAAATAAAGTTCTTCACTTCAATCAGTGATACAGGATAAATTGAAATAAATTTCATTAATTGGATGTATTTGAAAAGGTCATTTAAAAATTACCACAAAGTAGACTGCATCAGCTGGACCTTATCCTGCCTTAATGGAAAGCGATGACATTCCTAAACTTCCTCAGTCCTCAAAAATAGAAAGATGTTGAATAAATAAGGGGGGGTCATAGTTCAGAAAAGATTATAACCAGAGAGAAGTTTCAGCCCTGCATTCCTTTTCTAGTGAGGTACTAAACTGTATTCAACAAAGTAGTAGTTGAGAACTGTTAAAAAACAGAGTCCTTTTCTGTGAAGAATACTTTCAAATCAGCAAGGGTAAAACATTCTCAGTCATGTATGAATAATAACAGTCTGCTTTTCCGTATTGCTACAAGGACCTTTTCTGATTTACTTGAACATCTAACTGAGACAAATGTGATGCACTGTGAGGGAGAGAAATCTCTTGTTTTCCAGCAGCTCAATGGTATGCAAGTGCACAGCAGAATTTGGCCTTATCCTCAACATTAACAAAAACTATCATGGTGGAGGTATGACACTTACATGTAATATTTGGTCCAATGTATATAATACTGAACAGGAAACTAGTAAATAAGGAACTTCCATATAGGGAGCTCTCCATACTGTCTGGGCATCTGACTTTTTGTTCATAATTACGAGATGGCTTGCAAAATGAACTCACGGACTGGGGCTTTTTTGCCCTATCTTCTCTCCCTTGACACCTGTAAGTATAAAGACGTCTCCTCTTCTGTTCTATATTTGCTGTTGCCTTAAATTACCCATTTATTTGGGAATGAATAGATAGATTCTTATTTTCCTCTACAAGAAATGACACGGGCAATATCCAATGTTAAATAACAAACTTGCTACTTACTACTAAGAATAGACATAGCATTTTCCCCAGAAAGATGAATTCTGATGTGAGGACAGGACTGTGAGCTAAGTCAGAACTTGTCGCCTCTGTGCCACTACCTCCCTTGTAATCTTCACCAAATCCATTTACCTCTCTGGATTCTCAGTTTCCTTTTTTTGTGCAAAGCTTTCTTGCCACTGGGAGACACTAAGAAGACAAATTCATTAATATCTGTGAAACACTGAGAGGTACACTCACCATTGATTTCAGAAAAGTATCACCATGAGAGTAGATTAGCTAGAAAGGGAAGAACAAAAATTATTTTGTTTGGATCTTACATAAGGAATTCGGATTTACAAGACCGACGAAAGACAAACACTTCTGGCATAACTGGGAAAGCTCTGCAGGAGGGAAATACCTGGAGAACTGACCCAGAAAGAGTTAAGATCCTAATGTAAAAATCCCTGCTGATTTGAACTTAATGTGCAGTGACAATGAAGAAATCAATCTGGATGTAAAGCTGCAAGAAATAAAAGGTATCAAGAAAGGCGATATTCATGCTTCTGAGTTAGGAGTTATTGTATACAGCCTTTTTCATGATATCTTAGATAACATATAATTGTTCTCCAAAGGGTTCTCTATAGAGCATGCATAATGAAGTGGGTTTCAAACATGCAGGCTTTGGTGGGAAGAGAAGAGAGTGCCTTATGGAAAATATGAATGTTCCTTGTATTCCAAAAGAAGCCAGTTTCAGTAATATAGAAACAATTCTTCACACTGGTAAGAGAGATGTGAACAGCCCAGACTGTATTTAAGATCAGGAAGATAATCAGAGCTCTTGTCTTGCATGTTTTTAAATCAGGGGTGCTGGTCTGGGACTTGGAGACAATCATCTCCAGCAAGCACTTAGCTGTTGTTCCTTCATTGAAAGGCTAGAACTTAGAACAGTGGAATCAAGAATCCAGAGTAAATTGATATAAACAGTATAGAATCAGGTCAAGAAGAGTAAAAGGCAAGGAAGAGGAATACAAATTATTTCAATTTACTTGAAAACTTCTGGGGGCATTTGATTTTGTATCTCTGTGATTTTGAGGGCAAAAAGGGCCATTACTTTCTTGCTTCCAGAATGCAGCTGTTTGCACAAAGGGAGATGGGAACCATCGCAGACCCCACAAAGAACATTATTGTAGAACTGAAAAAACATAAATGAGCCTAACTCCATGAAATCGGGAAAATTCAAATGACATTGCTTGTAGGAAATAGAAAAGACTACATTTAATTTATTTTCATGCCAGGATGATGAACTGATTATGAGGCAAGCTCAGAAGACAGTTCTGCCAGACACACCTGAGAACACTGGCAAGTCATTTAGTCAGCATTGTCCTCACCTATCTAAAGGAAATGATCTTTTGGTGTCTCAAAGACACAGTGAACCTGACTTATACATTGATACTTGACATGCTCTGAAACAGTATGATGTGCTCATTACCATAACCTTTAAACAGATAATTTATTGAACACGTTTTTAAATAGCGTATTTTAGAGGGTGGAATTAACAAGCAAATAAAGTAGACCAGCAAAGTCAAAATCACAATGAGCAACGCACAATGGTTATTCCTTGAGGCTGCTCATGTTTTAAACACTCTCTCTTAGAGGGAGTACTTTCCTCTGAACACGACAGCGTCTGCTGGTGATTGACACTCAGCCACTACACAGTGCAGTTTTGTCAGCAGGAACTCAACAAAAAAGTGAGACTGAACACCTTTGGATAAGTGTGCACTCCTGAAAATGGCCATAATTCACTCAAGCCTCTTCCATTGATACTGATAGGAGTAACATTTTAAGATAAGTCTGTAGAAAAAAACTGTAATTTTCTGGTTGTTTTTTTTTTTAAAAAAAACTTATTTCTTTCCCTACTGCTTTTGCGGGAAGAGGAAGCCCCAGGCGTCTGACTGCAAGCTCTCAGTCACCCAGTGATTCTGACCTCCAGAGCATAATACAGCACAATCACACCTCCATGGGGTAGCTATTCAGAGACATTTGAGTCTATACAGGTGAACTGGGTTCCTTTCGTTTTGGGCTGTGGGGTTTTTTTTTCTTCTTTTTTCTTTTTTTTTTAAAAATCTCTGAATTCTTCAGTCTGGGCCAGATTTTTTTCTTATGTTTTTCTTTATTTTATTTCATTCATTTTTAATATTTCGCCTCCTCTTTGCGTCCCCCCCCCTCCCCCGCCCCCAAGCACCACTACCATTCTGAGCCGGGAAAGGAAGGCTACTTCAAGGTCACTGTGTAAAAAGTCCTAATGCTTTTCAAGGAAGGGAAAAGAAGCCGTAAGTGGCTTCCTGTTTCTATTCATTGTTTAGGGAAACTCCTTAGGAAGTAAGGAGAAAGTATGCATGGGTGGAAGTCTGTATGGGCAGAGGAAGGGCCATACACAAAAGGGCAGTCCATAAAGATAATATCCCACAAAGCAAAAAAACTTATGGTCATGTTAATAAATGAGTGGAGTTGGAGAGAGGTGAAGGAGACAGACACAATTCTCCAGAGACAAGTAGTTCCCTTGAGGCCAATCGACTGTGAAAGAGGCTGGCCATCTTTGACAAGGACAGATATCACAGAAAGGAAGGAGGGAAACTGCTACAATAAATTCGGCGTGTGTTTCTTCCTGGATTTTCTCCATGCTGCCGGAGGAGGAGCACGCTCCATGTAGCAGATGCTCGTGAGCTCAGCCCTGACATGGTCTCCTGAGCTAGCCAGCACTTCTGCTCGTGCTATCCAGGTGGGTGCACAGGGAAAAAGGTATTTTGTCATGGACGCAACTTCGTAACCTGCTTCATCTTCCTCCTCTGCTTCCCCCCAAGCTTGTGTGTTAGTGATCTGTGAATGAGATGCTGACACCAAAGGAGCAAAGGCAGGAGAGGAGATAGCTGCATTCAGACACTAGGTGTAATATTTGAGTCCCAGCAGAGTCTTGAGAGCCATCTCCAAAACTGTTTGTGTTACCCAGCCCTCTGAACAGCAATTCCTGACTTAACCTTGGTTTTACATATGATATTTATGTTCCACATTTAAAATAAAACTATGTTAAACACACTTCAATGTGGTTTTATAAGCGAAGAAACACCATATTCAGCCTTAACTGAAGACTGGATTAAGATGTGCGTAAACACGGGTAAAGCTAAGTTACCACATATTATTTCTTGTTTGCAGAGTACTTTGTAACACTGGTTTCCCTGGGTTTAGGGGTTTGTATTTTCTTTGACTATGTGCGCACAGGAGAGACAAGAAAAGTGTCATATTTTTTATTTTTACATTGTTTACAAAACTACAGACTTGCAATAGAGCCTTTATATATCATCTTTCAAAATGTATTTTGAGTACTGTTGCTGTTGAAATATTAGGTTT
Organism: Dromococcyx pavoninus; assembly: GCA_033558185.1. Classification (NCBI taxonomy): domain Eukaryota; kingdom Metazoa; phylum Chordata; class Aves; order Cuculiformes; family Neomorphidae; genus Dromococcyx; species Dromococcyx pavoninus. The sequence goes on from JAUMJL010000028.1 coordinate 3,334,169, forward strand.
CAATACCTATTCAACTACAGTCACTTACAACGATATTATTGTTCTACGTACTCTACTAGTGTAGAACAGAAGACAATCTCTATCTCCAAGAAATCATAATCCACAGATTACACATAAAATTTAGGCAATTTTTTTTCAAACAGGTATTATATTTAGATTCTCCTGCATTAAAATAAGAAAACTTGTGTCCTCAAGTGAGATTCCTATAGGCTTCGAAAGCATGAGAGTGCCATTAAAAGGAAATTGTGTTAAAAGAATACAATGCTGTTTTTTTAAAAAAAATGTAAATACACATGCAGAGCCATAGAAAAGATAGATTATTTTTGTCACAGAGAGAAACAATGCGAGTGATTAATAATGCGGACATTCTTGAACTTTCATTTCCTCTTGAGTACCGTGATGTTTGCTTTCTGATTCTAAAGTATTCCTACATTATGCTGCAGCAACAAGCCTCTCATCTTTAATTATCAATTCCTCCACAAAACCAGAGAGGTAAAATGTATACGAGCCAAGATTCAGAGACAAACGATGCCCCCCAACTGCCCTATTGCACTGCATTTCAGGAAATCTATGGAGAGATTGCAGCACAACAAGAGAGCTAAAAAAAGACAACCCTGGAACCTGAGATAAGGAAGCACTGAGAAAAACAGCAACCACAAGTTCTCATGGGACAAGGCTTGGCTGACGCTAGAGCAAGAAATACATGAAAGAAACAAGTGAACCGCACCCATGATGTGACAGCTTCTGTTCAGTGATAAAGACCCAGATAGGCCCTTGTGAGCTGGGTCTCTGCCTTGGTTATTTATATCATTCAAATAGGAAAGACTACTAATATATAAAAAAGAAGTCTGGAATCAAAAGTGGTTGATGATTGTCAATTTAATCCTCTGTATATATTTAAAAAATAGCATACGAAGCACATTCTGTAAAGAAAGTTTAAACTGTAATAAAACCAGTTTCTGACTAAAAGCTAATAAGCATATTAGTGCAAGACTGTGGACAAAGTCAAAATGTGTAAAATTATCAGTCTTGGTGTCTCTGCCCCACCAGTACGTTTGGTGACAAGGCAAAAAGATCTTGCCTTCTCAAGCTTGTGTTTGCATACGTGTCAATTTAACACATAAAAAAGATAAATTGCAGTACATGCTCAGTGCACAGCAATGAAGCACAAAATGATGATGAGGTCAAACAAATAACTTTGATTCAGCTTGAAACCAAAGCCTTGTTGGTTCCCTTAAGTTCAGGTTTTCTTTTCATTATAAATGCACTCCTTTATAACTTCACTTGTTTTCCCCCTTGAAATTAAGCTGCTTCTCAATTGTTTTTCCTAAAATGATACACAAAAAGTAAAATAAAAGAATACAATTTAACAAATCTCCAAGCTGATATTCCTCTAACTAGGGTTCCATAGACAACTACAGCACAAATCAAATTCTCATTTCAGATTGATTTCCCTTCCTGTTTCAACATCACCTAGTACAGGAATTAAATGCCCCAATCTCCCTTTACTCCACACCAGACTGCTGTAAAGACAACTGTGCACTAGTGCTCAGCAGGCCATGTACATTTTCCATGGCTTTAAGGACTAAATGATCCCATTTTAAGTAAGTTTGTACACTTAGAAACATTCCTGTAGACCCATACCAGTCTAATGAAGTTGAAAGTCAGTTAAACTTTGTTGGAAAGGTCTTACAAGGCTCTTCAGTGATGGAAGGAATTGACTTGGATTAGGCATTCAGAGGGATGGGTCACATGCTTATTTGTTTCCACACTAATGAATATACACAGTACACACCTACTATGTCATCTCTCCAGAGAAAGGTGTTCACACTCTTGATTCAGGTCTGTTGCTACACGCTTTCTTTTGCCTAAACAACCTGACCATAAACCTCTCAGCCCTGCACTTGTTTCTGTTTCGAACCTGTGCCAAGTATATGGACGGTATAAAGTATATTCTCAATTGACATCTCTGCCCTGTGCAGGAAAGAGGTGGAATAAGCAGAGCCCTGCAGTTCCTTGTCCACCATTTCATTGTAGAGAACAGCAGAGTTCTTGCCCAACTGAGAAGGGATGACAGAGCATCCTGAAACAGGGAACTGCATGGGTGTCCAGCCATGCAATCATAGGGAAAAGTGCACAAGAGATGAGAGTGGGAGCCTAAGAAAAATAAAATAATCTAACGAAAGCTGTTTAGATCCAGCTCCAGGCACTGAGGCACACTGTACAGCATAAACACATTTTTCTTTGGATATAGCTAGGTAATCTTCTGGTCTTACCTCCAGAAAACTAAACTCAGGAGTTAAAGATTTTGGAGATTTACCCTTAACAGCCCTATCTATCTGCTGGCTCATGCAGTAAAGTTAGAGCATTGAGCATATTAAAGGGTGAAACAAAAAACAAAATAGCATTTGAAAACAAGCTCTTCAACTACAAAAAGAGAGTGTAATTAGAAGACATGGTATGAAAAATGATGAAAACGGTAAGATGGACGGAATTGTAATGATCACATGATTTAGCACGTTGATTAATACCTTCTAAACAGGACAGGATTGGAAGTCAATACTTCAGTTTATTGATTTTGGCAATGATTTGTATTTCTTGCATCTTTCAACAATATGAATGATACACTATGAAGTTACTGATGAAAAACAGGCTTTATGTTTGTAATTTGACAATTAATAAAAGTAATTTAAGCAAACTGAAATGAAGGCAATATAATGCTCTACTCACTGTTCATTAAGGCAAGTTTCAAGCTTAGAAACTAAGGAAAAATCATAAACTGTAAATACTATTTACAACAGATCTGTGTTTAAACAAGGTAAAGGAAAGATAAAAATATGACTTCCAGCAGTCACACATTTAAAATTTAAACTGTAAAGAACACAACCATGTTTTATTTCATTTTAGGCTATATTAAAAATTTCAAATGTTTGCTCTTTAAAAAAAACAACTGGCAAAAATAAACTACTTTTGCAAGTACACATGATGTGTGGTTAAAATTAATAACTTTAATTCTGCACTGTGTATTGCATGTATGGCTCAATCATGATATTTTCCTCATGCAATGCCCAATATTAATTCTAATCTGAGACTGCTCTCTACTGGTAATAAATTATGTTAAAACTCATTAAATATCTGCAATAACAGAGACATTTAAAGGGCTGTGGTTGGCATATATCCTATCTTTGAATCAGTGCAGGAATGAGAGCCTTAAGGAAGCAATGTGAATTTGAAATAAAGATCAAAATGCAAATGTTTAAGCCAAAAGATCATTTCATCTTATATTGACCCATCATGGCCCTTTTCCAGGTCCCACTGAATTTAATATCAAAACATACAGCTGTCCCAGATTATTTGGTAGAGGTCTGGTCTTTTGAGCACAAAGAATTCTTTCTTACTCAACCAGGACTGGACTTGCAAAAACAAAACATGCTGATTACAAGTGGAGAACACAGACAATTTTGTTCTTGTGCTACTTCAGTTTTTCTTGACAAGCAGCGATGTCTTTGTGAAAGAACTCAAATTTGTTCCTAAATTATTTTTTTTTTAATTACAATTACTGTGTGCAAAATAATCGATTCTTTCTCACAATTTCATACCTCAATAAATAGTTGCAGAATACTGGAAAGCACAAGTCTAAGCTTGTAACATAGGGTAAGTACCACATACTAATGGCATTTTTCTTTTCCATATCGCATACATACAATACATCCAATCACAGCAGTAAAATACAGTGCTCACACTCTGATCTTGCTTCCATTGAAGGCAGTAGTGAAACTCCTCTTAAGACCACTGGGAGGTGTACCTGCTCTGAACCTCAGGGACAAAGACAATGGGTTTTGTTTCTTTTTCTTTTAAACTACAGACTAGTAAGGTTTCAGGCCTTAGTGAGGTCCTAGCTTTGAACTTCACTACTTCCTGAAACAACAGCTCTTGACCTAGATCAGGCACAAATACCACCCAATCTTGTTCTCATTTATCTCAGACCAGTCTCCAAGAAAAAAAAAAGCACCAACCAAAGCAAAACTGAACTACTTTTCTGAGACAAGTTGAAGTCCTTCCCTTTAACCACCTCTTCATACTTAACTCAGTGTCTGACCATATCTTCCCATCACTCTTTACAACACCTCGTTCTTTCCTGGCACAGATTTGGAAAGAAGTAAACGGCAAGGTTTATTGACCCTGTCCAGTGCAGCATGTGAGAATGCTGGCCTGGATACTTCTATTGTTCCACTTTGTGTGTTATGCCACCTGTTGCTCGTTTTGTTTTCCACATGTTCTTCAAAACCTGCCCAGACTTAGCTCTACTTCTTAATAGATTCACAACTTACCTTCTGTATTGACCCTCCTCTTAGGTTTTTTTATCAAGCTGTTTAATTAACCAATTTTAATGATGGCATATGTACTACATTTTGTTTTCTTTATCCTTAAAATATAATCTAGAATTAAAAAAAAAGAACAGGCAGAGAAAGCAGGTCACAAAATAATATCTCACAAAATCTGGGTTATCATAGTACTGGCTGATTTGTTGTCTCCCTTCGTGTCAAATTAATCCAGTGTGATAGTTGTTTGCAAACATATGGATCACATGAAAAAACCTGAAAACTCTGCTAGGACTGGAGAGTTCAAAAGCATCTCTTATCATGGGATCTTGCTTCCATTGAATTGAATTGGATTCAAATAATTTGATAGTCTAGTAAGGATTTTAATGAACTAAATCTGAGCTTAAAAATAATTTAGACATTGTTTTTGATATTTTTAAACTGTGAAAGCCTACCCCCAAACACCCCTGCATTGTGTGACATGACCCTTTCCAGCAATATTGTTAGAAGGATGATCCCAAAGGTGTCCCTCTACAGCTGACAGTCTCAATAGCTTCGCTAGATGCCCCCTTCTCTGGTGGACCCTTAACCCATACTGGTACTCTTCAGCTGTGTTCAGGGAATCAAAATCCAGGCAAGATCTTACTAAAGAAATGAACTGCACCTCCTGAAAGGGAAGTGGCCTTCATCGTTCTGGCCACTGAATTTCAGAGGACTGATGTACACCAATTATCATTCTGTTGAAGCAGCTTGTATAGTGTTGTTGTAAGAAATTGATGACCATTTCAAATTTCATAGACAACGCAACATTATATACCGAGCTCTTCAGGAAATGTGGCAATGTAGAACATGCAGCTCAGCACTGAGTTACACACAACCCATCACAATACCAATGAAAAAGAATACACTGATGGACAATTTTAAAAAATAAAAAAATAAATAACCCAATCTCCCTCCAAAACCCACAAAATCAGGCATTGTTTCAACCATCAGCCAAAGAACTCAGGTTGGATAATTTACTGCCCAATTATTACATGACCAGTTATTGGATAGAGTTGACAAATATTTCCTCCGCTTTCCTTTGCTTCGGCATTGGCACCGCTTTTCTGCCTTTTGGAAGAACTGGAGCTCTTGCCAGACTGTTTGGCACTGCTCTAATTGACAATTTTAGGGCAGTAAATTAGCAGGGTTTTTCATGTTGTTTTACTTCTAATTTTAATCAGACATACAGCCACTTGGCACACAGAGCCACACATTCTTCCACGCAAGTTCACAGTGCCTCCATAAAAATACCTCATTGAAATGTAACTTAACTTTCAAAGAGTCGCACAAAAGCAATGTGCTGACTAAATGCGCTAGTACGGTGCACTGAGAGACTGTGAATTCCAATTTCAGCCATGCCAGTCATTTGGCATTAAAATATGCACCAGCTGTGAGTGTTTGGATCTCGATAAGTCAGAGTGTTCTGGAAAGCTGACAAGATACTGCTGTGAAAATGTTTCCAGCCCCTAATCTCTGCTCTGTCTCCTCTTTTTAATATTTTGCTACCCATGTTGGTGTATAATGCAGGGAGAAATAAATGCAAAATCCAAGCAAGATGTCCATGGGGTGACACCAAGCATTTATAGAACTTGTAAGATAGCGCTGCCACTCACGCGGCTCTGGACTCTTCTTTGATGAGTTGTCTTTGGTCAACCTTTCTAAATTGCTGATTTATTTTCCTTGCGAGGAAGAGCTCTGCATTAGTAAAACTGGGAGATGTAACACTGCTGTGAAAGGGAGGAGCAGTGGGAGTGAAATCCACAGACAGCCCTTCAAATTGGGACACTAGCTGCTGTCAAAGGAGCTGAAAAATGAGTCTCGACGAAGTATTTTTGGACTGATTTATCAGTAGAGCATATCATTCTGTAAACGCTGTTTTGAGCAAATATTTCTTCCCCTTCTCTCTATTATTTATTCATATCCACTTTAAAACTCATACACAACCCACCAGATTCTAACCTGCTGAGAAGGGCAAAGCAGTATGCTTCCCATCTGTTCTACTTAGGCAACAAGATGCTCTGGAACTTATTCTGCCTTTTTCGAAGGAAAAATTTTCCTCCGTTGTCGCAACCATCTTCCCAGCCACAAAACAGGGGTAAGCAGAGGCAGGGTGGGATGAAACTTTTGCAGCAGAAAGCTGAAAAATGACTGTTTAAAAGCAATAAGACACTGTTTGATTTGGAGTGGTTTCAGCCGTTTTGAGGTTGAGCTCAGCACTCTATAGAGAGTAACCACACCATGATCCTCCTCGCTTCTCTGCCAATTTCAATGGCTACAAGAAAGGACAACACATAGAACCTGAGTGGGCTGGCAGAAAACAGGAACCCTTCAGTCTACAGCCCGATTTCCTTCGCCCACTACTTTGCAAATGCAATGCCCTCTAGGAAAGGTGAGGTTTGGTGAGTAGAAGGGCGAGAACAGCAAGTCATGACGTAGGACAGCTCTGCTCCAGCTGCAGGAGAAGGACAACCTGCAGAAGGGCATGGATCTGATGCAGGAGCTCAGTCGTGCTCCAATGCCAATGTAACACATTCGAATTCTTTACTATGTAGGCGAAATTCTTGAAGGCTGGCAGGATTTTAAGCTTTAACTCAAGGATGTTTTAGTAGTGTAAAGACCTCATAAACCCTCTAGCCTGGAGAGAATTTCATCCATCAAAGTGAGGCACACAACCATGAGAATCATGCATTTATCCAAAGTTGCTACTACATGCCCCTCCTGGAGCCATCCTCTGTTATTTCCATGAATGCAGCTTCGGCTGGGGAACACTCCACATCTCTCATGCTAGTTAATATCAATTGATATTTTATCAAATTCCTAAGTAGAAGCAGGATACTAATTAAAGAACCTGGCATTAAAGAGGAACTGCTACACTACATCCTTTTTTCCCAAATGAGGTCTGCAGGGGAAAATGTAAATTAAGGTATATGCACAAAATTCTGAGCTAGCCAAAGCAGCATATTACAATCACAATACCATTCCACTAATGCAAAGATCACCTTACATAAAACTGAGCAAAACTGAAAAGAAGTCATCTGATAAATCAAATACAGAAGCAGATTTTTTTTCTCCTTCTCATAGAAATATTTTTTTAAAAAATAAATAAATGCCTTACAGACAATGTCTAAAGTAAAAAAGCGATCAGGTACAACAATTAAATCTAGAGAATTTTCCCATTTCAAGTCAAGCTCAGTGCAGGGAAAACAGAGCAAACTAATTATGATGTAAATCCACAATGAATGATGCAGAAATAGTATGAAATGTAAACAATAATTTTGAAATTCCCAGTTTATATCAGCATTGATCTGTTTTATACACTCCAGAAGTACAACTCAGAAAAGATATTTTTGTACTAATGAGACTTCTACTTTTTAATCAAAGAATAAATTAAAGCATTTTCAAAAGCATGCCAGCCTCATTAATTAGTTCCATTAAAATGTAAAATTGAGTACATACATTTACCTTACTTTGCACTTGCATCTTTTTACCTTAAATATCCTTCTATGTATTCTTACAGGCATGGCTGGAAATAACATCTATTAGTAATATTCCTTGACGTCTCTTATTAGAAGAACCTGCATTCAATTGTTTACAATTTTTCTCAATTATAGCTATTTGGGCTGAAGTTTTCAGATTAGGCATTTTAGAGAATTTCAGCCAAAGCATTTCTGCCTTTTCCAAGGACACAATAAGGGAAAATAAAGTATTTCATCTGTGTTAAGAAATTCTACCATTTGCTTCTTGAACATTTAAAAATTGAAATAAATACATTCCAAAAAAACACCTTTGGAAAAGGTTTGAAGTCTAGGAGAAGGCTACTTCACACTTTCCCTGTGAAAATCCATTAGCATTTAAAAAGCTATATTACATTCTGTTTTTCACAAACCAATTTATTCATGAAAAGTGGACTAAGACATTCAGCTTCATTCCTTCATTGCACCAAGCCAACAGTGAGAACAAACCAGGATGGGGATACTGCTGACTGTCCACCCAGGTACAATGATTTCCACTACAGGCTCCCCCTTCCACCAGGTTAGAAGCCTCATTTGCTTGTGACAAACTCATATTTCCCCACAACATTTCCCTGCAACATTTCCCCATACAGAGGGTGATAACATGTCATCTGGGCAGCTTCTCTTAATTGAAGTGAGGAATATCGCTGAGGATTTAGGCATTTCAGCTCTTTCAATCAACAGATGCCTCGAGTTGGTATTAAGACAATGCCTCAGGACAGAATTGCTACATATTTAGTTTTCTTTTCAAAAGCTAGAAAATCACCCAAATCAAATACCCACACAGTATTTTCTGAAATGTCTTTGAATGGCCACATTTATCACTTAAAAGTGAGGAAATGCTGAAGTTAAACTTGTCTCTGCAACCATAAGTCATTCCTCTTTTTGTAAGAATTATCCTAGTCTTTCTATTTTCCCCACAGGGCCAATTTCATCCTGTGCACAGCAGGAATCACGTTCACTACATGAACAACAATTCAATAATTTTTCCTTCTGTCACTGCTCATTACTGGTCTAGAACCTTATTTTTAGCACACTATTTAGACCAAGTTCTAAACCCACTGTTGTTTCTATGTTTCCCAATGCAGGATCAGATCATTTCCAATACACTAACTGACTTATTTTCACAATTTCCCTGCAGGATAAGAGTGTTTATTATTCTTGTTTAGAAACAGTGAACTAAGGTTTAAAGTCCTGTTGTATGTGTGGCATAAGCTGAAGGAGGAGTTCTAAAGTAAATACAGGTGAGGACAGGGGAGAAAAAAAAACCCCTACATATTTAACTACTGATCACACTCAAAAATGGGAGAATTGGATCCATGTCTAACACTGCATTTCTGCTCAAACCTGCAAAGATGTGGGTGCCATTATCTGCAGACACAAGATGCCAATACCACTTGTGCACCAAAGCCAACAGCCTGGTTGGCAGAGCTCCAGCAGCTTGTGAGGACATGTGGTCACTTGTAATAAGGCAACGTATTGATCTTACCAAGGGGTAGAATACAGAAAGCTGCACAAGATCTACTGCAGCCTGATAGACAGTGGTCTTCCAGCAAACACTTACTGAGCAATTTATATACCAAGCCCTCAGCTGAGCTTCCAACCAAATAGGTACTGGTGTGGTTTGGTCAAAGTGCTCAGTAGCTCGCTCTAGTTCTAGATGCATATTTTAATTAAGGTCATTTTTGAAGGCAGCCCTGGCTGTTTAGCACAAGCCTTGCTGCAGCTCCAGAGCCCCCTCCCAGCCCATGCAGACGTGTATGCTGCAGGCATGGCTGGAGCAGCTGTGCTTTTCACAAGAAAGGCAATTCCATTAAACTAACAGCTGTGAACAGAGCAAGAATTTACTTTACTGTGACTTTATTTTCTGTGATTTTATCTACTTATCTTTACTGAATAAAGCAATTTGAGTCTGATTTTATTGTCTCATAGGTCAGACTAACAGGTGTCCCAGTTGCAAGAGCTGCCAGTAAATATGTGTTTCCTCTGAAAGCGAAGGAACGACCTCAAACCTTTTTGGTTCCATATCAAAAAACTCAAATTCTTCAGAGAGGAAGAATCAGTAACCAAGTGTTTATTACAGTATTAGCACTGCACATTAATTGATAAGAGTGGCAAATCTAGCCCATTGTTATTGTAAATGTAGAAAGAGTATAAAAATGGGATTTCTCAGAGTGAGCATACAAAACACTCTGTGATACTAAGCCTTAGTCTGTGTGGGCTGACAGTACCACCACATTTACTGCATGCTGACAGCTGAGTTAAGAAGTGTAACACTATGATACAGAGGCGTCAAGATTGCTGAAATTAATACTGGGATATATGGTGTTTACCTTGTTAATACAGCTGACTTAAGTGTGTTAGAGAAGCAGTATCATATCACAGTGGAGGCACTGCAATTTAGCATAAAGTAAAGCTATTTATTTTTTGAAAGATTTCTGATGCTTTCTTAGAAAATGTATATTTTATACCAGACTTATAGCTGAGGATATCTGTTTCCTGCAGAGCCATATGTCTGTTATTACAGATGGGGAAAATGTAGCAGAGATGGAGCTACTCAGAAGGAGAGCAGCCAAGTAAATGATTTAGAATTCTAAATTACAGTGCTCTACTCCCATTCCCCTGATCCGACCAAGAGACACTGAGCCTTGGAAGACAAAGGTTTTTTACTCTTGCAATAAGTGTTATCCTTTCAGAGCTCACTCGTCGTCACTGCACAGAACATCAAGACAACTTGGAACCAGGTGGTAAGGATGAGGAGAGATTCCAGAATCTCCTTTATCAAGGGAGTGTATGTCTACAGCTTGTTCAAGGGAGAGGTTGCTCAACACAAGCCATTGAAGATATGGTTTCAAGTCAAGCAGTTCTGATACCATCCAGCAGAGACAACGGTACCTCTGCTGCATATATCAAATCCCTTTTAATAGCTTATATAATCTGTTAATTGCTCTTCAATTATTAAGGTCCTTTCACCCTTAATCTTTACATAATATTTTCTCTTTTCCCTTTTTATAACTTAAGATTCCTAGGGTACATCTGCTGCTCTGAACTATGTAGTAAAGACATATTGTGTTCTACTGAAATTTTTCCAGTATAGGTAAATCAAACTTTGGATCTAGAATTTCATATTCTTCTTTTTGAGGGGAGAGGAAGAATTGAATCTCCCGTTTTATCCAGAGAACTGCTAAATGCTTTGCATTTGCTTTGCCTTAGGGACCTCTTGAGATGAGCTCAGATTTTGGGAGGTTAACAGAAAGCCTCAGACATCCATGACAATGAACATACTGAGCTACTGACTCGGAAATCTTGGCTTCCTGCATAAACACTGTTTTCTTCACATCCAAGAAAACTAAACCCTTACTGACTAAACCTACACTTTAACAACACTAACAGGAATGCTGACCATACTGCAATGAACTCCAGTGTTTGCTCATAAAGTTGTGAACAGAGATGACCAATTTCCCTGGAACACTCATGTTTCAGAACAGTCTGCTGGGGGCTAAATCACCTCAGTCTGAGCAAGAAACAGAAGGCATATCTCTCATAGTCTTGGTATGTGCTCTGACCACTCACTATTGTGTGAAGGCCTCTCCTCTGACCTCTTCGTCTGGATGTATTTTCAAGCATAGGAAGGGGGAAAACAGCCTGTTGTCAGACTTCACTACTAATCACTGGTCTCCATAAATTTGGATTGGACCCTTTGGAGTAAATGGCAGGCACTCTTTTCCTTAGTGCCAGCAGTATTAACATAGCCATGTTTAGTTTTAGCTTGTTCAATGTGTGTTAAGCTCTGCAGCACATTACTGCTTCAAAACAAGGACCTTGACGCCTCATCTTTTATGCACTGGAGCTAATGACAGCACTCCCATTAACCACTCAAGGAGGCAGCAAGTCACCGTGCAGGTTCTGTGTTTAGAATCTCCATGGAAAAGGATTCAACTGAAACAACCAACAGAACATTACACAGTTGCAAACTATAACAGATGTGCCTTGCTACTGTCAATCAGGAGACTGTGGTACCACACTTACTAAACAGAAATAATAAGAACTTTTGAAGAAGAAGTGGAAGCACAGTTTTTGCAGAAGTGTCACTCTTCTTTCTTACTATATGGAGAAAACATATTTCACTGAGAAACTCTTAGAAATGTCTCCAGAAAATATTCTTTGTCATTCACATTTCTTAGGATAAGCTTGAGTGAAGAACATAACCTTCTAAAGAAAAGATGAGTAGGGCTTGCTTCTACTAAAATTAGGGGATTATTTAACCTGACCAGGTACATCAGAAATGATAACAGAACTGTTAAAGACAGACAATATTAAAACAGGACAGATTTTAAGTTCATCTGACATGAAGAAAGCAAGAGATTAATTTCCTGTTTCTGCTCTGTACAGGTAAAGACATTATACCTTTATATCTGTCTATGCCTGTATTTACATATCCCTATCTATCTATATTTAGGTTCAGCTTGAATTTTTCTTCTTGGTTTAAAAATATTTCACTGGGCTACCAGTTAGAGCAAGAGGAAAATTACCAAAACGTCTTGAACATCCCAGCCAGCCACATATGTTAGTTCATCATAACACGCATACAGATATTTATGTTCCAGGCTCAACAACAGTCACATTATGGTTTTAAGTGCGTATCTCCTACAGACAAAGAAATCTGAGGTTGTCAGTCATCACATTCACATTACCTGAACATCTTGCTTTTTACGAAAGTTTCCATGCACAAGCAATATTAACATCTGTTTCAAGGATCTCTGCTGGAATTGTAGCTTCACACAGCCAAATTGCCTGTGCTTCCACCGAGGAAATGGCTATTTATTTTATGCAGCCATCTGGGCTCTAAATAGTATGTTTTGTCATTTGTGGTCTTGTTTTCCAGAGTTTCTTGTATGAAATTTGATTCCTTTATAACATATTTTTTCTATAAATGACTTTTTTTTTTAGTAATCGAACTCGTGAATGAATGTTTCATAAGAAACTTAAAACATCAGTATCAATTCATAAATATTTTGGATCTAAACCCAAAACCTAATTGCAACAGCTTTGATGGTCTACATTTTTTTTCCTGTGGAATCATATGTAAAAATAGCCTTTAAAAAACCCTCTCCCAGTTAGATGAATGACATATGTTGCTGCAGAATTTAATACTTCAGGATGACACTGGTCAAGTTGTTTGCATGGTTTGAACACAGAGCCTTGCAGTCTTAGAGCTCAGGTGCCATCTTTTTAAACAAAGGGACCAATGGCAATGACTAACAGCAAAAATAAATATTCACAAACATTTACTGATAGTCTATTAATTTTGCTTGTATTTTGATGGAAATGCAAATACTTTTCCCCCCTTATATCATTCTTTCTCAGATTTCCCCTTTAATTGATTTTAGTCTCAGACTTACATGTCACAATCCAGAAAGTATCAGGTATCTTGGAAGGCCACGTAAGGAAATGGTAAGAAATCCTGAATCACAGCTGAGAACAGCTGACTTTCCCAATCCCTGTTTGCTGTAGGCACATACTAACCAAGCTGCCCTCTTTGTGAAATAGTGAAGGGGATAAAGCATGTAACATACTACACCACAAAGAAAGAATAAAGAGATTATAGGAAGCACATGGTGAAACTCATTCAGTCTACTGTCCTCCTCCTCACAGTCTAATCATCAAGCAGAAGAAACAGCCCTGTTACCTCCCCTTTTCATCACTCTGCTATATCCACTCCTATAGATCCTAAACAGATTTCAAACTTTAGAAACTACAGAACATATCATTATCAAGTCCTTAGATCAATTTCTTTTCTTCCCCTTACCTTGACCATCTCTTTACATTACTTGTCCTCCTTATCAGCTCTGAACAATCCATACTGTTTCTGCTGTCCTACCTTGGTCTTTACCTCCACTCTCTCAGTTGCAGTGGCCTAATCATCAGGTTCATCATATTCACCTGGATCAGCCATCAAATAGTAAATGGCTGCTAGCAAATGTTTTCCATGCAGCATTCTCAAGCTTTTCTTCTAAGCTATTTCTTAAAATTCCTTCTTTCAAGAATACTTTTACATAATCAACATACTTTCAAAGACAAAGTACCAAGGATTAATACAGAAAACTCAAGGCCTGTTATATTAAAATGAAAAGCAAAAAGGAAGACTATATTGAGCAACCTAAGGCTATACACAGTATTCAGAAATGTCACAAAATTCCATAAAGCCTTAATACAACACTGGCCTTTTCTGGAGCTGGCACATGGAGGTTTTGTCCTCCAAAGCATCACTTGGTTTCAAACTGTACTCTTTCAATCTACCAAACCATGACTGGGATAGGAGGAGGAAGCTATCACAAACCCAGAGAAATGTATTAATAGTAGGTTTGCCTACACAGCTGTCAACAGGTCTACAGACAATCAAATCTGAGAGGAGACAAAATCCTTTTCAGCTGGTTGTCTGAATGAATCAAGAAATAATTATTCTTTCCTCTAAGGCTAAACTCAGACAGATTGGCAGAATTCTCCTCTTGCTCATCAGAAGTAGAAATGAGTAAAATATGTCTGAGAAACTGCCACTTTGGGAGCTTTGGCTGTAAAGGAAGCTCTACCTTGCTTTTCTTTAGCCTGTGACTGAAACTACTGGTCTCTGAAGTGCCCGAGTGCTTTCTTTTAACGGGAGTCACTGGGCTCAGGAGTACGACAGCTAGGAGGAGGCTAGTATTTGGTGATAATCTGCGTAGATCATCTAGTTCATTCACTAGAAGACAATTAACAGCTCGGTGTGAATGTGAAAGGTCTTGGCTGGGGGGCTGAGTGAGCCTGCCAGCATGCTCCCTGGTTCAGGCACGTGCTGGTCACATTCACTGGGAAGCGTGAGAGAATTCTCCTTAAAATAAAGCTCCAGCTGGGAGGTCTGCACCGTCTGCCCCAGTGGTGGCCGATGCCTCCACACAGACAGAGCTGCTGAAGGGAGAGACTGCAGTGCACCCCCTCAAACTGCAGGAAGTGCCTAGACCTTTCTCCTGGGAAGGTGTGCCCAAGTGGAGCAGCTCCAGCAGCAGGTGGCTGAGCTGCAGGAGGCAATGAGAAGGCTCTGCAACATCAGGGAAGCTGAGGAGGAGCTGGATAGCTGTTTCCAAGCACAGTCTGCAGTGGATCCACAGCCCACGGCCAGACAGCCAAAAACTCCCCTACTGGCACACACAGAAGGGAGTGGGGCCAATAATGCAGAAGAGTGGAAGCTTGCAATGGGAAGGACCAGCAGGAGGAAGAGCTGGAGCCTGAGGTGCCCTTGCAGAACTGCTTCACCTCTCTGCAGGCTGAAAAGACCTATTGCATCTTGAGAGACTCTGGAGCCAGGTAAGGCAGCCCCCTCTGCACAACTAAGAAAGAAACAGGTGATAGCAGCAAGCAACTCCCTTCTGAGGAGTGCAGAGACACCCATTTGCTGACTTGATGCACTCTCTAGAGAGGTGTGCTGCCTACCAGGGTTTTTATCAGGCATGTCACTGCGAGGCTACCAAGCCTCATACGATCCACTGCTGCCAGCCAGCTGAGAAAGCTCTGCTGGGGAAACGGGTGCAGCCCAGCTCATGCATTGTAGCAACAATTTTGGATTTAGCCATCAGAGGAACTCAAAGGAAAGAGTGATGCCACTGTTTCCTGTCTTTTGGCCCTTCGACACATTAGATTCCCTCTCCTCTGCCCCATAAGTACAGAGAAGGGGTTTAGAAGGTCAGATATATGTGCACAACTTCACAGGTAAGAAACAGATGGAGTTCAGGAAGTAGAATTCAGTTGTTCTCAAGTGTAGGCAAAAGCTAATACAAATGCTCAGAAAACCCACCTGCCTGTTTCTACCGGTCTCTTTGCTCAGAATGTGATTCTCTATAATCATGTCATTCAAAGAGACTTTTGCTAAGTACTGAGGGAAAAGTGGCCTCCTTTGGTGAGGGGAGGAAAATGCCTACTGCTGCAAGCTATCCATCATCTTAAAAAAGTCCAAGATATACTAAAGCTCCCTAAATTTTTATTCCCAACAGAGCCAGATAAGACCAGTGTTTTCTTGACAGGCACTCCTGCCATGTCAAAATCTAGTTCCCAGTACAGTTTACAGACATCCACCTGCCTGCTAGGTTGGATAATAAATAAATGCCCATCATGTCTTTATTTAAGAAAGGCTTTCTTCTTGCTGCTTTTTTCTTTCTTTTCTTGCACATTTGGGGAAAGATACCCTTCCCCCCAGCCAGGAAATAGCCATTTTGAGGTAAGACCTTAAAATTGATGATTTTGAAAGTTTTCCCTATTGCCATGCTGTTCTACTCCTGCATTCCTGTGGTGCCAACAGATGAAGCTGTAAGCCTGTTCGCCTCCCTGCATCTAATCCTGATACTACTCAGCAGCAGGGAAGGTGGGCAAATGTTCACTAGCAGTTGTTGGCAAAGAAACACAGCAGGATTTAAACCGGATGACGCCACTGCATGTGTAAAACAACCATTTGAGCAAATGCTGCTACAGTAGCATCTTTAACCAGTAAAACGGAATTTGCTGTTAACCTTTTGCTTCCCAGCTAGCTGCACTGACGAGTTATGATTAATAGTAATTAGGATTTCTTTAGAAAAAGCCTATTGATAAAAAAAATTCTGATAAATCCTTGTAGCAGTTGCAGTGGCAGAATTTTCTATGTGACCACAATAACAAAAATAAATTGCAAAAGCCAAATGGGAATAAGATTCTGAGACATTCTGGTAAAATGTTCCATGTCATTTTTTACAAGGTCTTTTTTCCCATGATCTTCCTTCTTTTTCTTTCCAGCTGGCACAGCCTGGTCTTTAGTTGATATGCCCCAACCCCAGATGTTTCATGGTTTAACCATAGTCATTTTATAGCATTTTAAGACTGATATGAATGAGGAAAACCATAACAGTAATTTGCCACGCTTATCCACTATTCACAAGCCAAGTCTCTCCCACCTATTCTGTCATCAAAATAACAGGTCAACACCATCCCAAAAATTGTTATTCCCCAGGCTCTTAACTTTCCTTGCTTCTGATAGTTGTTCGTACAGACCATAAAATTTTCCTCTTCCTCAAACTGAGCTTTGTCATTCTTTAAAGTTTGGTATCTCAGAAACATAACTTGAAATATCAGCTAATAATGCACACAGTGGTAGGGACGTGAATGAACTTTTCCTGCCCTTCCTTGAAGATGACAGGAAAAGATGCATCACAAGCAACACAATTCTTACATGCTCAGCTCTTGCAATTCCTAAGCCCATGTTTAATAGAAGAAATTGCTTTTCAGTAATGCTGCAGCCTACTGCTGCATCTAACTGAAGCAGAGCTTTCCTATCAGGAAATGTAGGCAACAGCATTTTGTATCTGCGTGTTATCTCCCCAGATCTCTTAGCTGTGCAATAAGTCCTAAGCACAGGATGCTATCTCCATCCCACATTTAGATCATGCTGGATCAATTACCTTGGACAATAAAATGGTAAAAGCTTGGACAGTTACTGAAACCCTTAACAGGAGACTGAACAAGAGTGCTGTGCTAAATGGCAGGCCAAGCAGATGTATCAGTAAATTCCTTTTCTAAAGGAAAGTTGTTTTAATCATTTCACTTCAACTCAGCCAATGATCTGCAGGAGGTGGAAGACTGAATAGCTTTAGCCTTACAGACTGGAAAGTCACATATTACATCTGTAGCCATGCTCCCTTTTAGAGGGCAGATCTTTGTAGAATCACCATCACCTTTCCTACATAGTCTGAATGTCAGCTGACACTATCAAGCTCACAAAGCTACCAGGACAGAAATGGTGACTGACACCGCAGAGGAACAGCTGTCACAGAGTGAAGCTCTATTTCACTTCCCTGTACACAGAACAGAACACACACACGCTCAAAGATTTATCTGCTTGGATGGAAGATACATGTAGGACAGTGATTTCTGTGAGGAAGCACATGCCTTGTAAGAAACATGCCTTTTGTGAAGAGACTTGGAAGCAGTACAATGAAACTTACAAGGCATGAACAGTACAGCTGTGGACAGTTTTTCACTTTCATCTGGCAGTAACCATTTTTTTTTCCACTGTTTTGTGAGAACAAAAAACTTTTGGAACATGAAGTTCAGAAGCAAAACTGAGTTGGACACAGTCAGTCACTCCACTGGGACCTTGCAGGAGAACATGAAACACTATTTCCAGGGAGACCTTTGCACTTCATTTTAACTGTGCATCCAAGCCTAGCTCAGAAGAGCCATAACATCTCAAAACTGCACCCATTGCACAGAGAAGCTGGGAAAATATTTGTTGAGCAATGAAGTACGTTCTTCCACTATATTTGCACTACCTGGCACTGTATACATCTCAGCTGGGTAAAACAGGCCTCAGCACTGAACCTCAAGCCTTCAAAAATATAAGTTCCTCAATCCAGGGATTTTGCTTAAATACAAATTTGTATTTGGCTTTGGATTTTTAAGCTTTATGGTTCAAATCTGTACTCTCACTATACCTCTTAGAAGCTTGAGTTTCATTCTATTGTATTTATTTTTTAAGTTCAATTCTCATGACTTTGAAAGCTTTCTAAAGGTCAGATGGTGAGAAGTACCAGATATTGCCACAATTGCCAAGAGTGTAATGCAGTCATTTCATATTGCTTTAAGCTTTCCAAAAATCATCTCAACTGTTTCTCTTCATCTTACAGAACATGGTTTAAGGTGTGGGTTAGGTTTCAGAGGGAACAGAAACCCTTTGCCATTAGGCATGGTGCAGGCTCCCTGTGATGTGATGAGAGTTGTTACTACTGTTGAAGCACTATCACAGCTCCTGTCTCTAGGGTAGTGGCATCCACTCTTGGACACACGTATTGTGCATTGGGGCAGGTTGTTTAGCCTTGTGTTTATTTAATCTTTGTGAAGATAAAGAGCGATGTTCTACTGAGAGCTCTTTTGTTTCACTCTGTATCAGTTCAATAGGAGAGAGGGCAGATCTAAACCCACAAGCAATGGTTTGTATATCTTCTAAGTCTTCTAAAGCCTTGTCATAATATGCTGTATTATGTTGTCTTTTTTACTTAGTGACCATTGCTCTATTGTACACTATCTGCCTTTCTGTGACTTGATAAACCACATTGTAAAAGACAGAAATCAATAAAGTTCTCCAGAAGCAAAAAACATTGAGGAAAAAATGTTTTCCTGCAGCACCATCTTGTGGTCCCTGAATTTAGTACTGAAGCTGTTTCTCCCTCTCCCTGGGTCTGGAAGGTGAAGGGCTGTTCTGCAGACTTGGGAACCGCACCCAGCCCTGAGTTTCTTTCACTAGCCACAAAGGTGATCTCAGGAGCCTTTAAGAATGCTTGTGCCTTCTTCTAGCTGACCTGGGCTCTAATCGAGATCTTTGAAAGGACAGAAAGGGCAAAGGAGAATTTGGGTTGTCTCAGCAACACACAGCTTGGAATACAGAATACACACCAGCAGTTTAGGCACTAAGGAAAAGACATGTTCCAGGTAGATCTAGAATAACCTCATGCTGAAATTGTTCTGTCATATGCTAAGGTCCAAGAGCACAAAACGGACCAAACAAAAAGTTTTCTCAAAGGAATCTCAATATTTACCAGTAGAAGTAAGCAGCTGATCAGCTGATCGAAACAGCCATGCCTATGTGACAATGTCAGTATAATCAGCACCACACACAGGCCTGTGAATGAGTATCTATGATTTGACCCTAAGGTGATAGTCTTGACCTTCAATAATAATGAAATAGCTGTTA
Organism: Dromococcyx pavoninus; assembly: GCA_033558185.1. Classification (NCBI taxonomy): domain Eukaryota; kingdom Metazoa; phylum Chordata; class Aves; order Cuculiformes; family Neomorphidae; genus Dromococcyx; species Dromococcyx pavoninus. Next base: position 3,353,791 of record JAUMJL010000028.1, read on the forward strand.
TGACATTTTAGGCACAGATAGCAATTATTTATGCAATACCCATGCCTGTCAGCTATTGATTCTATGAATTCTCAAGCTACTATAGAAATTCAAATTTAAAATCAGAACTTTTGTCTTCTCCATCTGAAAAGCAAAACTTCGAGCTCTTTAGCACATCTTTATAAGGAAACTGTTACATGGAAAAAGGACAGGGCCTATGTACTCTGCTCGACTACTGTCCCACTAGGGGAAATATAACCCTTGCTTTGGCTTTTTCATCTCACCTCCTCCTCTTACAGTGCACGTATTTTGCTTACGCTCGTCTTGTTCTGTTGCTGCCAGATACGGTCACTGCAGATTCATTGACTGCTTACTGTTAAATACAGTTGTTTTATCAGTTTGTGTCCCTTTGTCAGAATGTTATGTGACATTGAAAGCAGTTGTGCTGCCAATGACATGGAAACAGAAGGAATTTATTACCCTTCAAATCAAAATCATGAAGCACCATATGAAAGCCTAACTTTTTCCAGAGTACAGCCCTCTCTCAATAATCACCATCAGCCATGAGGATCCATGTGGTTTGTCACATGCACATTTCAGCTGTGCCTCTAAATTCATGGCACAGAAAACTATTCTGATCTTTGTCAAAATGTCTATACACATGCTTCACCACTCATAAAAAGAATATCAAGAAACAGCCAATACAAATCAGTTCTGGAAGGCAAACAGACCCCCATTCAGTCTCCATTAATCTACTGCTCCACATCAAAAAACAATATTTCTGCTTACAAAATTATAACCAAATCATCTGTAATACAATCCTACTAGCAACAGCTGCAATATCAGGCTTTAAACCTCCTGCATATAGTTATGTCTGACCATCAGTAAGTACTCTGAAAATTTCATGAGACTGCCCATATGCATATTTCACCCCAATTACACTTGGGATTTTAAGTGATAACTTTTTTGAGGACTGATGAAACTAAGAAAAAATATAAAATGAGGAATCCCGAAAGTACACAGAGTTTCAAAGAATCACTCATAATATTTATTCTCTCACCTGCTGAGGAGCAAAGTTTCATTCCTCCCAGTTGTAGCTCTTGGAAATTCTGCTACATGGATTTACAGATCCAAAGAAGGATGACCAGTGATTGCACTATTATGGCTGATACTGATTTCTACTGACTTTTTTTAGGTCCTTACACTTACTTTGTACTTATCTGCTGAAAACTATTACTTATTTCTTCCATTTATTTTTGTTACACCACAGGTAAATGGAAAGACATTGTGTTTTGAAATCACTTACCTTGAGAGACAGGTTATCCAAACCCCAAAGAAAGTTCTGTGGTGCAGTGGTATATACCAGGCGGAGAAACAATGCCAGAGAAAACACTACCACCGTATTCTCAAATACTTTGGTTTTTTGCCAAGCATGTCTTTAAACCAACTGCCCAACAACAGATTTCCCAAATCCTCTGCAGCTTGGTAAGGAATTAGCTGTTCTCCTCAGTAAGGGTAGTACTACTGTTCTGTGGGGCCATCCAATACTGAAATGGAGTAAGCTTTGCCACTTGCTATCAGTTTAATGAATGACAATACCCTCTTCTTAATCCAGATAATACTCTAAGACTGACCTCTAAGCTGAGACGGCATTTAACTGGTATCTTTATATCCCTCCACAGGGATGGTATATTAATAAGAGAAGACTGGCTTTCTCATTCAGGAGTTGCCACAAGCAGTTTTGCTTTCAATATTACTAGCTTTTTGGTACAGGAAATATGGAATGAGCATAAAGAACCAGAAATTAAGAACTAGTACAAAACTGAGAACATTATCAAGGGTTGAGAACATTGTATTATTTTTATTCTGAAACAAAACATCTCATTTTCTAGGGCATACTGAAGAAATCCTGGTGTCCTTCTGCTTGAGGTCTTCAAGATCAGGTGGATGTTCCTCTACAGCAAAGGAAAAAAATAATACTGAACATTAGTATAACTAGATTTAGGGACATCTTTACATTTTTGGCAAATCAATACTCTCCTGAAATATTTCCTCTTTGTCTAATCACTTCATTGATATGTTTTTATTTCATTGTCACGTTGAGTACGCTACAGTTTGTCATGCTCATGTGGAGTAAACAGCATTTCACTCTCAGATTACATTTATTTCAGCAGTCAGCTGCTCGTCAGCATTGAGGAAGAATGTCAAGATGTGGAGCTATGTGAATGTGTCAGCTGTAAAACACCCCTATCCATACAGAAGGACAGATTTCGCAATGCCTGTATGTGAATATGCATCTCACGAAAGCAGTAAAATCTTACTTTGCTTTTCCACTTTCCCATGCACCACAGCTTGAACGCGGAATAAGGAACACTGAAATGGCAGAGGACTTAAACCTAGGACTGTAGTTTGTCTACGGCTTGCTCTGCTGTCATTTAGCATCCCACAACAGCAATCAAATTCTTGCAGACTTATTACTTCTCCCACAACAGTAACTGAAGGCAATCCCTGTCAAACAGTGCCTTTTGACCAAGTGTACTTGATTGCAAACAAGCATTTAGTATGGCATACATTTAGTATTCTGTACAGAACTGATACAAGAGAACAATCATAAATGGAAAGAACACTCCAAGGTTAGCTTACCTTTTCCTGTTATTCTTACGGTTCTTAAGAGCCTTTCTCAACACCATCCAGTAAAGGGGCATAAGTGTCTTCACTCTCTGCCTTTTTCTTCTGCACAATTTCCTTTAGTTTTCTGTTTGTCTTTTGTAAAGGATCAACACATGAACTGCAACATATTAAAATAACAGCTGAAATTAGTTAAGTTTCAAAGAATGAAATTAGAGAATTTCACCTAGACTTTAGCTGTGAAATCCTAGCTCCAGTGGGACAAGAAAAAACCCAAAGCTATAGTTAATTTCAGGGGCTATCACAAGATCTCATCACTAAAACACAGACAGATTAAAGTGAAGAAAAGCATTTCAATAAGCTTTTCCCATCTCATACATTTTATTCATGAATTTCAGCTCACCTTCCAATTCACACAATGCAACTATGACCAGAAATCTCCCCAGTAACTAGTCAAACAGATTCTATGGCCTGCTTCCCGTGGCTGTATTAGGAATTCAGCAGAAGGAAATGAAGACTTTTCTAATTTTTACTCTATTTAAAAAAACTATAGAGTATTATTCAAATATAGCACTTGTTAGGAGCATCTGCATTTTCCTAACCTTTGGTCTTAACCTACTCATCAGTGCATGTGGTTGGTAATGAAGACTAACAAAACAGAGAAATAAGACAGGATAACACAGTCATGGACATAGCAAAATCATCTGAGAACACAGCTCAAGAAAAGATGCATTATGTTGATGGCACATAAGAGAAAGTTAATAACCACGGAATAGGCACCTGAAGATTCATTCTGCTTCCTGCATGAAAAATACCATTAGAAGGAAGCAAATACACTGTTCATCAGTGAGGAGGAAGTAACAAAGCATCACTGACTCGAGAAATTACTAGTGCTTATCAAGTGTGGCAAGGGCTCCCTCTATCAATTTTAAGGCAATTCCATGCTTCTACATGTCTGTAGCCTGGCCACATTATGGAATTACCTCTGCTGTCCTAGTCCCGGTTGTCTCTTGACAAGCAGCCACTCCTAGCTACATTAGCACAAGTGCCTGCAAAAGTTTTTCAGGGTTGCACAGGTTTGGTCTCCCTTTTTTTTTTTTTTAATATACATACAGAATCTTATGGGAAAACTTGGAGTTTGTTTTAGAAGAGGCACAGTGAAACTAATCAATCATCCCAAATTTCATCAGATCAGCAAAAGTCTTCTTGTTTTGTTATAACCCTAGAGAACAATTTTTACTTTTACACATGTCCTTTGCAGTACAGTTTTGGCATTGTATGTAGTACCCTCTCACCAATGACCAGACAACACTGAAAACACGAGACTTTCCATCCAAGGAGAAGGTTTCAGACTCATTAAAGGAATGCTTTTCAAAGTCATATCCTCCATCAACTGTCTCTAAAGCTGTTAAAACTCAAAGTTACAATGATATTGGATTGCTCCTTTCCTAGAGCTCAAATATATGATGTTGGAAATTAAAACCATTTAGCATCTGGTTAATCACTGCATTAAAAAACAAAGCAAAAAACAAGTCGTAGCAGAACAGCAATATTCCTGGTTTCATCGGCTATGAAAAACCACAGAACGATCATTTAGACATTAATGTGAATTCTCTCAAAACGAACACATATTAATTCATTTTCCAGAAAATTTATGATAATTTTATGCTAATTCTTTGCCTCCTGTTTTCAGAGTCACTGATGACTCAGTGCACCTATCTGTATGCTGAACATCAGCTGTTGAACACAGTGTAAGATGTAATGCGGAGATTTTCACAGCAGGTTTTGTCTAAATGTGGAACTCCATAGCAAACAGCCATCTGCTAAGGAGCACCATTAGTAAAGTCTACGTGTGCACGTACATGCATGTCTATGATCCCACACAAACTACTAATATCTTAGTAAAGCGGAAATTTGACACAGTGAATAAAAACTCTTCACAAAAAAACCCAGTTCATTCCTATAAGCTAAGCTATACCCATTCAATATGAATTATTTATTAGGAAAATAAAGCACAGTTATGTTAATACATTCCCTCTTATTTTAATGATTTTCATGTTGTGGAGCTTACATTTTCCCATTATCATAAGAACACATACACATGCTGAAACTCTTCACAATATCAAACACTAAAGTGCTTCCATAGCAATCACAGGCTGTAATATGCCCTATATATTTAAAAAAAAATGCACTGCAAATTAAAAGCATCAGTATAATTAATTCACTTTTCTCCCAGGCACACTCCCAGCCCATGTCTTTGGCTCCATTTAGGCCTACTACTATGTTCTTTCCTTCTGTGTCTTGATGCATAACTCTACTCCACACAGACGCACTTCTATTTGTTCTTCTTTACAAACTGCCTTTTCTTACTAATTTCTTCCCTTTTTTAGACAATCCATGCCTGCTTGCACATGTCATTTGCTGTGCAGCAGACAATTGTTTACCATAGGCAATATCACTCTTGTAGAAGTGCCTTCAAAAGCAGTGGTAGAAGAACCATTTTTTCTCTCCCCTCTACTTGTATTTTTGAGAGTTAAGGAAGGTGGCAGGAAGTTTTCTACTTGTTTCTATTTACACTTATGTTACACAGCGAAATTAACTTTTCCTCAAAAGCTTCCTTTTCTTTGTCACTGATATTCTGTGGGTTTTTTGTGCTCAGGACAGTGTGTCCTAAAAACCTGTGCTGGGTTGACCAGCATGGGCTGCGTGCAGCATTGCAGGCTGCCTGATAGCTCAGTTTGCTCTTAAGTGTCATTTGGCACTTTTTTTTGTTACATCTGGCAATTGTTGGTGTTGCCTTCCTGCGGAAGATGAGAAGAATGGAAAGAGTTCCTTTAACATATAAGGATATACTAGCCTTTGGTGGGGAGTAGGGGTAGGACATGGGGGAAGACAACCGAAGAGTCAAGGGAGCTAAATCCTGGTTTTCCACACCTCAGTGTATTAGCCCAGGAGAGATTCCGATTGCTGCGGAGTGGATCCCAAGTTCAGGCACCACTGCTCAAGCTCCATTCAGGGCTTTACTCACAGAATTCTCTTCTAACCTGCAGGCAGCATGCCTTCATGTTTTACATGCAAGTTCCCAAGCAAGGGAAGTAAGAATAAGTCCAAGTTCTCTATAACTGGGTGTTTAGAAAGAGTACTGGGGCATTAGCAAGCTTTTTTTTTCCTTAAGCTACGTTGACTCTCTGTTTGATGTAGATTCAAAATTGAAGGACTCATCTTTTATGTTTGCACACCTTTTCCAGTCTCTTCTCCCCTCACTGACTTCATACTTGCCAGTTGTCTACATTTTCTGCGTTTATAAGCAGTACATCATAAACTTGGTCTGGTCATGCTCTAGTGCTTACCTTCTTTGCAAACAGGCACAGCAACACAATGGTAGGCACCCCAAAATCAATAATCCTGCTGCCACAAGCACAAGCACTCGAAATGTAAGTTGCATATCTGTAGAGTCAAAAGTTTGCATTAGTTATTAATCATTCTGAGATATATATTGAGGTACAGATGACAGAGATTAGCCTCTAAGCCAGGCAAGTACGTGTCTCAGCCAGCAACACAATGAAAAAAGTAGGTGTTGAAAATGAGCTCAGATAAAGATCAAGTCTCAGATTTGACCTGAGTTCAAATAGCCCAAGTCTTTGGTTAGTTTCAGAAGCAACTGGGGTTTGAGCAAGCTCAGGGCATGAAAAAATTCCCCCCCCCCCAAACCTAAATAAATCAACAAACCAACCCCCGAAGTCCTTTAGAAGCTTCTTTAAGAACGGAGAGAAAATCATGCAAATGAATGCTATTTATCTATTTCAGTTCATAGCTTCTGCAGTTTTCTTAAAGTCTCATTTTATTCCTAGTGAAATTCAAGACAAAACTCCCAGATAAGAACCATTCAAGTAGGCAGCCTGTGATCATCTTACAGAAAAGCAAGTGCCATGAGTCTAATATCTGCTAAGTGCTTCTATTTTGTCAACAGATTGCTGTGAGGCAAACAGCATGTGCTCCCAGGGCACTAAGTGTTTGTATTTTCTTTGGACATATGTTGTACATCCAGGAGCATTCAAGTAGCTAATTAATCTATGAACAAATAATTCTATAAAATAGTCAGCCCCTGATATTTATGTCCAAACAATAAAAGAATGAGGAATCAAGTGGTCACAGCTGAATATTTAACATTTGCTTGAGTGTGTGTCCCAAAAATGAGCAGAAAAGCTATATTTTTCACTGTACAGCTTTTCCTCTCACTATGGTGAAGTGTCTTTTATGCATAATATAAAGGCCTAAGTAGAGAATGACGAGAAGCAGCATTTGGCTATGAGACAATAATCTACAGAAGTATGCTTACCATCTTCAAATGGCATGTAACATTTCAGTTCATGGTGGATTTTGGAAGGACAACATTTATTTTCCAAGCATTCAGTTGCATTGAGGCCCTCTCCTACATGACAAGGAAGTAAGGTTTGTCCATCTTCATGACGGCATGCTTTAAAAAAAAAAGAAGTAAGATATCATTTTGGTATCCCTAGTATGTTTTGATAGGGTAAGTTTGCCAGAAAACAGTATCATCGACTTTTATGCATGTTCTTTCCCCGAAAACTAATCAGTCTTTGTATTAAAATTAAGAGAAAAACTAAAATCATGTCATACAAAATTTTAAGTAATTTGCTTTGTTTCAGTAAGAAACATTTACAAAAGCAAATCTGAACTCCATTGTGCCACACTTTTGTACTTAGGTTTTTAAAGTAAGTGGGAAAGACAACAAAATTTTCTGACTAGACTGATTCCATTTTAAAAAGAAAATAAATCTATGAGAATTTTTTAAAGCCCCAGAATAGAATATATTGCAATTAACCAACTCTGTTTGGCACTAACTGAATATTTCTACATGCAGCTGAAAATCAGCTGATAGGAACAAACCCCCAAGATATCCAATACAGTTATTGAACAAAATATTTAGGCAACTTTTAAAATTTGCTATTTAATAAGAGATTTATTGATAATCATAAGACCCTCTGTGGGAAGGGCTTAAATGTATAAGATTGTTACAAATATTATATGTCTATATATTTAATTCCTGTAAAACTTGGTATCACATCCCTTACACTTTCACAGCAGCAGCTGCAAAGTGCAGTTTTGGTTCCACAATCCTCTCAAGATCGGTTGCATTGTTCGCCTCAGGTTTATCACAGATGTCACTCGTAGCCAAATTTAGTTTATTAAATAGGGGATCAGGCACTTCATAATACCTCTGTGTTTAGAGCTAGGTGGCAGTAAAAGCAGTGGAGGTACAGATACTGGGGTGATGCAGAACCAGACTAAGTGAAAAGTGCTATTTCTGCTTCTCCTTTCTCTTTGTCCATGATCCAATTACAGAAATAGGCTTGCTTTTTTTCTACACGCCAAGCTCTTTCTTTATTCATAGATACTATCTTTCTTACTGATATCAGCAAATTAGCACTTCTATTTCTGTCTCAATAATTTTATGAAATAATGCAGTTCTTGTCATTTAACTTCAGCAGTCCATAAGACGAGTGGGCCACAGCAAGCTAATGGCCCTGGAGTGTTCCTTAGTCAGTAGAAGCAGGAAAGATGCTACTGTGGGGCAAAATCCTGCTCTCACGATGTACCAGATTGCTATTTTCTTCTTAATAGTACATGAGAAGACTGGAAAACTAGTTCAGATCGGATATACCACCACTAGGCAAAGTGGATCCTACACTGCACTGCCCAGCATTTTTAGCAGTCACATCACTGACAATAAAAGGTTTTGTAGGAGGGTAGTAACTCAATGAAAGCAAAATTATGATTGTTCCTAAAGGGCATTTAATAATACCATTCTGAAGACATCTAGTGAGTTCTATAATATCAGACTGAGTTTTAAATACACTAAATGCTGACAGAGGTAGGAGGGGGGATTGGAAGTGAGGCAGAATAAAAGGGAAAGGGAAGAGAGAAACAATGCTGCAGTGATGAGGTGACACTTACTCATTGGCCTGAAGAAGCTTAAGAGAGTTTCATATGCACCTTTCATTTTCACGTTAAGTTTCCCAAGTGCCAGTTCACTTTTTACTAAAACATGCTGAGTTGGTGGTGCAAAACCTGAAAGCTCATAATGATTAGGTTATTACCATCAAAGTATCCATAATTAATTAAATGCAATGACATTTTCATACTGCTTATCTTTCATTATGAAGGCATTTGTAGTAATTATGAATTGTGACTGCTGATGGCTAGCACAGTTAAACATAGATGTCTTCCTGTTGAATTCCATTATACTACTTCAAAATGCTTCATGAACCACAACGAGTAAAGAACTAAACTGTGAAATTTAAATTAAGGAATCCATTCACGGGGAAACTGTCAAGATAGAAAGCCCTACTGTTCACTTCTAAGGTGCAGGTCATGTAATAACCCTGTGCTATATCTATAGATGTATCTCTCCTACGTACACAAGCAGAAGTTTTAGCCTTTATTTTAGATAAAGATCAGACTCCACCAGAAACACAGAAAAGTGGTGAAAGGCAGCTTTATTAGATACAACCTCACACGCACCTATCCCAGCATCTCGTTTTAGACACTGACCTACAGCTGTGTAGAAAAGAGCAAAATATCCCTGAATAAAGTATTGAGGCATGGAGTGTTTTCCCAGATCTTGCTGATTTGTGGCTCTAGGACTTCTCAAACACCTTTCATCTACAGTACTCTGAAAAACAAGGCATCAGTAAAACTTGTTGACCTCACTAAATCTCTCCTTAAACCGAAAGTGCAAATCACACTGAGTCCACTGCCAACCAACCACTCCACAATCAAGAAAAAACAAGAAACTCAGCATTCCTGTTTACTTGCCTTTTCTCTCTCCATGAGAAGCTAACACCATCACAACTTTAATACCTCTCAGTGATGGAGTTTATTGAAAGCCATTTCATGGTTTTATAGTTCTTTGTGAACAGAAGTGAGGTCACAGCCTAACCAAAAACTAAGGTATTCAACAACTTCAGCCTTTTGGATGATTCTTCAGCCAGCAGCATCAGGAGCCCCAGGTGTAGAAATCCTTTATTTGTCCTGGGGCACTACTTGCCTCTTCCGTGCCATACAAAACTCCCTTGGGAAAAAGCAGCAGCAGAGCAGGCAGAATTGAACATTTGTCAAAACACAGAATCTGAAACTAACCTATAACAGAAATGCGACCAGCAAAGTTCACACTAAGGGTTATGTCACGGTTCCCCTCTCTGCCAGCAACCAAGACAGAAGAAATTAAAGATATTGTAGTGACTCCATAGGAAGCTCATGAGATCAGGTATCCGACAATCATTTTGGTAATAATTATCTGAAAATATGAGCATGGTTGTCTACACATTACTCTCTCATTTGAGAGTTTAGACATACAAGCCACACACACAGGTTTAACGGGCACTGCCCATCGATATAAGCTGCATCACACACTTATGAATCACATATCTACATTTCAGCTCACACACATATATACCCTGGAAAAATGTGTGTGTGTGTAACAGAATGACTTAATCTAGATATTGCAGAAGCAATTTACAATGACACTTGCAGCAACTGAGAGCCTGGTAGTCTCTGAAGTCTGTTTATTTCAATGCATAAAGGACCAATTGCAAGCTTAATGTGTGGGCTGATCCTTTACACGTGTCAGATGACCAAATTTAACTTCTCATGTGAGTGCAAGCTATCAGCCAAAAATCTTTAACTATTTTGAGCCATCTGCTAAACAAATACATCAAATCTCAACAGACTATAGGACACCTTTAATTGCATGCTGGGAAAAAATAGTCAAAGTGAGGAAAATAGAAGAATCTATCATCAAAGGTAAAATAAAAGGAAGATACACTGCCTGGGATGAAACAAGTAGCAAGTGTTTCTCATACAGAGGTACAAAGATGGAATTATAGTTGGGGGGAAAACGCTGTGCTGTATTTAAGTGTCAGGACTGATCAATCCCATCTGGAGTAATTAACTATTTGTAATACTTTTTCAGTATTTTTCAATCATTACCAAGACAACAAAACTATAAATTTAATTTCTTGCTAGTAAAAGTACTTGCTTCTTCTACAGAAATGCTTTTGTCCTTGCAATACTCACATGAATTGATGCTACAAAGCAGTATCAGTACCATATAGTTCCATGCTACGTAGGTGCCAATTAGCAGCATTACTGCAATAAAACCAACAGCAATAACAGGCATGTGGTTAGGCATTAAAAATTTTTTTGATCATAAATTTGTATTTATGGATTAGAACAAATATGATAGCAAATTGTTGCACAGAGCAGGACTGCCTTTTTTTTTTTTGCAATAAGGAAAAGACCAAACCCAGTAATTACTATTATTTGGGTTTTATTTACAACACATGATTTTGAATAAATTCTTCATTTAAAGAGACTTTAAAGGGAGGCATCTTGTTAACAGAGATTAACCAAAAAATTATCTCTCTGAAGTGTCCCAGAGCTGGACATATGACACATTAAAAAGATCACTAAAAATTTTAATCCAGGTTTAAACAAACAGGATCAGGACTAAGGGCCTAAGAATTGTTGGAAACTTGCAATCAAATTCTACTTCAGCTCACTGAATTCTTCAGTCCTTTAAAAATAAGAGTGTATGAGATGCTTTGGATAAGAGCATTTTAAAAAGTAGTTCAAAATTATATTATGGAAAATCCCCAAGTCATTCATAGTAATTCAACAGCAGGTTTAAACTGTTTTTTTACCTCCAACCAATCCCTGAAAATTGCTTTGCCTGACGCTATATTTTACTTTATCTGCTGCTCCTGTTATTACCCTAAAAAGGTCTTTTTCAATTAGTACCAGTATATTTAATTGCTAAAACAGCTTAAAACTTCATATTATTTTGTTAGTATTGGTAAGGGAGGAGAAGCCCATTTTCTGAATTGGTATATAGGGAAAAGGAAGATTGCATTTCACACAGGTATTTGCCTTTGATGGGTCTGTTCTCTGCACTCCTGCTGCTAAATGACAAAAGCTTTCCAGCTCTTAGCATGTCCCTTTCTGCAGAGTAACATACAAACACATTTTGTCCCACAGTGAAACTCTGCTTTGGTAGTTAAATGTGAAATTCTTTCTTCAGGGGATAGGAATAATGGTTACCAAGACACCTATTAAAAACTAACGCAACCCAGGATAAACTGGGTAGAGGAAACACTTCCTGGGAGAAGGAAAACAAAGGAGAGACAATTCCAGTTTTACCCATTACTTTTGCTGTCTTCTTCGCTAGTGTAGGAACAGAAGACCACAGCCGTCTAGAGCACAGCAACTGCAGACTTGTCACACCTGACGATGTGGAATCTACGCTCATCACAATGGGCCTGCTGTTGCTATGATGCAGCTCAGGACGAACAGTACAGACATGATAAATGCACTGACAGAGGGGCCAGGAGAAAGCTGCACACACAGTCTGAAAAAAGTCAGCCCACTCACAAGACTCTTACAAAGTCTCTTTGGCTTCTAATTCAGAGTTAAAACCAGTTTTATGCTATTACCACAATCACAGTTCAGTGCCCAACACAGGAACACTACCCAATTTTGCAGACCGAATAATAAATACCTTAGGACATCAAAATACACTTCTCTCAAAGAAAGACTGGTCAAGAGTGCTTAAGTCAGAGCTCCTCAATAATCCATTAAATGCAAACTAGTTAATTAGGTAACAGGATCATCCTGTTCACCAAATACCTGCACACTTGAAACAAAAGCAGTCTGACACACATCATTCTTAGGCACTTCTATGCCCTTTATTAAGGAAAAGCTCTTTTGAATAGACTGGAAACTGCATTGTAATAAACGCAGAAACCTAAAGTAAACGCAGATGCCCTCAAACCAGCCAAACAGCCAAGCTCCCTAAAGCAGTCCATGTTTTAGAACAAACATATGCTACAGCCGCCATCTGAACAGATAAGTGATCTTGAAAAGTTATATTCATATGCAAATGTTGTGGGTTTTTTTTTCATTTCAGTTGAGTAATGAGTTTAAAGGGTGACTTGTTTTAACCTAATCTGTATGCAGCATTAGCTTGCTTATATAAGCAATATACAATATCTGCAGTTTTTTGTTTCACTCTATAGAGAGCAGACACAGCCACCTTTAACAGTACCAATGAAGAGACACTTCGAAACATCTAATATGGAACAAGCATTCTTCCTTTTCTGAAGCATAGAATTTCATATGCAATTAAGATTTTCCACATTTGGAACACTGCATATAGTGTGATACACAACTATGGGATTTTGACTGCTGAGAATCTGAGAAAATTGCCTCCACATTTTATTTTGACCACTTAACTGATTTTATTTTTATTAAATGTAGGAATGTTGACTCTTTGCTGTAATGGTAGTCTATATGTAAGGCTCAGTCCAAGTGCACTAGCCAAAACCACACATCCAATGTCCCAAACTACCCCAAACAATGCTTTGTTATATCATTTATGCAACAGTTGAGTTAGTCATTTATATAGGCTACATCCATAGGATTTTTTTTGTTTTAAATTAACTGCTTTTATTGGAAATCAGTTTCTTATATTAAAAAAAAGCCTTATCCTATTGAACCCTCAGCAGAAACACAAAACAATGATCTATGGTTGTCAATATTTTTTATTATCCACTTCCATTCAGTACCCCAAAGCAGTAATTTTTGTGTGTTTTAAGACTATTTTAAAGAAATTTTTAAGCAACGTAAAAAAGTAATAGTAGTAGCTAATTCATATTCATGGTTTAGTAGCAATTATTTATCTCCATCAGGAATTGCTCAAGATGGATGGTCTTCATAACCATGAAAACAGAAGTGACAGATGTGAAATACATATAAAAAAATTGTCAGTAGTAGAAAAAGATTCATCTCCTCATGCATGCAGAAGATCCAGGGGCTGCTGCGACAGGCTCGTACTACTGAGGAATAAAAAGGTGGTATAATAAATCCAACCCTTTCAATGGTGAAAACAGCATAAAAATGTGATGTGAAAGTTTCACTAGGCTTAAGTGTGGCATAGCTCCCACAAGGAGAACCTTGCAGATCAATCTGGATCCGTTCAGAATATTTAACTCGGAAGAATTAACCTGAATTTCATAACACATATGAAGCTGTCTTATACTGTGAAGGTATTAAAAGTTCTTCTAGTCACTCTGATTTTCATGGATGCGAATACCGCTGGAAAACTTTGCGTAGCGTCTTTTATGATGAAAACCCAAGTACTGTTTTGTTTAAGAGGACAACGAACAAGCTTACTACACCGTGGAAACTACATCAAGCTAAGCCTCGTCACTTTTTAAGAAGTTATTTAATATAGCCACGAGAACCAGTATCAACAACTCCCCCCAACCCCTTGGTACAAGTACTCCACTACAAATCTTAGTGTTGCTGGAAACAGACAAAATCTCTAACAATACACATGGTAAAAAAATTAGAGACTCATCTTTCCTCTTGTAGATTAATACAAAATGCTCCTTACCAGAACCATACAGCAGGGTTCCTGAAGTGACTGAGGAATAGTCACTGGAAAATTAATCTATTAATCTATTCCCTTTTAACATCAAGTACTGAATGGTTTTGCAGAGAAATATAACTTAGTACCTGAACTGCAGTGTCTTGTGAAAGTAAAAGCCCCTACAGAAAAATGCAGTCTATGCTCAGTATCATACTCAGTACTTAATTTCATTTCTGGCTTGTGGAAAGTAAATATGGTACACGCTACTTGATACTAGAAACACAAAAGGCTGAAAAATCTCAATAAGCAATTTAAATAATTTCTGTATTCAAGAAACAAACCCTATTTGTTTCTTGAACTCATGAATGCTTATAAAGAGGGTTTTTTTATCTATGTTTCAAAAAAGTTGTATACATTTTTTTCCTTGATAAAATTTTCAGAGTTGGTATAAAATCTTAACTTTCCACCATCAATAACAAAAATGCCTTTAGTAAAGAAAGGAAAACCAAACTTTCTATTTTCATAAGCATTTGTTAATTCACAGGCTTTGAGCTTAAACCTATTGATTTTAGACTTCGGCATCATTCACAAATATCTCTCACTCTAAATTTTTAAAGAACTTTATTTTAAAAATAATTTTAATTCATTAGACCATACTTTATAAGTTACCAGTAGGACAGACCTGAACTCAAGCAGACATTTCTCGCACTTTTAAGTTTCGTAACAACATGACTTTTCAAAATAAAATTGTACATTTAGATTCACAGTTTAATTTGTTGAAATTTAATAACATTTAAAAACACTAAAGTTTGAATTGAAAGGGATACATGTTAAGCACACAAATACTGAAAAAGGTCATAATCCCAAAATGCACTTGAAAATGGAATGCAACTAATTAGTCAGACTGTAGTTTAGTAATTTCACATTTAACCTAGTTAGCACCTTAGTGAACTCAACCACTGAATGTGAGATATATAGTGCATGTTGTGTGACAACTCAACAGGTACTGTACCATTTCATAATCAGATTGTGTTTTCTTTTGCATTATGTGTCACATTTTTGAAAACTGGTAATATTTTAGAAGTCTTCTAAAACGTGAAAATAAACAATGGCTACAGATAGTCTAAACAAAGAAATATTTTCTCTCTACTTTCTTTGAGATTTTAAAAAGCAATCATTTATAAGGATTGCATCAACATCAGTTAGCAGAGGAAGATCAAACTTTATTGAAACTGCTTGCATACAAAATATATTGCACTATAACCAAACAAATGTCAACATAAAATCCAATCTGTTGTAGCTAATATGTACAGAGAATATTGCCCAAGAGCAGTTACATTACAAGGTCAGTCTACCTTGGTTAATTATCTACAGTATTTTAAACCAAACAGCTTACAGATGATGTGTGCAAGGTACCAATTTCTGTTTTCAAATACTATACATTCCCAAAATAAATAACTAGAAATCAACATTAATGTTTGGCAATACTTTTTAAGACATTTTTATATTTGTTAATCATGTGCAGTTCGTTGCCATTTTTAGTATGCTCACCTGTATGCAAGGAAAAAAAAAGAATGGAAAAAGCAAAGAAACAAAACTCACAAGATACATCAGAGGCAAGGTCAAGTTTGTACAATTCTGTACATAAACAGTGGCTCTCCTTCTGGAGGAATCTGAATAAAAATGGATTAAAATGAAGGTCCTCAAACAGTTTCTCCCAGTAAGTTTAAAGTGTAATCAGAAATGAAAGAAAGCACAGCTCCTCCCACCACTTCCCACCCTTCCCTGGTGGTACACCTGTACTTTGGATCAAATTCTGTGACACCTTCAAACTGGCTGGTAATTCAGAACTTGTACCTTGAAATACGATGAATTTTTGTTCTACATCCAGTATCTCTGACTAGTACATCTGTATTTTCCAGGGCATTATTTGTGGTGATTTTCTTCCTACCTCTCCTGAGATAGTCCCTGAATCAAAACAAGGAATTAAAAAAAATTTGGGAGAATGGAAAACACCAGTGCTTTAAACTGGTCATCTGGCCAAACAGCAGGCACACATTACTAGCTCGTGAACACGTTACACTTGTTCCCTCGGTAACAATGAGTTTTTTAGTTTTCCACAATGGAAAGGGTTTTTTTTATTTTGTTTTTTAAAAAAAAGCTTCTGTACTGCCTACAAAGAAAAAAATTACACCCCTTTTTTCAATAACACTATTTGCCAAATCTTCAGTGCAAAATAAATTTCCTATTCTTATAACTGCCTAATTCAATGTTTATGTAAGGAAAAAATTATGGAAAGCATGCACTTGTCTATAAAGTACTAACGTCTGACAAGGATTGCTACATATATTTTACATTTAGTGTTACCAACTCATCTTCCCTGATTTCTGCATCCAAATATAATATTCCTACCTGCCAAGATATAAAAAAGGCACAGATCATACAACTTTTTTGCTAATGAAAATGACAATTGTTACATCACACATATTTCAGAGTCCACTAAAATATTGAAAAAGGTGGACCAGAATGTGAACTGACACAGGACATAAAACGACATACCATTTCATGAAGAACTTGAAAGTTAGATTGAAAACAGAAGCCAATTTGATTACTGCAAACACTATTTATTCTGAAAATTGAAATTGAGCAGTGAATTTGACCCGATGTGTTAAATGGTACAACTGAACAGAACGTTTACCAATGCACAGCTCAGTATTTTTAAAACAAACAAAAAGTATTTCTCATTGTTTGAACTGCAATATGTACTTGAAAGCGTTTTTCAGAAATTCAGATATTTTAATGCAAATATTTGAATAACTTCTTATTCTGAAAACAACTGCATACTGTTGATGTTAAAAAAGGCTAACAGAGAACATATGTTCATTTCATGCCCTGCGCCATCTTGCCTACTATTTGTCTTTGGCCTAACAAGTTTCTCTAACATGGTATAGGAATTACTGAAACAGTATAGGAAATATGACTTCAGAATTATGCAGTTTAGGGTACTCCATTCACCAGCGGCTGTTGACCATCTGCGCTGTCCGCTTTCTCTTTCTTCTGATTACGTTCTTTACCCGTGCGCAGCCGACTACCTTCACTGGAGGTATTCTGTAATGTTTTAGTGTGGACACTTCTTTCATTATTGCAGTCAATTCTGATCTGGAACAAGTTAGAGTTATATAAAGCATTCTTGTCCTTTCCCCTTTCACTACCTTCGCAGCCTGGGAGGAGCACTATTGATTAAATAGTCAGGAGACACAAATAGTACCGCACCCTTATGGCTTTGTTAAATGTATCCAGCTGAAATGGAGAGTGTGTGAATTCTTCTCTGTTCAAAAATGCCACATGCTTGTGACTTGAAAAAAAAAAAACCAGAAAAGAAACCTCCCCATCTAACTAGCCTTAGAAGATGATTTTTTTTCCCCAGTGTTTCTGCAAGAGAAAGTTGAACTAAAAGCAGATGGAACTTTAAATATAATTTCAGTTTCAATAATTTAACTTTCTACTTGTTGTATGCAAACATTTTTAAAAAAAGACACTAATACTCAAAAAAATCAACTTAGCCACCTGTTGAATCTGAAAATAAGTTTAATTTAATCCAGCAAGAAGAATTCTGCAGCCCTTTGAAGCTGTCTTCGAAACTTAAAAAAAGCATTCTGAAAGCAAAATTTATGCTTGTAAAGGGAGTTAGCCCTCATTCCTTGAAATAGTAAAAGAAATTTTACAACTCTATCAGCGATATTTCAATGATATGTGAATACTTATCTTCCTACAGAATAGAATCTCATCTACATCTCAGCAACAGAAAAAAGCAATCGTGATTTGTTGATAAGTACCTTAGTTTCTTTTTCAGCACAATTCTCCTGTATCTCAGCTGTATCTACTTCAAACTCTGTAAGCTGTGTGGCCATTAAAATTTTTTTTGGCACATCGATTGTTTGCATTTCAGATGCATATTCAGGTACTACACCTTCAAGTTCAGCACTCCCACTTGGGAAACAACGCATTTAGTGACTCGTTCCACTTCTGCACCTCTCCTTTCTTAAACAGGCTTTCTAAAACCAAACCAAGAGGCATCTCAATCTCTCAATGGAACAACGACTCCTGATAATACCACAGAGAAGGTGGCAGCTTGCAGCTGCTCGTTATTTCTTCCTGCCAACATAACTCATCCTATGCAGTAAGAGATGGCAGAAGGTTTGCAGGTTGTAATTTAAAGAAAGAAGAGTTTCCATGTGGGGAAATTTAACATATATACATAAAATATCAGTCTGAACAACTTTACACAATAAATATTTGAAAATACTGTAGCAACATCTTTAGAAAAGGTTATAAAATATTTCAATATACTATTTGAATAATTTCTTATCCGCATTTTTTAACTTACTTTCTAGATTGTATAGCCTTCAAATGCAAACGTTTCATTTAGTAGTGAAGGTAGTTTCTGAAGTTCAATCTTTCTTACTCTGAAGATTCTGTCTACAACACCCTCTTTGTATATAAACACTCATTATGGATTCTCCTCCCTCAGGTATTATAGGTGGCAGACAACAATACACAACACAGTAAAAAACAAAAGCTAAAACCAAAAAGCTAGTAAGAACAAAGACTGAAATCAAGCTGGTTAGTAAAACCTTGGGACTCAAGATCAGATTTGTAACCAAATGGACAGTTAAGCTAACATTATGAAGTTGCATCATTACGCAACTTAATATATTGAGATTTCTGTGCATATGATATAAAATGACACAGAACTCTCGTGTATCCAATTAGGGTAAAAGGAGCAAAACTACTGTGTCACTTGTGGCTTTGAAGACTAATGTCAATATATGACACTTATGCAACTTCAAACACCACAGAGTTGGAACATACACATAAGAGAAAAATTACACATAAGAGAAAAATTACCTCAAGAGATCCATCTGCTGTTCTCCCTTTTGCATCTCGTGAGTTACGCTGACGGTTATCTGTTCGTGACTGTTCATCATTTCCTGTAAGAATAAATCAACTAAATTGTTCAACAGGACGTATGATGTTCTTTTACTTAAAATTTACGCAAGTATAATAATTATTTCAGAAGAACATTAAACAAATATTAATACCATAAAACAGCAGCTCTTCAGATATGAATCTTAAGATAAGAATCACTAAAGAAAATATTCTCAGGTGTTAATCCAAGTAGAAAAAAATCAGTGTTTAAAATCACCACGATTTAAAAGAGCCTGTCTACTGACTGAAGAAAAAACACCTCTCCAAATGGTTAACTATAGGAGAAATGTACACATTCAACTTTAAGGTTTAACATATTCACATCCTAATGGTTTAAGAACTTCCTAAATTCAAAAAAATCTTATTAAATTAAGAAGTCCTCATACTTAGAAAAAACTTTTCAAGAAATAATCAGAATTGTAGATGAAAGAATTGTAAACAAATAAATACCAAATATCACTTTATAAAACGTTATGTATTTAACTTATTTAAGTTCTCCCATCTTACTTTTGCCTGAAACTTGCTGCATGAAAATTAGATACAAGATGATGAGACTATGGATAGTTGAATGAGTGTGAAATGACTGTATATGCAGCAGCTCCCCACAAAAGGAGTTGTCCTCGTGGACAACAACTTGAATAAGACATAAGCATGCTTTTGCAACAATGACAGCTGACTAACTAATGGGTTGTGTTAGTAGGAGTATAGATAGCAGGTCAAAAAGGATCATTTCCATCTGCTCAACATTCAACACATCTGGAATAAAACATTCAATATAAGAGACTGAAAGTAGAGCGAATTTAGGAGAGGGATACCAGGATGGCTAGGAGGCTGGAGCAGATGAGAGAAGGTTGACAGAAGTGAGTTTGCTTAAAGATTCCAGCACAGACCTCAAACCAAATAAAAGTCTATGTTTACCTTTGAATCCTCCACGACCCCTTCCTCCTTGTCCTCTTGCACCACCTCCACGCCTTCGCCCATCTCCTCTACGAAGGTAGTTGTCTCGCTCCTCTTCTGCTGGGGCTGCTGACCAATCGCTAAGTTCATCTCTGTGATCAGATTCTGTTTCAGAAGCATTTGATGCTTCAGAATTAGTTCCTATCAAGAGGATAAAAAAAATTTCCAAACATGCCAGTGTAGCTTAGCATGAAAACACTACAGTAGAATGAAAAAAGTATGTCTTTAAATTTTTTTTTTTTATAAATAAATGGGTCTGGAATTTTTTGCCTCCCAACCTCTAACACACATAACACAAATGTGTATAATGCACATTACTCTTCAAAAAGTCAAGACAGACATAAATAAAAGTTAGACATGTGTTTAAGCTTGATTACTTAAGTGTACCACATGTTTACAATTACTTGGTGTTATCAGTCTATCAATATATTATGAGTTCTACTATGGAAATGCAATAAGTGCAGTAAAATGTTTGAAAAAATAGATTAGACTTCCTTTCATATTTCGAAAAATGAAAGTTTTGTTTCCCTCACCACTGAAACTCCTCTATGAAAAGAAAAAAGTTCCACCATGAAACAGCCTGCAACTCACACTACAACAGCAGAGAACAAAATCAGAATGCTAGAAATATATCAAGACAAAAAAAAATTGGCCATTACTACTTTTCCAGTGAACAGATCACCTTCGCTAATAAAAGTTGGTTCTTTTCTCAGTTTTTTCCCCCCTATAGCCTTGTTACTAGCCAGCTGAGTCTGCATCTTCTAAGAATAGCAGACAATAATATTAAATGCGTTTTACGTAGAAAGTATGCCAAGACTGTCTTATCAAGCTCATACTACAGGCCTTTCAGTCAGGATAAACATCAGCTGAACTACGTTATGGATACTGAAGTAAAGGATTGCTCGGAAGAGGCACAATCCTGAAAACTGTTAAAGAATTATACAAGGTTTCAAAGAGGAACATTTCAGCAACTGTGCTTTTCCAGTAAAAACACAGAAATTCAATTTGAGGAAAACAGCTTTTCTGCAAAGTGAGCTACACAGTATTTTCACTTATAAATATTTATATTAAGATAGTCTTTTACAGGTTCAAATGAAAACTGAGGCTTTATTATTAGGATTGTTCAAAATATAGCTAAAATGACAATCTTTTTCCTAAAGGAGTTCATAATGTAGAGAACATAAGCATGCTGTAAGTGACAGGAACTACATACATATAAGTTTATATTACACGTATGCACTACATTTTACTTTGGAATATTTTTCTACAGATATAATCCTCAAATATTGACACTCAATATTAACTGAATTTCTCTTTTGACAGCTGTATTTCCCGGCCCAGTCTTTTTCAAGAAATCAAAAGACCAATAGGTCACTCTGAAAACTGTAAGTGTACTTCTAGTTACCTACCTGAAGCATAGCCTGGACCACGTCTGCTGTGCCCTCTGTTTCTGTAAGGTCGACTACCGCGTCCCAGTCCTGGACCATCATCAGCCATGTACCCTTTCTCCTTATCTGCACGATTTGGTGGTGGCCTAGAAGTAGCTCCAATCTGTCGAAGTTGCTCATCAATTTGCAACCTTTCCAAACGCAGCTGGTCCACTTCCTACACAAACACAAGCATAGCAAGTCATATGTAGCCACTATTTAATCATCCGAACAGACAGATATGCAAGTCTCAAAGAATGAGCCCTTAACTGTTGCAACCAATACTCTATTCAATTCTTAAATAGCAACTTAGCTTTGAGAATATTTTTTTTACCAAAACAACTCTCAAACATTAAAATCTGTTTGTTACCAATACAGTTCTCACCATGGAACAGCTGGTAAGTTTAGGTTTAGCACTCATAATGTTTTCAGGAGATACAACACTAAGTATTAAATTCATGAGATCTTTACCCTTACGGAAATTAAACTTTCTTTTGTTTTTGAACACAGTAATATCATCCATTTATAGCATTCAAATATGGCTTAAACTGTCTAAATTCCAAAATTGTTGCATGTAACAAATGTCAAAGTTAATAAACAAACATGATGTAACAGTATTGTTTCATAAAAAGTGCTAGAGGTTACACTGCTGTTAAATTCTACTTAATAATAACGAATAATGCCAGGAACTGAGTAAGCGTAAGAAAGTAGAGTGCAAAGTGCTGTAACTCAGGCACAGAAAGACAGCCAGTGCACAGTATTCTTATCACACATAACTACTAAAAGAGATAAACACAAACAATTATCTGCAGTGACATATTCAGAGAGTACTTCTGTCCGTATGAGAGGTTGTTGAGCTAACATCAAATGTGGCAACCTCTTTTAAAAAAAAAATCAGGGGAAAAAGCTATTTATGAAACTTTCAGTGTGATATTGGAACGGACTCCTGGAGGCCACCTAATTCAGCTAAGACTTTGACAAGATTCCTTGGCACTCAGGGATACATCCTACTGACTTGTGTATATCCCTTTTATTTCTCAGACGTTCCCTAACTCAATCTTCCTTTGGAAAGCGTAGGTCTTCATTGCTCTAGACTCTCCCGCTGTTTTCAGGGACCTGGTATTCCTTCAGTCAAATTTCACCAATAAAAAAACCAAAGTGAAGATGACATTCAGTACCTCATCCTTTTCTTTTCTGACCAAGTTCTCTACTCCATTCAGCAGCAGGCCTACATTTTCTGCATTACCCTTTTATTGCCAATACAACTGTGGAAGCCTTTGTTGTTGCCTTTCCCATCCCTTGCCACATGCAATGTTGGATAGACTTTGCCTTTCCCAAACTCATCCCTGCACGCTCAGATTACATCTCTGTACTCTTCCTGGGTCATCTGTCCTTACTTCCATCCCTTGTATGCTTCCTCTCTATATATGAATTTTGCCAGACGCTCCTTGTTCATCCATGCAGGCCTCCTGTTACTTTGGGGCAACAGCCTGCATATCAAAATGGACTGCTCTAAGAGTCTGAGGCTTTAAATACCAGACAGCTCTCTTGGATCCGTTTTCTTTCCAGGAATGCATCCCATGTGATTCTTCCAAGCAGATCCCTGCTTCCAAGCAAGTTCACTCTCCTGAAATCTGGGGCTGTGATCTTGAAATTAGCCTTTTCCCTTCTTCCTAGGATCCTGAAACTGCAGCCAAGTCTTCTTTTATAGAAAAAGATCATTACTCGGAGTTGATATAGCACATTTGATGTTGATGCCCTATTGTGCATCTTTTACAAAATATTCTGTAATAAACTTTGCCTGGAGGCACAGAAAACCAGAAAATCTTAAAGGAACAAGCCTGTTCCACTTCCTGTCAGTGAACTTGAGCATGCTATTCTGAAACTGAACTGTAAAGCAACAGGCCACTAAGATGATCACATTTTATGTGTCTGTATGTTAAATTGCATGAGAAGGTTGAGATCAAAACTTCCAAGATAAGACTCTATCCTCTACTTTTTATGCAGACTAATGAAGACTGTTACTCTCTTCAGAAAGCTTTAAGGACAGCACTAAGAGAAAGTGACCCTAGCTGACAATGAACTGAAGAATCTAAAAAAATTGCTGGGCTGTGAAGCACTTTCCACTCACGTGTCAGTACCTATTTAAGTATCAACTTACATGCAAGTACACATTTAAGGTAGTCAAAAAAGTTAAACCAGAAATATCTTCCAAAATAACAGTGAGCATAGAAGAATCATAGAATGGTTTGAATTGGAAGCTTGATCTTTTAGTACTAGTTTCTCTGCCTCTGCTACCTGATAGCTGCAGAGCTGCTGTATCACTTGCTCCACAAGCAGGAGCAGAAGGTACAGTTACTGCGCAGGTAAGTAAGGGAACCAAAGTTGTTTGTTCTTCTAACTCAGGGGTGTCAAACTCACAGCCCACACGCTGAATCCAGCCCTCCACCCGGCCCGGCACCTTCTTTCTACCCAGCAGCAGTGCCGAGCTCCTTGCCCTTATGGTCCTCCCAGCACTGGTCATGTGCAGTGTGTGATGTGCATTACTCTGCAGGAGTAGGACAATGGCAGAAGCCATGAATTTGACACCCCAGTACCTGTACTGAGAAGGTTTTTTAGCTATGTATAGAAATTTTAGCATTCTAGAAGATTCAATGATAGCCACTGCACAGACTGGACATGTATCAAATTATGAATGGTCTGGAGGACTCCAAGAGATACAAGTACATATTTAATTAAATGAACTCAAAGCAGTCTCCACTGCTAGCTTTTGGCCCTGCTATTAAGAGACTGAGCATCTGGTCATAACTATAAGCAAAAGTGACTATTAGCAATAATATGGGATATTTTTGCTCCCAGTACAAAAGGCAACAAGCACTGCTGACTGCTGGAGAAGTCAGAGCTAAGAGGTCAACACAACACAAAGCTGAATTGCCTACAAAACACCCTCACATATGAAATGTCAATTAACCACAGAAAAAGTTTAGAGTTTTAGAATGAAATTCCCACTGTATACAACATCACTGCATAGAATGCTGCCGGCTTGGCAGATGCACGAGCAACTGACTATTCATTGTATATAAAGTTGCCAGGATTTTTTGAGACAGATTTTTATTATTCCTTTGTACTTTGCATTCTGAAAAAAAATGGTTTTCTTCCATCCTGTAGATAAATGTTTCTTTTAATAAAAAATGGCTTTTACGAGAAGGCTTTTTAGACCAAAAATCTGCTAACACATCTATTTTTCAGCCTTTGGGGCTTGAACCGATTTCAATCATCATATTGTTACCATCTTAAGTATTGGCAAAAAATGGGAAAAAAAATTCAGTGAAGTATCATCATTTTCCTCACCTTTAAGTAATTAAGATGATAATCCAGAAGAACAGTTGCATTAGTGATGCTGTCCTTGGTTCCCACAAACACAAATGGTACCATGCCCTAAAACACAACAGTAGTCCTATGGTTACCTATAGAGCATCAAACACTGAAGAGAATAAAATGTTACTGCAAAACTTGAAAACAATTTTTACAACATGAATAAATATAAATTAAATAATGAGACAACAGTATGTTTAAATTTTTATGTTGACTAGATCATGTAGACTAATTCCCTTTATGCACAGAGCTTTTTTAAATAAATAGACTGCATGCATCACAATGCCAACATTTTTCTGAACAAGTAAATACTTCAGCTTTCCTCCTTTCAAAATTAATACCACTGTTACTGATCACGTCTACTCTCACATCAGGTTCTTTTAGGCTACATGTCACTAAACAAACCTTTGATCTTTTAAGAAAGTAAAATAACACCATTGCATAAAACAAAACTCAATTCTTCTTGATAATCTCTCAATTTGTAAAAGGTAAACAAACATATTCAAGAAATAGTGTTAGTACTTGAGATAACTAACATACATTTCTTGTACCTTTCAACTATTTTGTTTGAGCAATTCAACAAATACCTGGAAACTGTGAACCTGGAAATTCTAATGCCTGAAATTGTGACACTCGGAGATAAAATACATGAAGACTAACTTAGGCGGCCAAATCAGGCTAAGAAATCTACCTAAACAGGTCCCCCGAGTGCTGAAAACAATTGAACTTCAGCAGATACAAGGACAACTTCCACACCAAAACTCCTGATGCTACAGTAAGTTTCTGCAGCTTTTAAGAGATGCAACTGCAGCTCACACAGACCCAAACTAGCTTTGAACTACATGACTCTCGTACCAGCTGCAGGCTGGCCATGGCAGTATAAGCTTCACTGGGGACTGCAGAAGTCAACCTGAAAGTCTCATAAACACTCAACTGCTGAAACCTATGGTGCTGCATACCCAGAACCTGGCTACACCTACTGAATTAATTTAAATTTTGTTTTGGTATCTCACCATGACCTCCAAGGATAACTTATTTTTACTGTACACATACCCTTTACAGGACTGCATTCCAAAGGAAGGTAGTTTTGTTTTGCAAAAGCGCCGTGATCTAAGACACAAATGCCTTAAAAAAATGACACAATATACTGAAGTTGAGTGGCAAATCTATAATCTGTCTGGTTTTCGGATTTTGTTTGTTTTACTTTTCTTTCACAGACAAAGAGCTTTAAATAAAAAGGAAAACACTCCTACACAATCCCCTAATCCTAAGAAACCTCAACACTAACAACTTTCATGAGCGTCGGAAAGCCTTTAGCCACAGGCATCATTGACTGCAATGTTCTATTATCTGGAGCATTTTAAATTTAATAAATATTTCAAACAACCTGATAAAGAGCAATGAAATTTCTACTAAACTCGCATTAACTAACACATAGTATCAATTATTAAAAGATCACAAGACAACTGACTTAGAAAGGTATTTAAGGAAACAGCTTGTTGTTACTTTTAGCAGTGGATTCTAGGTACAGCAATGCCAACTATCAAGAATACAAGCCGGTAAAAATGGCAAGCAATTTTATCCATACAAAAACACAGAAGTGCTTATTTATTGAACTTTACTTCTGTCTTCAAAGGAAAACTATCAATCTTCAACTTAGTTTCAGTGGTGAATACTGAGCAGGCCTTATGTGCGTAAGAAATTTAGAGATAAAAATAATATATAATGCTATAACAAACAGCATCTATCTCATTTTAAAAAGCTGAAAACCCCTAAAGATCCTGTTATAAAATATGGGAGTTATGAAACTGCACATGAAATTTATAGGCAGTATTCTAACATCTTAGTCACAAGAAAAAGATCCCAATGCTGTATTAAAATGTAAAACTGAACTGCAGTTCTTTACTAAAAGAAGGGTGGTGATATACAAATTCACACATGGGAAGATTAATGCATATTTATTTCAAATATGAAAAAGAAATAAACTCACAGGAACTAACTCAACTGCCAAGAACTGATCTCAGATTCCTGCGCTGCTTCTGGTATGACACAGCTAACACATGATGCAGTAACCAATGACATTGCTAACACTGGCATTAACAGGTACAACAGAAGTACGAATGCAGAGCTTGGCAGGTAGAAAAGGCTTCCAAGTTAATTTCTAAGAGCTTCATTTTGGATTGAAGAACATCAACAAATAAGCCTTTCCAAGACAGATGATGACATACTCATTGCAGCCATGACTACTTGCTCTTTTACCCTCCTGTAATTCCATAGCTCAACACATGAGAACTGCTGGAAGTTTCAGCCTGCAGCAATAATAGCATCCTCTTGCTCAAGCTAGTTAAAAAAATTTATGCTGTAAAAATTTATCATTAGGAATGAACTATGACATAGTGAATCCTGTAAAAAGAAGTTAAAAAAACCCTCTTAATTGCTTAGCTACCATTTACAGAAAGATGGAAACGGGACTGTGGGTTTTCAGTAATAGTTTTACAGCGATAATACAAAAGATGAAATAACTACTCAAGCAAGAACATAAGAGGTACAGACATGTTTCTTCTTTTCTTATTCAGAATAGCAAAGATTCCTTACCTGGTACATACTTAGATTTCCAAGGAAATTAAAGAAGGGTCAGTTTTAAGCATATTTCACATTCGAAATTACAAGGAATCTTTTTGCATTGAGATGTAGAAAGCTTTATGCTTGAAGCTTTCTTTGCAAGTCTGTAATCTTTCCCCTCAGCATAGCCCCACACGAAAAAGTGTCTCAAATCACAAAATTCAAGACTTCAATTAAGGCCCTTTAGAAGGCTAACAGCCTTTCTGGGCAAACCTGGAGTATCACACTGTTCATGATTGTTTTTTTCTTCAGGTAACAATTTACAGTCTACTGCGAATTTAGGCAATATTTAGAAAAGATTTATACATAAAGCACAAGGTTTTCATTACAATAGAAGAAATTACTAATAAATATTTAAACTAGATAAAACTCTTAAGAGATCAAACTCAAAGCAAATTAACCAATGAAAACACTTAAGTTTCACATAGACTTATTTACAGTTTAGCAAGTCCTGGGAAGCAAGGTCACTTCTTCCAACAGAAATAAAATCTCTTAACAATGTGCACCACCACAAAGTTTCATAAAGTATTTTTCAAACACAGATAAGCCAAATTTACATAATTATGTCCCTCAGCATTAATAGGGAAATACAGATTCCATCAGAAAAACCACACTTTTATCAAAACTTTCTTACCACTACTAAAGAATTTATTTTATTACTGGGCACAACATGTCCACCAATAAACACATACAGAAATCACATTAACTGAAAACATACCTCTTCTTGTGGAATATTTTTATCATTTTCAGCCTCAATTCTCACTCTTACAACACCAGATTTGTCCACTATCTCCTGAATCAGTTTTCCGTTTTTTCCTATTACTTTTCCTACAGAAAGAACATACAGAACATTCCACCTTTAGGGTTTCCCCCCAAACCTGAGAGTATTACTATACTCTAATTAAACAAGAGCATCTAGTACCAAGTGCAAGAACTTCTCAAAAATGATTTAATACTCCACAAAAATTTAGTCAATGAGCCATGAACTAAAATGTCCAAGCAAGCTTGGGGCCTTCGGTTTGGTAGTGTTCCAAGACAACCATAAAGGAAGAGAGGTACTCTATTATGAAAGTTTATTACTGAGTATAGTTTCATTCTTTTTCAAAGCTCCTATAAAAGATCTAAGGAAATTCAAATCTCAAAAGTCTTATTTATGTATAAAATTATTTCAAATCACTTATCTTGATTACAGAAATATTCATTATCTTGCATGCTTATTTGGCTTTGCTTTGGCAGGTTTAAAATAACTTCAGTCATTTACAAATAAACATTGCTGGTTGTGATTGGAAAATAGAAAGTCAAAACCAAAACAAACCAGAAGATCTTTTCAAGCCCTAACACGTGCTGTATCTACTTTTCGGGTAGAGAGCAAAACTTAGTTTGGTCATGAAAATTTCAGTTAATAACGTTTTCTAATACTACTGAAGATACTGCTTGAGCCAGCCATAAAATTATCTTCTCTGAAATTGAGCTGTTTTAAAATATTTCAAAATAGCTTATAATTAATTAAAAAAAGTCAAAGATAAAAATGGAAATAAGTTATACTCTAATGCCAGTAATCCATACATTTATCTTAGGAAACAGACATTCTAATAGGAGACAATGAAAATGAAAACTTAAGAAGTTCTCTCCAACCTAAGCAAAATAACTTGCTGGAAAACTGAGCTGCTTGGGTGGTAATGGAGAAAGGCCATATCCTTCAATCATAGCATCAAAGAAAAGCTTAAAAGAGTAATGTAAAATAGGTTTTCTGCATGTAACAGAAACATTTATTTTTTTTTACAAAACTGTTGGAGAACTCACAATGTAACCTTTCTGAAGGTCTTTCAGTGATGTGCAAATATACTGAGCGTATGACAGCTATTGTTTTGCTGACATAATTAATACATAAGGAGTAAATTGAAACCCACTTTTAATTGCATGCGACATTGTTCCTATTGTTAAAAGCTAAATAAATCTTTTTTTTTTTTGGCAAATTAGAAATTTTAAAAAGCCAATTATCAAACATAGCTTAATTTGGATAAAACATACAGTTCAGCCAATTTTACATCCTAAAGGATCCAGGCAAAGAAGTAGAGTAGAAACAAAAAACTGCCAAAAAAATCAGAAATAATTTTAAAGTTCTATATCTAAAATAGAAATAACTGTAAATTTCTCTTTCTCTAAGCAGAAACCAAGGAATTAGAACCTCAAGTTAAAAAGAAAAGGGAGCTTATCACCAGCAGAATTGGGAGGGAGTGGGGAAGGGAAAAATATTGTTTTATATCAATTCCAGAGCTGAGATGCCACATTTGTAAGTACATGTCCCATTGCAGAAATTCACACTGCTTCAGCATTGGCTTTCACACACTGCTTGACAATCTATAAAATATTTACTACTAGAGGTATGTTGCACTATATCGTATTTTCCCTGGCTTAATTCAGCAGACATGTTTATTTTGCTTTGTAGCATCAAAAGCTCATTAAAAGATTCCTCCACACACACACGCAGGGGGCTGCATACATTCTTGAGGACTTTCTCTAGGGTGTTTGAAAATGGAAATCTATTAAACTGTCTTAAGTGTATTTTCTTGCTCACTGGGTACCTTAACTAGGTGTTCAGCTCATCCCAGAGTGCTGCTTCTAAACAAACTATTTCAGATGCAAACGGACAGGAAAAAGAGGCAAATATAAGTCAAAGAAATTATTTAAAATATACTAGGAAAATAGGAGATTGCAGATTCATCTGTTGTGTAGCTTAACTAATCTCTGGACATCTTTGGAGGAAGGGATTTGATTTTTTGGCTCAATCTAGAAGCTGTTGTACTTTGTATTTAAACATCAGCCCATTGCTTTTAGTTTTAAGATATCCCTGAACTGCAAACCAGGAGGTAATTTCTTATAATCTACTGAAGATAAACATGTCTGTAAAAACTCTGCATGGAGCTGGAAGAATAGAACAAAGAAGTCATAACCTCCAAAACTTTATGCCACCTAGATCCCTTTCACAAAGGGTTCTTTAAACTTTTACTCTGCCACATTTTTAAATACAAAGAACTGTTATCACAAGCCATTTTTCCTTACTATCACACAGTTAGCCTGCAGAGTCGACGTACCTACTAAGTTTCTTGGGACTTGTATGACATCTTCAGCAAATTCAAGGTAACTTCTTGCCTTTTTCACTGCATCTTGATCCTAAAATACAAACACGAGATAAATAAGACCTGTTTTCCCAAGTTATTTTTTTCTTAGAAAGGTTAAAGAAGAGAAATTACCTCTCCATAAATATGGAATGTGCAAGTATCTTCATCAAGATCAATAGCAGTCACTCCAGGGACTTTCCTGGCTTGCTGAATATTAACACCATGAGTGCCAATGGCCAAACCCATTAGGTCTTCACGTACAACAAACTGTTCATGAAATCGTGATGCAAGTTGTCTAGAACTCTGAAGAAAAATATCACGTTAGCATACTTTAGTACAATGGAGAGAGAAAACAACATAAATTCATAGCCAATTTTTCAATTGGTTACTTTGCCTACTTTTTATTTTAATCAATATCTTAACGCACTTATTTCACTTCAAAAAACACTGAGGAATCTTCTAAACAAGTCCTAAAATTGCCTTTGATATATTAACATAAGACGAGCCTCTAGTTGTATTGACACCTCTGTATTTTGAGTTACCACAAAATATCTACCGCTGTCACATAAGGTAAGACAGTAATTGTATAGGTTAGTAAAATAGGAGTTGTGTTGATTATTAAAGCAAACCTTATGATCTTGGAGAAAAAAAAACAACTGCAAAACAACTGCACCCGCTTCAACAGGTACGGGGGAATAGCAATAACTCAATCACTGGATGAAAATTATACAGAAACTGTGACTATGGATATCTAATACACTTAAAAAAATAAAATAATCTGTGCCTATGCAAGACAACACAACATTAAGGTATAACTGCAATACAGTGCTTGAATTCAGAGAATAGTATTTTAAGAATTTCATCCAGGAATTGTATCTCTACCAAGACAGAGGCGTCATCCTAAGAACTCGAGACTGTCACATGCTATTAAGACAAAATTCCTTGCTTCAGCAGGGTACTAACAATGACTAAAAAATCTATCATTACAATGACTTTCAATCATGTTTGAGGCTCTTTTCCACTCACATTAAACACCTGCTTACTGTTTTGTAACTCTCACCACCTTTGCAAGCAACTGACATCGTGTAACCAAACAGCACAAAATAGCTTACAGATTCTCCTATATGGACTAAGATACCAAGAAAGGAAAATCAATGAAAAGAAAATAAACAACTTTTGGATCTGGAAGAAGATTTTGCTAGAAACCTGGATAAAACTTGCAAAAAATACATGCAACATGCAAAAAACCCCAAACAAACTATAACTGCAATGACTATAGGACTTTCCTAAAGCAGTCCTGAGATTCCAAGAAGACTGTGTTAGCAAGCTCTGATTTGATGCGGAAATCCGCCTATACATGCTCATATGTAAAATACAGTATCAATATTGTCTGAATCTTATAAAGCTTCCAACCACATAACAATAATGCAGAAGTGAGCTGCGAACAGAGAGAAGCCTTTGAGAAATATCTTGTGGCACCACTGTGGAGCTGGGTGGTGCTGAAAGTGCTCCAGCATGCAGGAAACTAGATTTCATCAACATCCATACAAGGTTGATTTGGTATGAACAGCCTCTGTCAATCCCAGTTGGCTCAGATGATTAGCATGAACAGACCTCACGAGTGCAAGGAAAAATAACAGGGAAATGCTGAATTGCATCCTGTTTAGAATCCGTCAAGCAAGTGGGGATATTGTTAAGGATAAGCGGATGCATTTTTTCAAAAAAAATCCCTACATGTTTAAAAAGACTGAAACAATGCCTGAAACAGTGCCTGATAAGTTTCTCCTACACATCCTCTCCATACGTTGAAAAAATGGCTGGTTTTCTTATAGGATGCTTGTGCTCTATGAAGCAGGAAGATCACTTAGTTATCAGGGTAATCAAAGAAACATAGGAAGATAAATCAGTAAGATATAAACATACAGAACAAAACATATTGTTTATAATAATGAAGCCGTCATACATTTAAAGGAAGTTATAGTAGTTAAATCTATGGAGAAGAGCAAATTTAAAGTGTGTAAAAAAGTCATTATTTACCACAGTGATGAAAATCCCTACATAAAACCGTGAACACTATCCACAAACGTCTGAGCATAACGGAACACAGGAAAGTAGCAAAAGTTTAATGTATTCAGGGAAGATGAAGAGTTTCCAACTGTGATAATCTATTAAGTAAAATGGAAAGAGTTTTTCATGGAAGAAAAAAGATAAAGCCGCATATAATCTTTCCAGAGCCAAGATATACAATCCTACAGATGTTTCCGCATCACAATCAAAGCTGTAACTACTGAAGATATTACCAAGAACAGTTTAAATTAGCAGTTTAGCTTCAGCAACATGATATCTACAGAGGCTTAGAAAAACATCAAGAGAGCGTCCACAGTAAGCCCTTCTCTGTCCCAGCTAAAATGTTATTGCTATCTGACCTGCTCCTACCTAAAGCTTTCCACAAATATCCTGTGATAAATCACTGTGTCAGAGAACTGGCTACAGCAGACAGTTGTATAAATATCCATGTGTCAAAAAAAAAAAACTTCATGCACCCAGGAAGATCTATCAAGCACCTTATTAATTAGATTACAGAAAACTCAGAAACATTTTAAACGTTCACAGATGTACATTCTAACAGACAATCCAAACACCAATTTACTAGTTGACAACTGCTATGGACTGCTATGTGAGAATAGAGAACAGGACAATTAAACCAATGATCAGTTTTAAGGCAGCTATCTACGATACCCCCCAAAAATGAAGCTAGATCATGACTGGGGACCTTAGCTATGATAGTCAAACTGTAGCTAAAAAAATCATTAGCTTTTCTGTAAGTTACGTATTACAAATATATTTTTGTTTATACATAGGAAATGCTGTATTCTACTTCTCTTGAATAAATTAGTAAGAAACAACTATTCAAATAAAGTATCTACTTAAAGGCCATGACTAAATTGTATTTAGATAGACTAAAACACAAATGGCAATGCAAAAGTTCACTGGTAAATTCAGATTTTTCAGTATGTCAAAATAACAACTAAGCCACATCAACTGGGAAAGAATGCAAACAAAAAATAATTTGTTATTTTACC
Source organism: Dromococcyx pavoninus (assembly GCA_033558185.1). NCBI lineage: Eukaryota > Metazoa > Chordata > Aves > Cuculiformes > Neomorphidae > Dromococcyx > Dromococcyx pavoninus. The sequence goes on from JAUMJL010000028.1 coordinate 3,387,425, forward strand.
TGATGCTCTAAAAGCCACAGTTGAGAAGTAAAACCATGCAAGTCAAGAAGCTAATGTACAGAAAAGAAGAAAAAAAAACCACCACACAAAAAGAAGTTGATCTAATGATTATGACTCAGAAATCAGGAAAGGTAGAAGTGATACAAGAAAAAAGTGGCAGATGTTTAAAATTCAGAGAATATGAGACACAGGAAAGAGTTTTTGATGGAAACAATAAACTATTAATAATGCAGTAAAGCCCGAAGTGTTCACTAAATATTTCTTCTGCAGATGGACGTGTGTAGTCTGTATGTCAATGTCAACAAACCAGGAGTACAAGTTTTACTATTTGAAGCTTTTTTCCAGGTTTGGTTGAAATTGATTCTATATTTGTTTTAAGTACAGGAAATACAAATGTCAACATGAAAATTACCAGACAACCTTTGTCACACAAATTATAACCGTATATATTTATCACACAACAACCTTCACTTAAGTATTGCTCAGTTATAAACTAAAGCCCATTAATCATTTTCTAGCGAGAACCTAATCAAGTTCTTGAGTCCTTCACAGCAGGAAAACAGTTCAGCCATACAATGACAGCAAGAATCCAAGATTAGCTTGGGAAAGGAATCAATGACAACAGCTGTTGGTGCATGCATTTGTGGGGGCACGTAAAGAGAATTAGCTCTAAAGAGCCCGTTGTTCTTCCCACTTCCAAAATAATACTTTACACTTCAAGAGGTAAAATGCCCACACAATTGTCAGTTCTGGAGAAAGACAGAGAAGAACAGATTACTGAAGAGCTACAAGGGGGGTGCCTATGGATGAGCACCAATAAGAAGAAACTGGTGCTTTCTGGGTCTTGAGAAAATCAAACAGACTAACTTGCATTACAGCTCTGAAACATAGAAAACAAGCGAGTAAAAGGAGAAAAACAGAAGAGAACTTCTTGTAATAGTGAGTGCACTCAATGGATACAAGAGGCTTGAACTAACACACCACATGCTACTTCAAGCTAAAAGCACACTGATGTAACCCTTGGGGTGGAGGACGAAACCTGGCTCTGAAGTGACAGAGCCAGCATGCACCCATGTAAAAACTTCATACAATAGTTCAAGTGGTACTTCTAGCCCTTCACAGGGAATCTAAAAAGAAGTTTTCAGAAATGTTGCTACTTATTTTTCTTTTTTGTAGATAGAAGAGAAACCATGAAGAATGTTAATTCTACTGTCTAAAGATCCCCTTACTTCCTAGCCTACTCTCTTTTTTCTCCTTCCATGGACAAGCATGAGTCAAGCTTCTTGCCAGTCAACACCCACTCTGCAGTCACAGGAATATCAGAAACTGTATCTGCTGTAGGATTTCCTAACATTTTAACTATAGACAAACCCATTCCTTCGTACATCCTACCAACATCAGTCTCACCCCCTAAATCTTTCATTTCACTGTTGTTTTGTAAGATCCAGTTCTGGTCCATCTCAGTATCACGCCATATTCACTCCCATCTATTTCTAAAAACAGTAATTCAAGGCTATTTCATGCAACAATGGCTAACTATTTTATGCTTCAAACTATCAAAGAAACATACGTGTGAGTGTGTGTATACGTATATTTGTATTTAATCCCACAAAATCTTGCTGAATAAAGTGGGATTGGATAAAAATGAGTTTTTGCAAGAACTGGTCCTTTAACTGTAAACAACTTTTGTTGAGTTACATCTCCATCTGCCTCTTTTTAACAGCAAGGATAGTATCAGTACATAATAATTGCTTTCACCCCAATATAAGTCCTATTAGCTAACAAATGTATGAGGGTTTTTTTACTCAAATTACTTCATGGAAAACAAACAACATACCTCCAACTGTTTGCTAGCTTCTTCATTTCTCAGGATCAGGGATAACTTGGTACGAAGACTTCGAAAGTGCATATCAATCAGCATATTTGCCCGCTTTGTTGTTACATCGTTGATTGACTAAATTTATTAATAAAGAAAAGTGATTTACACATGAAATTTTGAAACAAACCCCTGCCAATGGTATGGTTAGATGTTTGTACTTACCAAAATAATAAGCTGGTGGTTTTCAGAATCATATGTTACAGAAAAAGCTCCAACTGCCTTTTTGAAGTCCTTATGCGCAGATTCTTTGGCACACCTAGGAATAAGAATGCTACAAAGTTAAAAACAATAACTGCTGCATTTAAAGTTCACAGCTAAAAAGATGAATTAATATAAAGAACCTAAATAAATACATCCAAGTTCTCCCTATTAATGCAAGTGTCATTTTATTCTGTTTTCTATTTTACTCATTTTTCTTTCACCTGTTTTCACAGGATCAGAAATATTTCTGAAGTTTTCTGTATGTACATCTATGAAATGACAAACCAGTTAATCAAATCTAAGTGTATTAAAAAAGCTATAATTTTCAAAATCGGCAAGTCCAAAATTACAGACACACCGTGAACCAGAATGTGTGACTTCACTGTAACCGCTGCAGAATTCTAATGACCTTATGCTCATCTCATGCTGTATTTTGCTTCTGCAGACTTCTTCTCTCCACCCACTACTTAGTGAACTTGTGTATTGTAACATTAATTTCAGAAATTCTTAGTTTAACCTGAATTTATAACTTATACCACAATGAGGGAATAATATGCATCTCCAAAGAGCAGAAAGTGATCTGAAGCTAAAAAAGGGGAGTCAGTACTAATCTGAGTTTTAGAGCTATACTCGCATGAGAATGACATGCCTGTGTTCTAGGGGCAAACTACCTATTTCTGTATGTTTGATCATTGCACACTTATGCCCACAGCCATGAAAACACCTTATGCCCTGCAATATAAGACAGCATTTTCTTTTGTCATTAAACACCAACTTGCGGAGACTGTCAAACTATCAATAAAAGAGTGACCATTAATAATTATCAATAAGTTTGACAAAGAATGGATTCCAATTAATCTGTGCACAACAGTTGTAAGAATAAAAATATTAATCTACACTGCACACAAGCCTTAATTTTCTTCAAAGTATTTCGTCCTCCAGGACTAAACATCATTTAAAAACATATTTTATATTTCTGAAGTATGAGCATGTCCACATCTTTATTTTCTACATTCTTATAAGAAAACTTTAAAAGTAAAACTACTGAAAAGCATTTTTATTCCTTCTTGTCTCGGACTTAAGAAATTACCCACATTTTGAAACAAATTAGAAAGAAACACTTGTACTTACATTTGCCTTAGATCTTCTGGAACTGCCAGTTTGATTTTATGAAAAGTATCTTTTGTTGCAGGTTTATTGGGGTTCACAGATCTCAAACGCTCAATTGTGACAATTTCGTTGTATGTAGCATCACAGGCTGCATATTCTATTACGTAGAACTGATATAAAAATAATAAAATCATCCAAGCCACACATTTTACGACAAGAGCGAACATTATACTATTAAGTGAAAGGCACTTTTATTAACTGTAGAAGCCAAATTTGAACTTATCAGGTTGAAGTTAATGGCAATTGCAACAGTCCTAATAAGGAAGTTATTTGAAAATGCACAGGGACAAGTTAAAAACACCATGCACATCAAAAAACAACATACGAAAAATAAAGTATAGATAAATATAAATATATATATATGTATGCATACTCCTACCTCACCCTTTATCATTCTCACTTTAGCCAACCACCAACAGCAGGGTTCTTTTTCATTTGCCCTGGAATAAACCTAAAGAAAATACATACATAATATCTGTAGCATTCTTAAAAGACATCACAGAAGCTGACACTAATTAATGTGACCAGGAACTCTGCTACAGGAACAAAATCCAGCAAGAAAAATTGGTGCATAAAGTCTCTAATATAAGTAGTATATAGCAAGCACATAACAGCTACAAAGTCAATTGCAAATACAAGTAGAATATAAAATTAAGATTGTATGTTAAGATTGTATAGTCAAATAATATGTAGCAAATCTACTGGCATTAGTTGCTTCAGTCCTACATACAGTCAGAACAGAGACAATTCAGCCTTCTACATCTGTTAGAATTTGACCAACAATATTTCTAATTGTCTGTAGGTCTGATGAGGCCCTACCAGTGGGAGGAGAGAACACATACCTACACTTTCTTAGCACACACGTGTTATTGGCCATCCACACCAAAGAATTTTTGCCATTTTCTTTTCATTCAAGTAAACAATAAACTTATACAGCATATAGGCAAAACGTAAATCTTGAAAGTACTATTTTTTAAACTAATTATAAAAATCAATTTTATAACTTCCTAAAATAAGCAAGTTTTAGGAATGTGTTATATTAAAGCCACTCTCTCTCTACCTATACGTATTTACATATACACATACATTAATATATGTTTTATGTACACAGAAATACAATGCAAATTACCTCATTCAATTTGAAGTTTTGGTAATATAGGTATTATTAATTTACAGCTGAAGAACTGAAGTCCAGCATCTATTTCTAGACTAATCCAGTTCTGATAAAGAACTGATCATGTTAGTAAATCAGCATGGAGGTCATGGTGCATGGATTTTCAGGAGCTGTATGGTTTACAACTGTCAAAATCTTTTTGATAACTTTGACATTTTATTTTATGCAGTACTTGAAATCAAAAAAGGTGACAGCATCAACATGGCAGCAAGCCTTCTGCTGGCTTGGGTGACATTTTTCACCCTGAGTGCTCTCACTTCTCAAAACAAATGTTGTTAATGCAGCACACATACCTCTACTTCATCGCTTTCATTTATATCTTTATTGTAGCCTGCAGGTGGTGGAAACCTCACATCATGGAATGGTATTTGTCTCTCTGGTTGCCAGCTAGAAATAAAAATACAGTGAATGGCCTAAACATTTCCACCTTTTTTCTAAATTGAAATCAGAACCATTTTCAAGCCATTAATTTTCCATTTCTATGGTGGTTTTGTGCATTAAACGTAATGTGATCCAACATATACATAAAACAAGAAACATACCTAAGTGACCAGTAAGCATCTTAAATTAATCCCTGATGCTACGTGCACTATTCTGAAATCTTCCAGCAGCAGTTTTGACTCTATTTACAGTTAGAGGTTTTAACCTCCACATTAGAAACATAAGTTAAAAGCCAATACATAGCATGTTTGCAGACTTGCTTTGAAACAATCCTGTTTTTTTTTCTTTTTTGGTTCTACTATAGTTTATGAGAACTTGATCAAGAATAAAAAGTGAATACAGTTTTATTTTTTAGGGTGTTTTAAAGAGAAACTGGATAAAAACCTATGATTCTATGAAAATGAGCATGATAAAGAACATTTTTAAAGAAAAGAGAAAATCCAAAATACAACAGATTAAGCTATAAAAAAATATTCACAAGAAAAAGTATAGAGTAGTGTGTTATTTCTTTCCTGAAAGAAATGAAACCTGAACTAAATGCAAGGTTAACTTTTTATGCCTTAAATGATGGGAAAGGAACATAATTTCACTTCTAGTATAGAAAACAGGTATTTATCACTTATCTATAAAACACATTTTGTAATAACATAATCTGCTAAATCTGAAATAAGACATGCACATAAGAAAGAGGCAGTCACGGCACCACTGCTTATTCAAATGGGTTATGACCACGTAAATTCAAGGACATGCTTACCTTCCCAACAAAACCCATGTTACTAGAATTTTGTACTTAAAAATACTTAAACAATTAAAAGCATTTATACAGAAACGTCACAATATAGTAAATATCAAACATCATTCTAAAACATGCTAGCAGAAAGCTTAGAGAATCTAATAGCACCTTGTAAGTAATAGCTACGTTAACCAACTGCAAGTTTGATAATCCTTATCATTTATAGGTGTAACATGAGCAATACACTTACTTGTTTTCAAAAGCAACTGTTATAGAATCTTCATGCACATCCTTTACAAATGCCTGTGTAGAAAAAAAAGAGGTATAATTATGGTCTGCTTATGGATATTTAAAAAAATAATTTTAAGTCATACCACACCTTTCTCACAGATATGGATGAAACTCAAAATTTAAGTATGCTTTCAAGTCAACTGTTTAAATTTTGCGATAGGCTTAAAGCTCACTGAAAGATCATAACCTCTCCTTGGGTTCACAACTTGAGTAGTGATACACAGAATGCTTGATATATACATGCATTCTTCCTACTTTTTAGAAGTAACAGGAGAGGTTACTAACAAATGACAATATTATTCTGAATAGTGTTACAACTAAAGCTTAAAATGTTTGCTTTTATAATCACATTTTGTGTATTTTGGCAGGTAAAAAAATAAACCACGCCAACCACACCAGTACTGCTTAAAAAAAAATCCTGTCTCGTATCTCTTTTACCTCAAGGTAAGTTTCAATATTACACTAGCAAAACACATCAATATCCATTTCAGCACAGTTTTCCCCTTATTTACTTCATCATATTTAATTTCTGTAGTGTACAAACTTAAGATAAACGCCCTGCAGCTTTTCTTCGGTTTTCTTCTGGGGGGTGGATAGCAGTTGTGCGAAGTCTTCCACATAACCACAAAGCAGAGTACAGAATTAAGATTCAGCACCAAGAGGTCTTTTCCTGCCTTATGCTACCCAACTGACTGGCCTTTGATCAATTTACAGCTTTAAGACCAAACATTCCCTCCCACCAACAGCAGATCAATACTCAAAGAACTCTGGGATTTACCAAAATATTTTTCATTGCCTCGAATGATGGAGGCCATTGAGCAACCGAGGATGAAAAGATCTAGGGGTTTTGTTTCTTGCTTTTTAAACATACCTCTATGAAATTCTGAAACAGATAAGCATTCGAGAAATGCTGCGTATTACATTAACATTTGCTCATATATAGAATATCCTTGCAATGTAGGTAGACAAAAGCCCAAGAGCAAGACTAAGTATAAAAGTTCATTCTACCAATGGAGATGAAACTTATTAGATCAAAAACTTATCAGTAAATTGAAAATAATTTAGCAGTAACTACTGCTTTCGAAGAAGAGTTAGTTAATAAACTGTGGAGCGTTTTATTCTCTTTGCATTTCAAGTTTCCAAGAACAGAATAGCTTCGATCTCTTACAAGAAGGTGAGAGTTGTTTTGATATTTTTGCTTTATAAAGTATTCCAAAGTATTACCTGAGTTCCAGCAGTACAGTATCTCAGTATCAAACAAGAACAAGACCTGATAATTGATACAGAGCTCCAAGAACTGGTTATACTAAAATTAAGCAACACGTGCACAAGTGTCATTACTCAGAGACATTCAGTAGAAGAAAGAAGTGGAATGCTAGTTAATAGCCTTGAAAAGAAGTTAAAGCAAAGCCACAATGACAATAGCAAAAAATGGTTTTATACCTTGCTCACCTCTCAATACTGTAAGAATAAGGTTACTGGAAAGTTTATTATTGCTGGCATCCAAAGGAAGATTTAAAACAGTCTCTTATAATACAGATTTCAAACTTCCAAGATATTCCTTCCAAGGGGATTACAAGCCTATATTTTAATGACATGATACAAACCAGATTTAAGACCACATCTCAGGATCATGTTGACAGAAGTACAGAGATGCTATTTACATAAAGAGGCAACTGCACTCTCAGTTGATCATTACAGATACTGAACATTTATCGGATGCTTCACATTGCTGTGTCTTCTGTAAGAAAATTCCAGAACTGGATACGTACTTGACAAATAGTACAATAATCCTGACTCATTTTGCAACATTCCACACATCACCTTCAAAGGCTCCACCCATATTACTTCCAATATTTGTCACGTGCAGCTGTAAAGCACCTATTCTTACAGATGCAGCAGAACTGGATGCCTTTAATAACTGAAAAAATACTGTAATCACTACCGAGTAGTTGGTATGATTCCTTCACAACACAGACTGGAAAAGTACAGGACTTAGTATTATTAGTAACACTTAAGTATCCAAAATTAGAGATTATTTTACAAAGCAAATCCAACAGAAATTATACCAAGAACACTTACTAGCCTTAGGGAAAGCAAGTAGAGTAACACAAGACTCCCTGAGAAATAATTTGTTGATACTTAATTTTCTCATATTCATAAATCAGGAAAAAATCATTTATGCTATGAAGGACACTTTAGGAGAAGTCGTCGTCTCCTTTATGGTGATGAAAATTGCAAAAGATGCCCTAAATAGCAATCTGGAAAAATTACAGGAAGTGACAGAAAACTACACAAGCAGAGCAGCAAACACAAGACTACTTTCTCATACGCACATCTGATAACTCACAACATCCAAGTCATATTGATCCAAACTCTAGTAACTACAGTGAATACTTAACTAGTGGCAATAATGCTAAAAATAACCATTAATAAGCAAACCAGATGGTGCACAAATAAATGTAAGTTATCAAGTTAAAGACTGGTCTAAGAACTTGAAATAGTCTAGTATTTATGTTATTTGGAAAAACTAAAACTTCGGACATATAGCTAGTTGGAAGAGTATTAAACTATGGGCAATTCTTGTCTTCATATTGGAACACATCCTAATTTAAAAATTATAGTACAGAGGATGGAGTGCTCTTGTCCTTGTTACTGTGTCTGTCGCTGTAAAGACACCAATAAACTTCATTAGGCTGAAGATGACTCCAAGTATGTACAAAGCTTTTTAAGTCAGTAACTTTAGAGTCTTACCGCTTTCTAGTTACTACAAAAGCTTTCCTTAAACAGGTCTTCAGTATTGTTTTGTTTACAACCCAGAAACCTGGAGGAACCTAACTCAGGAACTAAGGATAACTGGCTGACCAGACCCAGGTACTACCACTACAGACACTGCCAGTGAAAATTATAAAACTGACATAACTTTTTCAGATTATACCACGTTCGAAAGACTCAACCACAAAAACAGATGGAATATCTGGTTTTCACTCCAGCCTGGCCAAAAAAAGTTGTAGCAACTCTGTCGTTTGCCTTTTAATTTACAGCCTTGCAAAACTACAAAAATCTATTGTTATGTATTTTTAATTAATTACATGACTGATGCCTTGCCAAATACCTAATCTCAAATATGCAATACATACAACACTACCGCCTACCTCCAAGTGAGATTTATGCTTAAAAAATGTAACCAGACAAAATACATTAATAGTCTAAATATTTGGGCTTTGAATCCTATCTACTCATAAAAACTCATGCACACCCAAGAAGGGACAGAACACTGGCTATGATGAATGTGAACATGAATAAAAAGCATTAAATACATACTGAAACTAGATGAAAGTAAAATGAGGGACCAGGATAGTGAAAGACTACAGCAGCCAGGATGTTACTATCAATGACAGCAGAGATATCATATGAGTACACACAAACAATGAGTGAAAACGATTTGGTTTTACTTCTGCGAACAGAAGCATATTTTACAACAGCAAAGGTCGATTCTTTTTTATGTGAAAAAAATCAAATGTGTTAGGTTTTCTATGCCAAATTTGACTTTCAGTCACATAAACCATTAACAGATCTCTCCATGCTTCAGACATAATTAAGTAAAAGAGATTACAATCAAACATTAACATGCCAGGGCATTTCTCAAACACATAAGCATTCACATCCTAAGAAGGGTTGTATGCTGAAGATATGGTCTATATTTTACAAACTATTTGAAACAAAACAAGAATTTATTGGAAACACCAGTATATTTGCTAGTACTAAATGGAATGATAGATACTTCAAAGTAACAAATAAAGGCTCCAGCTGCAATGAAGTTTTGTTGCTTTTTTTTAAAGATAACCATTTTAATAAAGGAGCATAACTAACTGTGAAAGTAGGGGAAACACACTTTTCAAGATTAAAAAAAAGTGTTGCCCTGTGATACAATTGTGCATTTACTGTTTCCGTAACAGTTCTGTACATTTCATACCTGTTGAAAGGAGAAAGTCAAAAGGGAACTTGCAAGGCTAATCAAATCTGAGAAAGACAGGACATACAAAGAAATGGATTAGGGAAAGACTAGTCACATAAACGGTAACTGAAGGAGAGGAAAGGGTACAGGCTATCATCCTCAGAAGGAATGAATATGCAAACTTGTAAATGTATAAAGACACTGGAGATACTTGCTGGGGATATGTCTGTGTAAAACAGTGAAAGAAAGAAAAAAAATAACGCAACAGGAGGCCAAGGGAACAGCTGTTAAAAGCAAGACCTGAAGTAATAGAAAACTAAGAAAGATGAATGATTTTGTAAATTGCACCTTCAACGAAAAAATGACTATCTATAAAATCAAGGAAACAATGGCAAAGTGCTGAAACTACTGGGATAAGAAGCGTAAGATTTTTAACAAGATTATAGAGCGAAAAGAGACAAAATGAAGATGCTAACTGCAAACATAATTGCAAAACACTTGCCCCATAACCAGGATGCTTTCCATCTTTAGCAGAGTGTATTTCACTTCCCAATTAGAAAAGAAAAGTTAGTCCCATGTTGGAAAGGCATTCAGCATGGCCCTTTTAAAAGGAAACTGTATTAGCTCTCTGAGAATAAGAGCTACAAACCCCTATTTACTACACCTATACAAGAAGAGACATGAAGAGATATGCCTTAATCTCCCTCATGTTCAGGATTAGCTACTTAGCTGTGATCTGAAAAAAGGTAGCAAAAAGGCCCTTATGTCACAATTCACAGCCCTGGTGGTTTGTTGGACTGGTCTTCTTCAAATACAGAAGGGAATCTAATCTTTTATTTCCAAGGATTTTGGGCTCAACAACATACCAAGTCATGACTAAGTATCTATAGGTACTAGGTTGTCAATTATCACTGAATCATGCTCATTGACTGCACTGCACTTTACAAAGAATACATCCTAGCCAAACAGGAGAAATTCATACAAGTACAAAGCATCCACCAAGCGGTATTTTAATTCCATTCAGAAAGAGCTGGTCTCCACTACAGTGATCGCACCAACACACTCTAGTACTCTGTGAAATGTAGCACACCTGACTGGTATGAAATTTTAATTCATATCTTCTAGTTAAGTTTCTCCTCAAACCACCTCCTATGTTTTGTGGGGAACATGATCCCTCTGGATATATCTCAGACTGCATTCTGGATCAAGTCCCACGGGTAATACAAGCAGAGAAAAGACTGGTTTAGTTTATTGCTCTCCATAGGGCTTAGGTGACGATTAGGCATCAGTTTTGTACTGTTGCGATCAAGATGCTACTGGATACACTGAAAAATGAAAATAAGTACTTAAAGACTTGACTTTATAAGGTCCTCAAAGTGAGGTACAAGGAGGATATGAAGACCTGAAGTGGCAAGTGAGTGCCTACTTGTGACACTTAGTCCCTTCACTAATCTTAACAGGCTCATACTCCTCCCCTCCATGTCTTAATATCAAGAGAGAGGCTTATTTTTCCAAAATATTTACATATTATGATGAAGACCTTCTTGAATGATTCAAAGCCAAAGGAATTATCACAAGTTATCAGTAAACCATGAGATTAAATTGAAAATGAATTGTTTCGCTTTTGACTTGTTTGCAAGTCAAATGTTGTAAAACATTTCTTAAGAGGCTGCTTAAAGAAACTTTTTAAATGAAAAAAGTAAAATTAATCCTGCAATTAAATCTGCATTCGACATCACTGCATACTTCTTGTCATGCTGGGTCAGTCAATTCATTTTATAATCAAAAATCCCCATCTGCAAGACAGGCATAGAACTTACAAGAAAACATTCAGATAGATTACCTAGTAAGAGTGAAACTCAGAAATCATGAAAGAAAAAATTGTACCTAAAATTCAAGTACTTCAGCCTAGAGGAAGACTGCTGGTTTACATTCAGCATTACTACATGATGGTTTAAAAAATAAAAAAAACCCTTTTCTAGTTTTTTTTAAAAAAAAGTGCTGCATTTATCTTAAGTGTGATGCTCCATCTAGACAGGTAATATAGGTGATCACTAACAACCTGTGTGCCTCATTTGTCCTCTTTGGTAATTTAACCAAGTCCTCCTGGTTAGAGATTAAGAGAAAAAAATTTATATGTTTAAATTTCTAAAACTCAAAAGGCAAATGCAATATGCAACTTGGAGGCAATGTCTGTGTTAACTTGGATACACTTAATCATGTTTCACGATTAAGCTCCCATGAACACATGCTTGAACGAAATTTTCACCAAAAATACAAAAAGAAATGTTGGTATGTTATGGACAAAATACGTACAGGACCCCATGACGTCAAAATTCAATGTAACCGAAGAAATATTACAGAAGCTTTCAACTCTCCCAGATTTCTTTGATAATATTTGTTAGTAAAGAACGTACAATGCCATTTTTATCAGCATTTATTTTGCATGATTGTGGAAACGCTCTCAAAGAATTTGAGAAATTAATAGTTCCCTTAGATAACATATTTATGCCTTCCATTTCTTTCTCAGCAAATACTGGATCTTTAAAAATTTAAAACTACTTTTTGAAAGTGTCAAATAATTTGATTTCAGAAAGTAATATACAGATTTAGGACTTTGGTTACAACATTGCAAACTCCCAGGATACTTATTTACCATATTTCTAGATTTGTTTCATACATAATTCTGTTTTTCAAATAACATCTTCAGAATAAGACATTATCACATACATTTTAAAAATAAGCTTTTGAGAGGTCTCACAAAAACAGAGCTCTTAGAATTGTATCATTTGGATATCAACATGCCCTACCACATCAGAGTGTGAAATTCTACCTGCTCCTTCATTATTAACATAAATAGTGGATGCTGCACAATAACTAGGCCCAATTTAAAAGTAGCGAACATTTAAACGGTGGTAAACTTGCAGAAACTAATCCAGTACTGTTTCTGGTATGTTGATTACATGTCAATGATAGCAGGCCCAAACCCATGCTGTCCAAATTTAATTTTTCTATAAATGCGGTAAACCCACAATCTCTATCCTACTAATATGCTGATCAATATACCCCAACTCTGGCAAAGCATTACTACACAGTAATAACAAAAATATTAAGTACTCAGCATATATGTTCAAGGCTTAGTGACAGCTTTATTCACCACCAGCATAAAGGCTTGAAACAAACACTGAACGCCAGTAGGTACTTTCAATAAGGAGCACATTTGATAATTAAATGTATTTAGCAACTCAGCACATACATATTTGGTCAAGCAATGCTCTCTTCAATATCAGCAGGCAGTGTCCCCTGCCATGGCATTAACAGCAGGCATCCATGACAGCATTTTATCATGAACGTCTATTTAACAAGCCCCCGTCCCTCCTCCCCAGCCTTAAACGCCGTGCACTAGCAGTGCAGCTCTCCTGGAAACCTAGCAAGCGAGAAAGACTTTCCTTAAGTAGCGACAAAAGCTCAGGATTTAGCAATTAATGCCCATCCCCAGCCCTGATCCAAGCTCCAGCGCCAAGGAGGCGGCGGCCAGGGCTCTCCCCACCGCCTCTCAAGCCGGCAGCGCCAGGGCCTCCCCTTCCCACAATAGGGGGAGGCCCCAGGCCTCCTCGGGCGCGGGGCCCACGCTCCCTTCTCATCATGCCCGCGGCGGCTCCCCCCCCCCAGGCTTCTCTGAACGCAGAGGCCGTGCACCCGCTCCGCGGGCACCGAGCAGGCCCCGCCGAGGCCTCCACCCCAACCCCACTCCTCCTCCTCCTCCTCCTCCTCTCTTCCTGCCCCGGGGCCCCCGCTTTCCCTCAGCGCGGGGAGGAGGAGCCGCCACCGCCGCCGCCTCCTCCTCCCGTTCCAGGCCCCGCTCCCTCCCCCGAGGCCCAGCCCGACCCGGCCGCGAGCGCCCGGTACCTTGTAAAAGGCCCCGTTGGAGCCCCGCACCTCCACCACCAGCTCCTCCATGTTGTGCAGCGGCGCCTCGGTGCGGGAGGACCCAGGCCCAGCGCCGCCTCCCTTCCCTTTCTCTCGGCGCAGGAGGGGGGGGAAGAAGAGGAGGTGGTGGAGGAGGAGGAGGAGGAGGAGGGGTGCGCGGTGCCGGGGCGGGGGAGGGGGACCCGAGCTTCACTCCGAACCCGAGGGGGTGGGGCCCGCCGAGGGGCGGGTGTGCGCGCTGCGGGGAGGGCTCCGCCGCCGCCGCTCGCCTTGGACCGCCCGGAAATGAAAGCGAAACGGTCACGGGCGGGCGGGGGCGCAGAGGGAGGTGGGGAGCGCCGGTTCCGTATGTGAACGCTATGGGCCGTACCACGTGACGGGCCGCGCGCGCCCGCTCGCCCCACGGCCTTAACAA
>JAUMJL010000029.1:0-101666 GCA_033558185.1 Dromococcyx pavoninus
GACTACAACTTCCGGCAGGCGCCCCGCGCCAAGCCACGCCCTCCGACGCGCTGCACGCTGGGAAATGTGTTCCCCGCCGCCTGGCTCCGGCGAGCGCCGCGCGGGGCAGGACTACATTTCCCATCGTGCTCCGCGGCAGCGCGGAGCCGGGGCGGGCAGCCTCGCGCCTGCCCGCGTACCCCGGCCACTTCCACCGCCAAGGGAAGCGGGCAGCGCCGTTGCGGCGACCTCGCCCTGGGCATGGCCGCTCTGCAGAGCGCGCCTCCCGTCGGGGCGGGGCTGGGCCGCGCCGGGCATGGCGACCGGCACCAGCGCGTCAGGCGCTGCACGGGCAGCTATGGCGACGCACGAGGGGTGGGGTCCTCGGGGGCTCCCCGTGGCGTCGGGCGTCTCCATGGCGACGGATGTCACCGCTCCTCGCCACGGCGGCGCGCAGGCCTCACCGCGCGGGTAACGGGGGGTGGGGGGGTGCCGGGCTCCGGGCTTCCAGGCAGAGCCGGGGCGCGGCGCGGCGCGGCTCACCCACACACACAGCCGATGGAGGGGGAACAACCGTCGGGGAGCGCGTTCGGGAGCAGCCCTGGGCCTGCAGGACATGGCTTTGCTGTAGGCAGGGCCGCCCTAGCACAGCAGAGCGAGAAACTCTGGCCGTCACTTTGCCGCTGCCACTGTGTGCTCCTTGCCATTCTTTTATCCAAGTACCGGCTTCTGCCATTGCTACTTGTGTTACTCTGGGCATTTCAGAGTAGCCATAAAAGCAGAGCAGTCCTTTTTCCCTTTTCATAAAATCATAGAATGGTTTGCGTGTCATTGCGTTGATGAGCAAATCTCCTTGTGCTTTCCGCATCTTCTGTAAGTTTCCATTTTAAATTCAAAGCCCAAGTCTTCAAAAAGACACAGAATTGCAGAAAGGTTTAGGTTGAAAGGGACCTTAAAGATCGTCTAGTTCTAACCCCCCCTGCCATAGGCAGGGGCACATCCCACACACCAATCTAAAGTGAACATGAAACAGAATTTACACACTAAACTCATGAAGATTACTGCCTAAACCAATAAAGCAACAAGTGAGCAGGTTCCCATGTTTTCACTGCAAAACTCCTCATTCCTGAAGTCTGGATTCTGCACGTGAGAAGACAGGACTTTGTCAGCTCTTGTCGAGGCCTAATCAGGATCCCCAGACTTCTTAGTTTCTGGGAGGTTTGCTGTGAGTGTTTGAGGAACCCCCTCACTGAGACACTGAGAACAACCACTTCAATTTAAAACATGACCAGAACAGGAAGGTGCTCCTGTTTGAGATAGCCCGAGATAAGTGTATTTATGCAGACCATAAGAATTTGGATCTGATTTTCTCTGCATTGATTAATTCAAATTCTCATGATGAAAGGAATCCTGTAGTGAAGGGAGAAAAGTGGTAAACGGAAAAGAATGGAAGTAAAAAATCAGTGACTAACGACAAGAGAAAACAGAGGTTTCGCAAATGTGTTTCTGCTCTGAAAATATTTTTTACAGTAACAAAAAGGTAAAAAAAATAGGTAACAAAAGCAGCAGCAATTTCATCTTACTACGTGTCTTGAACATACATATCGTTACGTCCATGTTGTACCTGGAGTTCTAGTCACCTCCATCTGAACAGTAGTGTAGTTTGGAGCTGAGCCCTGACAGACTTGATCAAAGCTTCTCTTTGACCACTAAAACCCTTGTTTGTTCTGTCAACCTGTGCTGCCTGTCAACAGGGGAGAGAACTCCACCTCCATACGAGGTATATGGGAGGGCAGACCAGAGATGGAGAGTGGTGGCAGTATTTTTATACTTTCTCACTGTCTTTAAATGTCATTCATGTCAGACTGAACAGTTATCTCATATTTCTGAAAAATGTGCCATTGAATGTCTTCTCAAACTTGCTTTCTTCTCACGGGCCTGAAGAAAGGTCTTTGACGACCTTACAGATGAGTTACAGACCTATGAGATCACAGAATCATAGAATGATCTGAGTTGGAAGGGACCCACAAGGATCATCGAGTCCAACTCCTATCCCTCAAGCTGAGAGCTGTAAAGAATGAATATGAAGATACTTTGGGTAAACTCTTGGACTTTGACCTGTGGGGAAAAAACACCAAGGGAGATGTGTTCCTACAAAGTGTAGTGTAGTTGGGTTGGATACATATACAGGATGAATAGCCTCAAGAGATATCAGCTGGGAAAACCATCTTCCTGGTCTGTTAGGTCTAGTTCCTTCATATAAGATGAAGTCATTGGAGGGTTTTTTCCAATAATATTTTAGACTTTTAGATGTCAATTTAAGATTTTTAGATATTTTAAAAATCTTCATCACATGCACAGTTCAGGCTACAGCAGTGTCTCAAGGTTTTTATGGGACAGCCACATTTAAAGTGGAGTGTCTCATACTCACATATTTGGACACACTTGCTCTGCTAACTTCAAGCTTGAATTACTCCTGAAGCAAGGCAGGGCAGGGAGCTGAACAGGCTGTTCCAGTGCGTTCTTAGTGTACTTTAAATGGGGTTGGCACTCAGATGCCACAGTGACACCAGTACATTGTAAACAATCACAGAGGGCTAGAAATAGACGGGAACTAGGAGCTCATTTTGCAGTGGGAACTGAGCAGCTACCAAACGGCAACAGGTTTCTACTGGGACTGTGTCTTAAAAGATATATATTGTTTATCCCAGTACCTGCTACCTCGGCTGCCTCATTTTTCTCCTTACTCCTCCCTCTCAGGACTGCTGTGCAGTGTTTTTACTCCTTCTTAACAGAGGTACCACCAGTGTTGCTGACAGGCTCAGCTTTGGCCAGCAGAGTCCATTTTGGAGCTGGCTCTGACATGGGGGAAGGCCCTGGTTTCTGCAGCACCCACCCCCATCCCAGTACCAAAACCTCACATAAACCAAACATGCACAATTAACTCCATCTGAATCAATCCCTCAGTCCATCTCCTATGCGTGAACCAGAAAATTTAATCTCTCAATTGGTCTTAAACTATTGCTTACCAATTTCCCACGAGAAAGATAAACTAGATACATAACAAATATAAAGCATATTTTCCCATTTCTAACTACATCAGCAAACACCTGTGGTCACAGATAGATTATGATCTACTCTTGACAGAGCAGGCTAGACTAGACTTGCAAAACAGGACAAGACTCCTACATTTGAAAGCTCTAGAAAAATACACAGCTGTAACAAGGATCTGCTTCCTTCCATTAGGCTGGACATAACTTTTCTCCTTTGAGCAAACCAAGAGTTAGTACAAAGGCCATCAACACAGCTACGTGTCTGTGAGGAACATTTTAAACAATGCAATGCAATGGCCTTTCAACTCACAGGAATAAGCAGCAGTTGTTTTATGCATAACACATACAATATTTTATTTATCAAAGCTGTACAAGTATTTTAAGGTAGCAAAAAATTCAGTATAGCCACTTGTAACAAGAGCTGGTGAGACCCAGCAGGCTGGTGTGACAGCCACAGCACAGCCCGCAGCAGCTCAAGAGAATGTTGGCCACTGGTTACTGGTCAAAACGGTCACAGGGCACAGTTACACAGAAGAACCTACTGCCAGCCGGCCACCTCCCCACCCACAGCAGCCACCGCTGACTGTGGGACATGGTTATTTGCTGGGGATCACTTTATTCCCACTTACAGCAACTGGGATCAGGAGCTTCCTGTATTCCATCGGAAGGTAGCGCTCTATCAGCACATGCATCGGCATCTTCTCTGTCACCAGCCCTTGCCTTTGTTCAAAAAGAGGAGAGCAGAGAGGAAAGTCGTTAGTAGAGAAGTGCTTCCATTCCAACTTATCATCAGAGTATAAAGCTTTTAAAGTTTTCTTGCAGTGATATTTTTGCATTTAATCACTGAAATGCTGTGGCTGCTTGTGACAGAGCAGTCACCAACTTCGACTCGCAGGTAACCTCCTCAGGGGATGCCCAGGTCCTGCAAAAGGCACAGGCACCAGGCTCACCTCCACGTGACAGAGGACCAAGGGGGTGAGTGCAGAGCATCTTCCCACAGGGCACCTGTTTATCAGCGTAAGAGGCAGCACACTGATCTTTACCAAAGTGTAAGCTCACTGCTTTTTAAATGCACAGTCCACCTGCCCTAGGATAAATTTTACCATTTAAAAACACGCAGAGAGTGATGTAGCAGAAGCAAATAGCAGACTTTTTACATTCACAATTCAGAGATGGTTGGCATTTTCCAACCATGTAGGCCATGCAGTTTTCTAGTACAGCATTTAGCTGATTGGTCTGTAAAAATTAGCATCATCTAGTCTTGTAGAAAGAAAAAGGGCAACGTTTACTCATGCTTTCCTTGTGGCAGGAACAGAAATACTGTTCTTCTTCATGAAAAAGCAATAATTCTTGCTCCCTTTATGACGCAGTAGAAAGGCACAACAATATCTAACAAAAGGTAAAATAATAAAAGTACAGGACCCTCAAACCAGGTCAGGCAAACCATTGCACCCCTCAGCTTATTCATACCAGTTTCAATGCACACCTCTCAGGTGGGAAAATTTAAAATCTCTGCATCAGGACAGCAACAAATCATTCTTTTTAAGCAGCAGCACCAGTTCCATCTGATCAGGCCTATGCAAAAACATTGCCTTCAACCAGACATGCCCAGCACAATCCCTCAGATGACTTTTAACATCACATCTGAAATTCTTCCAGTGGGGAAAAAGAATAACAACCTGGAGTAATGAATTCCAGTGAGGAGTAACAAATTTGTTTCAGGCTCCACAGAGTGTAACAGAGGGCTCCCAAACCAAGAACAAACCCCTTGTGTTTTGGTTACAGGACAAAGTAAACTCAGGCTCAAGATGGGGCAGCTTAGGGAGCCCAGAGGAAAGAGCTGCAGCAGAAAGGCTCTGGAAACAGTTCATCGAGGCTGCTGGCCAGGGGAACACCGCTGTTGGGAGAGGCCAGCTCCAGCCTGTCTTTTCCTGCTCTGGAGAGGAACTGTCAGTTTGAACACTAAGCATCAGCTATGGCAGAAGCAGGAAGAGTGGTGTTCTGTTTGGAAGAGTAACTCATCAGAACAGAAGGCAGGGCATGTGAAAATGCTTGTGCCATTTCAGCAGCAAGTGCCTTCAGCAGAGAGATCGCTCAGGGATGCAAATGGTGCAGCCCAACCTCAAACTCACTGTTACTCTGCTTTCTCTCCTGACACCATTCATTTCCCAGCCATAACTGCTTCAGCCTTGCACACATCCCCCTCCTCTTGCTACTTGTTCCTGCTCCTCACTACTTCCTCTTGTCCCTCCACCACAGTCATTGCGGAATACAAAACCCAAGTCTGTGAATTCCCTTCCTGGGACAGAAGGCCAAGTGATCACAAGATGCCATGCTTGCTGTGGAAACATTTACTGCTACTGCACAGCCTGGCAACAACAGTCTTACTGGGCTATCAAAACACCACCGAACACTGCTATGGGTTACTAACAACTCTCCCTTTACCTTCTCATGAGCACTTCCAGGTCAGCCATCTTCACTGTCTTCCTCCCTGCGTGGTTGCTGTAAGCTTCCAGATCATTGCTTAGCTGCCTGAAGTATCTCTCACAGCTGAAGGAGGATCGAAGAAGGAAATAAATCAGGCTGTGGAGTGTGTGAACTTCCATAGGGCAAGATGCATGACAGCTGCTCGCTGTGCAGGTCACATGATGCATGAGAAGAAACTCTCCAGCCCACAGAATACACTATGGCTTCTCAGCCTGTAATTTCCCAGCCAAGACAGCTGCATGTTCAATAACCAGAACCCTTCCCAAAATTCCCAGCCACGCAAGAACAGGGGTTAAGACAAGTCAAAAATCAGTGCTGAGGACTGATTATTAGCTCCCGCGGTGATATGGCTCAAATGATGTGCAGATTTCCCTCATGGTCTACGGCCTCAAAAAGCTGAGAAACCTGGATTAGGACCCAACGCTGCACAATTGGAACAGCTTCCCCTTGCCTGGCACACTGACCACTCTCCAGAGCCATCCTGCTCATAGAACATGCTAATGAGATCAGTGTGCTGTTAGCTAGAGCAGATTGTGAATGGTGCAATTTGCTCTGGCAGGGACAAAATCCAGAAGCTCCTGCAAGGTTGCTTTGGTCATGGATACAGCAGCCAAAAGCATCCAGCACATTTTTTATCTCATTTTAATCAAACCTCCCATGACTGTCCCAGGCTCAATAGGGAGGGTGGTCAGCTTGTCAGCAGCACTCCTGACAGGTTTGTTATTTTTGGAGAGGAAAGAAGGAAAAAAAGACTAAGAAGGAGTGAGAAGAGGAGCGGTTTGGTGCTGCTTACCACTTTTCAATAACTTTGAATGCATCTCTGGCCACTGGCATTTTCACATAATGGCTAAATATGTTCTTTATTAAACTGTTGGCTACTGCAGGCTCACGTGGTTTCCTCTTTGATGCTCCTGACCTCTTTGGAATTGGTTTAGCCTGCAGTGGCTTCAGGGGAGACCTTGGAGGGAAAATGAAAATTCACACATCAAACTCAGGAGAGGCAGAAAACAGCAGACTGAGTGTTTGAGCAAACCTTGTACTGAATTTGGAAGAGCAGGAACTACCTCGAGCTCTTAACTCTTTCTCCCTCCCAATTCTTCAAAACCCTCATGTCCATGAAATACAGTTTGCAAGCAGTTCACACGACCTTGGTTGAACCCATCCAGACTCAACTTTCCTGAGAAAAGCAAGTTAGCATCACAAATAGTCAAACTATAGTTCTTGCCAATATATAAATGCAGTTTTCACTGAATGCCTGTAGTTTTCAGTTCCCAGAAGTAGACAAAGTTTGATGCATTCACAGGCCACATCCATATCTTCAGACAGGAGACTCTCGTCTGCAGGGTACACTCAACAATTTTTGTCTGTGGACAAGCCTTACCAGAACCTCCTCTTTTGACACAATCTCCTTCCGCAGAACAGATGTCCACAACAACTTTTATACTACTACAAATATTTTATTTAGTGGGGGTTTTGGTGGTTGTTTTTTGGGTTATTTTTTCCTTAGTAGAGACTGTAAGTCCCAAAGGAAACCACTCGTGTTTTTCCATTCTGAACAGGAAAAATTGTAATGTGCAAAGGGGAACTGAAATCCCAGAATTCACTCAGTAGACAATGCAACAGAGAAGACGTGGAATCCCAGGCTAATGCATGCAATCCCAGAGAGAGCACATGTGTCATCTGATTCTCCCTGCAGCCCAACTGCATGTTTTTCTGTCAGAACCTCAGGGCAGGTAGAACAGATCAACCCCAGAGATGAAGTACATGTAGTAGTGAGACAAAAAAACCCAATCATGATTTAAGTCCTCTGGGCTATTGTTTCTGTGCCTCGTTTGTGAATGATTAGGTATTAATGTTTGGTTCACAGAATCTGGGTAGAACTGAAGTTCAGGAAATGTATGAGACTTTTTTCTAAATTAAAAGTTCTGTGGCCCTAACCAGGTCTAGTTGAATTATACCATTATAAAGAGATTATGTTTTAGCAGAATACCTTAACTGTGGCTCTTTCACAGTTATTGCTCCACTACATAACCCAGAGTATTCTTCAGGCTTTAAACCTGAGCATTGCTATCCAGGAAGCAACGAGGCCAATGGAGGGTCAGACTGCATAACATAAAGCGTAAACAGACCATGCAGTTTTTGCACTCTGGGCTCTGAATCTGTAATTATGATCATCTCAGCAGAGCTTGAAATCCTGAAAGTCTGTCAGTCTATTCACATCCAGAAATCCTATAAAAAACGTGCATGGAAATACATGGACTTTTTTACCAATGAAGACTGGCACTCTCTACAGAGGATTAGTATTCAGATATTCCCTTTATATACACACACATATATATCCACATAAAAATAAAACCAGCACATCCCAGAGCAAAGTCCCAAAGTAAACCTGCATTCATTTAGTTCCAGTTCAGCAGGGTAACAAAGACCCCTTTTTCTATTTTCTAACTAAATTTTGCTATTCATTATCCCAGCACTCACCTGGCACCTTCTGTAAGCATTACTCATCTCTGTTCACAGCATAAAGGGCACAAGAATTTGTTTTTATTGTTTATTGCTTCAATAAACAAAAATCTAGAGTCATGGGCTAGAAAATTCCTCCTGTTCCCTTGGAATTACTACTAGTGGTTCTCATGAAGCATGTGACTTCACCAAATTTCTATTTAATATGGTGGCAAATGTTAATTAATTTGGAGAAATGCCGGACAGGTTCACTTTCTGCCTCTAGTTAAGCTTCATTTTATACTCAGCACATGGCAACTGCATCACATACTGGAGTCTTGAGTTCCAGGGTAGACTTGAGGCATCAGAACTGCTCTGGGAGAATACTGTCTGACGTTCACTTGATAGAACCCAACTGCTAAAGGAGTGAACAAACTGAATACTTCAGAACTGCTTACTCCCTGGTACAGCTGAGAGAGCACAAAACAACTGACACAGCTGGGCTCCGCTCTCTCCCTTTGGTACTTACGCCCCAAGACACACTTCTACCAGACCACTGCTGAAGGTGGCTTACACTTACTTGGGAGCCACAGGTTTTGCAGGACGTGGAGTTGACAGCAGTGTCTTGTAGGGTGCAGCACGGACAAACATGGGTGTCTTCATGGAAACATCTACGAAAAAAATAAAAAAGTACTTGAGGAACTGAACTCTATTTTCAGAGTTCCTGCAGCAAGCAGTACTGCAGCAGCAGAAACCCAGGCAGCCTTACACAGTGCCACACTGCCCACACTCAGACTGTGATTCCATGGCACCCAGAACATGTATGACTGCTGACTGCTGCAATTCCCCCCACCCCGCCTCCTGCCACACCTGCTGGTGGCTTCCATCACACCACATCCAGGCCATCAGCCTCCCGTGGGACCAGCTGGCTGGGCAGGGTGTAGGAACACACACTCAGAGCCAGGCTGCAGGGGCTGATGGCCAGGTTGACTCAGGTTGCCAAGAAGCTACAGCCTCTTTTCCAAGACAGAACTTCAAAGTCTGCAAGATCCCTCACTGCTAAACGAATGGCAAATTCTCCTGACCACAGGGACCAGCAGACTGACTCCATCACAAACATCAGCCCACGTGCAACTTGCATATCTACAGATTTTCATAAATTCCCTCCAGATAAGGCTCACCTCCTCCTAGCTGTAAAACTATCCATATCAGTTTCCTCCAACTCTAATCTGCATCCTCTGACTTCCCTCTAATTTCTTCAATTCTTAACAAGCAAGAGCAGGAAACAAACCAAAGTTAACAGAACTGAAATACTGAGCAGCTTTCTGTCCAGAAGAGCAATCGTAGAGGGTTTCTTGCCTGCCAGGTTCCCTTGCAAGCTGGGTGCAGCCCAAGACTCCAGCACATCTGGTAATGGTGTCAACTTCACAACCCTCCCTAAAGAGCCTGCCCTGCTACGGCCAAAAATCCCAGCTACTAGAGGCCTCTGGTGCTCCTGAGACTTAAACTCCACAACTCAAAGGTCAGACTAAGCATGGTTGGGTGAATTACCACGGTTCCTTTCATTAGGTTCTTCTAAAGAAGTATTTCTGTGCACTGGAGGGACAGGAATCAGGATGCAGAGGAAAAGACCAGTTACACTGAGGTTTTAAAAGCAAGTTTTAGGACAAAAGCACATGATTTTTCATCTTTTCCTCCTGTCCTTGTCCAATGAGACCTGTAAGATGCTACACTATACTTTTTCACCCTATCAGCAGAGATCCCTTCATCAAAATCATCTCTTCATACAGCTGTGCTAAAGAGAAGCATGCGGACACACAACTGTAGATGCCCTAAGAACAGCTACAGCTTCCCTTGAGGCAAAAGTATAGCAGTGCAACAGTTGTCTCTGTGCCTTCCACATCACACAAACACATGCAGGCACTGACATTCTCATTACAGCTGTACTTCCCCGCAATGCCTCAAGTCCTAGCACTGGGATTCTTTTAGGATGTCCTTAATTCAGTTTTTTATTTCAGGGTGTACTGTACTTCAAAAGACTTCAAGACCAGTCCCAACACCACCATAAAACACACTCTGAGCGTTCTCAAATGTGACTTGATGGAAGAGAACTCAGTGTGACAAATATGTTCCTCCAATAGGCACAAGGACTCCTGAGGCAGCAAAGCAGACTGACGCAGTGTCTGAGGAACTGTTTAGAAACACACACTTCCTTTCAGCTTTCTGTAAAGCCAGTCTACTCTTTTGGTTAACTGGAAAGGAAATCTGCAACTTAAATAAAACTTATTGAGTTCTAAAGTAGATTTCAAGTCTGGAGTCAAGTAAACAGCAATTCAATGCTAAGACATTAAACAGTCAGTATGAAGTTAGGAGTTGGGAAGGAAGGAAAAATAAAATGGAGGATATCCCTATGCCACTGTGTAAAACTACACTGCACTCAGTTTTCTCTATTTGGGCACTTCCACCACCTTCACCTCAAAAAGTACAAGATGATCTAGGTCCCTGAACCACTTGATGAGCCAGTAACAATCTGGCCCTAGGAACAGCAGCCAAGAGCTTCCCCTGGACCATCCGACAGGGTAAACAGTTAACCATGTTATTAATTTTGTTGGTCCTCAATATATCCAGAGATAAGAGTGAAAAATATCTCCAACTG
Organism: Dromococcyx pavoninus; assembly: GCA_033558185.1. Taxonomy (NCBI): domain Eukaryota; kingdom Metazoa; phylum Chordata; class Aves; order Cuculiformes; family Neomorphidae; genus Dromococcyx; species Dromococcyx pavoninus. The sequence goes on from JAUMJL010000029.1 coordinate 10,618, forward strand.
CCTTCTGCTACTGCTGCACAATTTTCTTACCTTCACTTTCAGGGTCTTCGGCTCCATCCTCAATAGGCTCTTCTTCTGGACCATCCAATTCTAACATGATAGCCTGGTCTTTTAGTTCATCTGCTTCTTCAACAGCTTCTTTTAATGGTTTCACCTCAGATTTTTCAGAGGAGGAAAAAGCATGAGAATGCCTGAACGGTCTTCCAGCTCCATCATCTTCAGTAGTCTCACGATCTAGGTTTCCAAAACAGGAAAAAACATCACTGAAACAAGTATCATAGCCAAAATTTCAGAGCACTCGTAAGAACGAAACCCAACTTTCCATTCCTGCCACCTATTATATTCCTGTCTTCATGGACTGGCAGGTCAATACAGCCAGCTAGATAAGCTAAAGCACTGACTAAGCCTCAACATTTCCCTCTGCTACATATAGGTGTGCACAGGTCACACACACACACAAAAAAAAAGCACTTGCTAATGTGTAGAAGTTCCTGACATTTGAGTGAAATTTTTAATCTGAGCTCCTTTTAAACGGGCTTCCTTTAATAGGAATTTTTATTCCAAAATAAGGCTTATCAAAACCTTGGTGCAACACAAACACAGAAGATTCTGCAATTCAGAAAAGTAACTTGGGAGATCCCAGTTGCCAACACACTCGGAACCTCCCCAAGTTGTATCAATCTTTGCCTGATTCTGGAACTTCCACTAGTAAATTTTAATTAAAGACGCCTTCTGCAACTATATATTTCTAACACTATTGCCAATGCAATTTTGGTTTCCATTTAAGCAGAATTGAGTCTTTCAGCTTAAAATGCCGAAATTGATTTGGTATTTTTCTGGCATCTAGTCTAGATTCCAGAAAGCAAAGAGTCTCTCTCCCAGCACTGATGCCAATAATGCAGCCTGAGGTCTCCAGCACTAGAGATGTATAAGGGGTTGTCCTCACCAGATGCGGGAGAGTCTTGGTGTTCAACATTGCCTTCTGCTGTTCCCTCTTCGTCTGAAGAAGCCATTTCTGTTTCAACTCTGGCATCCTGGGCTACAGTTGTCTGCAATTCTGCTTTTTCATTCAGCCGCTTCTCCAAATGTCCAGAATATCCAGCATTTGCACGATGCTCTGCAGCCAAAATAGGAAGTTTTACCATCAAATCTCACCTACAGAAAAATCCCGATCAACCACCAGCACACAGCTGTACAACCACTAAAATTTACTCATGTTAAGTAAACTCAGCAAAAAGCTATAAATAAGGAAAGCAGATGCAGCTTCCTTTCAAAAGCTTACAGCTGAGAAATGCACTTTTCCCATGTTTGCTCTACAGCTGTGTACTTCAGGTGTCCATGTAAACAGAGCTCCTCCATATCTGCCACCTCCACTCTCTTCTCACTTTGGTGATTGTGTGAAAGATCAATTTGTTTTCCTGAAAATCTAAGAATGCCTAGAGTTTTTGCTCTGATACTCGTCCCCATTTCCTCAGCTTTTCTGAATAAATAACTTTGGAAGAGTCGGAGATACATTGCACCTAGCAGTGGTTGTACCCATCCCAGAAAGCACTCTAGCAGGCAGGATGAGGAGAAAAATGGACATGTGATTTGCATGTCTGCAAAAGCTTCAGCTACTAAAGTAGCGACTGAAGTACTGAAGAGTACTTAAGTACTCGTTTTCCTTACATACTAATTCTGTAGTCCCCAAGTCTGTTACCGTGCAGCTCAGAAACCTGCTCGGGCAATTATCTGGAGAAATCTTACTGGGAACTCTCATAGTACTGTCACTTGCTGGAGGGTTTGGAAATCCTGGCTGAGTGTAGAACTAGAAGCTCTAGAAGTGGATTTTTACCATCCTCTCCAGTGACTGCGAGTTTTCACACTCAAAAATACAAGTGTAAAGGTATTGGGAGCCCCAAGCTCCAGTGAAGGGGACAAGGAAACGTGGCAAAGGTGGTGCAAAAATCCAGTTATATCAATCTCACTAACCAACCACAGTATTGGGCTCCATACACCAAGGCAGGGCAAAATCCTGCCAGAAATAATTGTTAATTAGCTTTGTGGGGAGAAAACAAAAGTTCCACTCTACATTAAGACAGCCTAAGTTAGACAGGCACCAGTGAATCTCCCACATTATGGGTTCCCTGCTGGAATACAGTACTTCAACAGCAGAGTACCAGATACTACTGATACATTCAAATTTTAGTTTTTACCTGTTGCTAGCAGCACTACCTCCTGTAATTTGGTTACAACCTGCCAGCTGTCAGTGCTGCTTGCTCCTCTCCAGTTTCTGCACTGACAGATCAGAGAGCCATGTGTTTCCATTTCTTTGTTGAATCATTTCCTCCATGCTGCTCAAGGCTTTTCTTTTTAAACTTCTTATATTTCACTCCCACAGCACTTGTCTTTTTTCCAGGCTGAGCAGTCCTTATCTTTAGCCATTCAAGGTACAGAAACTGCTCCATATATTTGACTATCCTTAATGATAAAACCTTCTCTGCACCTTCTCTAGTTCCGGTAGATCTATTTAAGGAGGCAGAGGTTAGAACTGCACGAAGTATTCAAAAGGTGAGCAGGACAATCATATCTGTAGTGGCACAGTGACGTTTTGTCCTTTCACAAAAATATGAACATGTTCTTTGTTTTTGTGACATCCCTCAAGCTTTGAGCTGGTGTTCACAGAACTGTAACAATTCTGAGGTGACTTTCCTCAGTCTCAAGAGCCATGTCCCATTTAAACTTCACACTCCACAGGTGCACCCAAGTAAAACCACAGGAGGGAAAAAGAAGCAAGAGTATAGGATGCCAATCTTAAACAATTGTAAATTTAGAGATTCAGAATATCTGCTACCTTAATGAACTAGGTCTAAAAAACCTGCTTAAAATAAAAAACTATATTACCATAATAAAAAGGCAACATAACTAATTTCACTGATACATCTGGTACATGCAAGGAATTGCTTACAAGCACTGCAAGTTTAAAATTCTAACCACAAAACTGTTGGTGCTACAGACTGCTCAGTTTCCATACTGGCAAAAGGTAATAATTCATATGAAACTTTGGACATGTAAGCCTAGAAAGCTAAACCCACATGACAATGGTCTTCTCTCACTTCCAGACAGCTGAAGGAACAATGAGGAAGACTTAACCAGGACGCTAAACTGGAGTCTGGAAACGAAATTCAACAAAACATGGGAATTTGTGAGCACATGTAGCCAAAGCTTTATGCAATGGTTGGATAACACCTATCAACCTCAATATCTCTGCAGAGTTTTTACCATCTTATTTTAAGGCAAAAGGGTTCCAGAGAAAACAGAGAATGTGCGTGTGAAAGCAGCCAACTTGCATGACCTGCTATCTTCCAGAAACAAGGAGGTATTAAGGTCCAACCCACTAATGACAATCTTAATTATTTAAGAGAGGGCAACCTCCAAAGCCTTTGCCTTCAGAGACAGATGCTGGTTAGTATCCCAGAAAGATAATGGTCAACAGGGCTTAAATAAATACAGTAAAGCACTGAAATGTATACAAACAAAAAGAGTGAAAAGCCATATGCATTCCTTGCCAAGAGGGAGCTATTCATCTTCCCACAGGAAACATGAGCAGTACTATGCACCCACCAAAAAAATATGAACCTTTATTCCATTTCCAGTCACTGTGAATAAGGCAAATACTGACAAGGAAGCACATGAGCAAATCGCAGCCTACGCTTAGAAAACTTGTCTGGAAATGCTCCCAGTGGCTCTGACATGACTTGAATTAAACTGTCTCTGACATCCACTGCACAATAAACTTTATTTTAATCTGCAAGTCACCTGAAAAACTCTTGATTAAAGCACTCCATTCCCTTGCAACACTGAAACTGCTTCTTACCCACTCTGAAAATCTGTTCCACTTCATTTGCTGCATTAACCATCTCTTCTTTTGTATCGCTTACATCTAGGTCTTCAATTATACGGGACACAACTTCTCTCATAGACACGGTGAAAGACCTCCTAGGCTTTAGAGTGACTGGGGATCCCAAAGATTTACTTGGACTTCTGGATGGCAAAGAGGAGCTCCGTCTATTAACAGCTAGAAATTGAGAGCATTAATGTGCCCCAGCATCTTTTGAAACTTGCTCTTAGATTTCCCTGTAAGCAAAAACCAACCAAGCAGAGAGAGGGATACACACTCCACTACACTCCTCCTTTACTTGAAACAGTTTAGGGAGTTTGCATGGTATCTTAGGAACCAGTTGGAAAAGTCCTTGCAACTACTTTGCAGTTCACACTGAGGAGCAACACTGACATCAGTCACCACTGGTAAAACGGTAAAACCACATAAACATTGGCTTTTGACATTAATGCCTCACAAACTCCAGCATCTTTAAGGTGCGCTCTCACCCCCGGTCCTCTTCCTCCCATTTGATCCAGTCCCCTGTTCCACATCCCCCACACTTTGCTCCACATTATCTATTCATTTTCCCTAGAAATTCCTACCACTGGACTCTTCAGACAACTAACCTTTTCTGTTCATCTCTTCCTTTGTCCTTTCAAAACAACTTTTCCCATTTACAGGGAAATGAATGCAGGTGGAGAGATACCAGAGTAAAACAGGCAAATGACAGGACTTGCAAAGCATTGGTACAGAGCGACCAGGGAGGTGACTACCTCTGTCCAAGGGATTTTTAAGGCACTGGAGACAGCAAAGTGGTTAGCTGTGACACATAAATGGCCTTACCTGAGACTCCTTCTAACTCTTGTCTACAATTCCTATATGTTATCTTCTTATCTCACCATACTGATGGGTAATTTATAGCGTCTACTTCCAGACTCCCCAGTACAAGAGAGAGATGGACACGCTTGAGAGTGCAGCAAAGAGCCACAGCAACAGTTAAGGAGCTGGAGCATCTCTCCTAGGAGGACAGGCTGAAAGAGCTGGGACTATCCAAGCCTGGAGAAAAGAAGGCTCAGGAGAATCTCATTAATATATGCAAGTATGGAAGGGAGGGTGTAAAGTAGATGGAGATGGGCTCTTTCTTGTGAGAGTCCTAGTGCCAGGAGAAGCAGCAAAAGGTGCAGACTGGAAACCCAGGAGGCTCTGTCTGAATATAAGGAAACACTTTTTCACTGTGAGGGTTACTGAGCACTGGAACAGGTTGCCCAGAGTTTGCAGTGCCCATCCTTGGAGAGAGTCCTGGGCAACCTGCTCCAGGTAACCCTGCTCGAGCCGGGCATTGGAGAAGATGACCTCCAGAGGTCACTTCCTTCCTCAACCATTTTGTGATTTCAGATAATACCTAATAAGCACCAAGTCCTAACCCCTAGTACAGACTGCCAACCACCACCTCTTCTGAAACAGAAAGCTGTTCCATTGGGTTACTCTGCTGGGAATGATCTTGCGTACCTTCTTGCTGGTTTGCAGGTATTTTTGGAGATACATGAATCATATTGTCAACCTGCTCATGACCAATGATTAACTCCTCGGAATGTGTTTCGATCCTTTCCTCATTTGTATCCATATTGGATACCAGGCCCACCGGTCTTGCTTCTTCCTGAGCTGCATCAGAAATCTTGCTTCTCTGTGCTGAGGTTTCTGAATCTGATAGCTGTGGTTCAATAGCAGCAAGCTTATTTTGGCTCTGTTCATCAGACTGAGGCTGAAGGAAGAGCTCTGTGTTACTCAGTATAATTTCTGCATCACTTGTCAGCATGGTTGTTTGAGTCCCAGAAGCTGTTTGGGAGTCCACAAGATAGCTCTGTCCTGTTTAGAAAGTTTTAAAACACATTTTATGGGAAAAACTGTTCAGTTACAAGGACTTGCATAATGCAAAATTTAAGTCATTCAACCAAATTTCATTCATCCTCCACAGACTAAACACTGAAACTATATCACCAGATGCCAGCGCCCCTTTCTCTCTCAAACCATTTCCTCAGTACCCACAGTTATGAACACAATCCCAAACAATTCCTGTGGTATAAATCACCAAACTAGGTGGAGCACATATTTAAGTGCATAGAATCAAAGCAACTACAGATGCAGGGCCTCACTGTAATCTGGACTCCAAATTACACTGTAGCCTTTACATCATAAAATAGAGACCACCCTTCAGGAATTGCTTCTAAAAAATCATCTTATATAAAACCCTCCCTTCCAAAACAAAGGTAACAACATAAAAGAAACCTTTTCTCTTCAGCATGTTTTGTTCCACTCCACCTTCAAAAGCTTCCATGTCAATAGCTTTGCGATTTTTTGGCCTGCGGAATAAGCCTCTCTTTTCAATGGTGTCTGGTTGGATCAAGGAACCAAGAGACAAGCGAAGAGATCTGTAAAAACAGGAGGGAAGACATCATTTTCCAAATTTACACACTCCCCTTTCACTCTCAGATTACACACATGGTGCCACTAACAGTGAGGCATTTCACAAATCCTCAGCTAAGAGGAACTTAAAAAAAAAGATGCTTGAAGATTACATGCCAGTCTACTTTAAGCAAATAGTTTAATTTGATGGTACCACCTAACAGAGAGATACATATCACAGAGATAAGGGAACAGACCTGTTTTACAGCCTCCTACCTTGAGAGGGCTGCAACAAAAGTCAGGAATTTTAAAAACTTTAAATAACAAAAAAAGGGAAAACAAACATTTAAGTGTGAAGATTCCCTCTAGATGACAGCAGGGTGGTAGCAGGAATTCAGAACAAGTCTAGGCTGCTACTTAAGAGTCAGTATCCACAGCAAAGTACATATACCAACACACTGTTGGGGTTTTTTTTTTTGAGATGGGAGCTAAGATAGAAACACCCAAAGCATGGGAAAAGATGTATCTCAATGCACATATTTTGCATCTCAAAGAGACACCAAATCTCAGCTTCCTCCTGCCCCCTTCTCCAGGCAGCCCAATCAAAAAGAGGATTCAAACATTGAAGCACAGAATGCAGCTCTATGAATCCCTCTGCATGGAACCACAGGCAAGGGCTGCAGAGAGAAAGGTGAAATAAATTGCTAACCATGACTAGGATCATTAGCAAAGTACACGGGCAAGACAGGAAAAGAAGTGCTTTGACCTGCTAGAAGCCTTTAAAGTCCAAGAAAGCTGGACTGAAGATTGTGGTGAGTCAATTAACAGGCAAAGATATTCTAAGGTATATTGTGTACCGATCTATTGTTGGAAATACTAGAATGAAAGGAAAAAATGAATGGTCCTAATGAGCAAAAGGAGGAGCAATAGTAGCAATACAGGCCAGACCAGCCTGGGCATATAGTGCAGAGCCACAGCTTCTGAAAATCACATGGTAAGTGGTGTAACACCTTTAAATGCTATCACCTGTATGGGAGATGATTGTGTAATTATTAACACAGGTCTTAATCACGAACCCACATATCCGTACTGTTTTTCACAAGTACAGAGGTGAGAAACCAAAGTATATATAGTTAGGATAGACAGAAATTAAGGCATTTGAGTTTCAACTCACCGAGCCAAAGCAGTGCTGTCCCACGTTGGCTGAGCTAGAAAATTGTGACACAAATTGAAAAACTATAGCAGCTGAGAAATCACACTGTACACAAAAGGCTACAGAAATACCCCAGGGCATCCTTCTCTTCCTAGAGCCAGTTATGCTACAATCCTGAAAAGTCACAGCAAGCCCTTACCCCTCAAACACCAACGCATCTGGAAACTTTAGAAACACAAAGAGCTACTCTACAGACTGTTTGTGAAACTATAACTCAAGCCTGTTCCATTTAGAAAGTCCTAAAAACCCAAAAGGACATCTGGATTGCAGTGACATCATCGTGCTTGTACTAGAAAATACTACAGCACACTCCCTCTGCTTTTACAGAGCTGCCTGCATCTTATCATAATGTGTTCAGACCAGGTATCAGGCTAAAGCCAGACAAGTCCATTTTTTTACCAGAGGTGAGAGAGGGTGGCATCCAGCTCCAGACAGAAACACCCAAATATAGGCGTCTATGTACCCATTACAGTCAAGCACAATCAATCAAACATAGGTGTCTTACTTTAGGGTGAGCTGAATCACCCTCCATATTCCAGTGACACGTCTCCCCTAAACTTCAGGAGGCCTTCAATTACCTTGTGTACACACAGCATCTCTATAACTCAGAGCTGAAGTACAGGGGTCTGATGTGGAGCTGAATCCCACTCTCAAATTCTACTCCAATTTCTACTGCTAACAAGGTGTGCAAACCAAGGCAAGTTGTTTTACCTTTCTGTCTCTGTTAAACTACAACTAAAATGAAAGCTATATTTGCCAAATTTACAAATTTATATTTAAAGGGAAGATTTATTCCAATATAAAACTTTATTACTTTTATAAAATTATTATATGCTTTTTTCTGAAGCAAGAACTTTAACTTATTTGATATAATTGCAACTGGACATATGCAGGTTGTTGTAATTCCAAGTTTCTGAAATAGAGGGGAAGACAGCGACTTCTTCCTTCGGACATCCTTCAAAACTCAAAGAGCATCAAGTTGCAAAAAAAGTCAGCAAGTTATATACAGTCAGGGCAGAACCCGTACCTTGGTTCAAAAAGACTTATTTTAAATTTGACAGGCGGGGCTTTTACCTTCTCCACTATTCCTTTTGCAGGAGATACTGTAGTCTTGTTTCCAAACACACAACTGCCCACCTGTGAAATTACTAAGAACTGAACTGCAGTAGATGAAAATCAATCGACACTAAATGCGATGCTGAATGACATAATTTTTGAGAGCAGCCTTACTTTGGTTCTGGGGAAGACGTTTGTCTGCTGCTCTCTCAAATTCAGAGACGCTGAGTTTCTTTCTCTTCTTAGTCAAATGGAATACGGCAACGGATCTGTCCTCAGGAACAAGTTCTGGCAGTTGCATTTCCACCCTACCAATAAAAACCAAGCCTTAACAAAGGACTTCGGCTTCTCAGCTACCTCAGAAGCGTCTCTGCAACATCGATGAAAACCAAATCCCAATTATTTGTCCTTGCTGCAGCAGAAGTAAGGAACTAATGGGTGATTAGCTCAGCAAACACACGAGTACATCATTCCCTCCTACTAAATCAAAGTAAATCTCACCAAGTAAGCAAATTAAAACTTGTGTATTCAAAACAGCAAGGCTGAGAAAGTTCAGACCAGAGTAAAAGCTTGAACTTAGGACAAGCTCTACGGCTCTCTTCTAACACCACACAACACTAATAAGGTTTGTCAATCGTTACAACATAAATGAAAAAGCCATCTTCATGAAACAAGGTTTGTTAGGTACGTACACAGAACAGACACATAATATTGCAGTCAGGCCCTGGATCAGGATCAGAAAGGAAGTTTCCAAGTTGTTCTCTTTTACTGAGGGGTTCCAAGAACCCCTTTCATGGAGGTCACATCCCAGCAGTGAGCTGCTGTCAGCACCACACTGTTTTCTGTGGAACTAGAGCAGAGCATCCCTCCCGCAGCCAAGGGCCCGCATTCAGCACCCTTTGCTGCAACAAATGGGGTTTCAATACAGCAAGAATGGCAAGGTGATCACACTACAGGTCCCTCCCCCTCACAAAATACGTTCTCTAAAACTGAGAAGTGTAGCTAAGTTTCATTTCTTATCGTGAGCATAACATAAGCCCAAGCATTAGAATTAAAAGGCCTGCAATGGGGATCAAACATAAAGTAGGGAAAAAAGATTGCTCCTTTTTTGCATCTACCCTGGAAAACATTATTACAACAAAGGAAAGGAGTGCCTTCCCAAGCTCAAGAAAGTTCACATGAACTAAAGAAAGGCTATAGCAGCATTTAAAAATCAAACTAAAAGCTTTTAGAAAAATTTAAAGATGTTGTTAAAAAGTCTGTATCTGTTTAACTTCAACAGCTCGCTAAGGCATGGAACACAAAACCCTGCAAAGACCCAACCATCTGATCTTTTAATTTCAGATAGCTGATGAGAAGCACATTCAGGCATGTTAAAGAATCACACAAGTAAAACTGAGAAGGAACTAAAATAATATTGTTCATCTTTTGTAACTAAAACAAAACCAAGCTACCACACTTACTCAGATTTCTCTTCCTCTATTAAAATAAACCCAGAAATATGGAAGTTGACCTAATATTTTAGATGACCTGTTTAAGGTTGCTTATAGCCAAAGCAAAAAGTTTAGCTATAAAGACAGGAAATCACCTCCAAGCTGCTCTACAGGAGGGAGTAACCCCTAGCAGCCCAGAACAACCAAGAAGCAGGAACACCATAAAAAATGACTGCTGCACCTGCATTGTTAGCATAAGGCACAGCAGTCACTCATTACATCTCAGCACACAGCCAGTAGTCTCAGGAAGATCCAAGAACTTTTATTTTAGCATCTGTTTCCAAAAACTAAGAAAAGTAGGCTTCCATCAGGAGACGTACTGTATACACCACTTCTGTGCAAAACCATATTAGAAGTATCCATGTAAGAAAAGGAACTAGGCACAAATCTGCAGTCTTTACCACTTAAACCCCTGGCCTCAGTGATTCCTGTGTAATTTTTAAAGCTGGAGAGACTATTTCTGAAAATCCCACCTGAAAGAATGCAACTGAGATCCCTGAAACAGAAGTAAAGAAATCCCACACCCCTATCTCATGATAAGAACTACAGCTGTAACCAGTACTGTAAAAAATAAAAACTAAAATTAAAAATACTACTTACGTGTTGGAAACCCTCTTAGATGGGAGTTCCAATCGAGCATCTTCTGTTTCTTCATCTTTAGATAACTGAGGTGCTAGAGGTGAAACTTGTGGCTCTGTCAAAACCCAAAAACATTTCCTTTCCACAATTCAATCCAGCAAGGAAGCCAATACAGCAGAGCGTCAGATATATGCTACATTCTGTAAATTACATTTGTTAAAGGGTTAAAACAAAGGCAAAAACTATTTGATTCCGCTCCTAGGAAGGCTGGCAGGGACAACAACAAAGCCAAGAGTGGCAAACAGTACGTGAAAGCACTGCAGCAGAGCTGAGCCCGGCAACAACAGGTGCCCCTCTGATTTACACACGATCTTGCAGCTATGGGCAGCACAAAGACTACCTACTTGCACACCAGGACAAGAAGGACAAGTAGGGAAGACTTTCAAGAGCATAAGGCCTGGTCTGTATCATATGATCATGCTCGATTTCTTCTCTTTTACACAAATAGGTCATACAATGGCCTGGATTGCTGTTCCATGTAACAAGGCAAGAATAACACACTCAAGAATACCTCTGGTCCTCAGCTACACCAAAACATTAGCCTTCTGGTTTGCTTTCCTAAAAAGAGATACTCACGAGTCCGGATGATCCTCCTGAGCATAACCCGTGGTGAATCATTATCAAGCTCGGGGAACAGAGCTGCTCTCCGCTTAAGCAAGGTGCTTCTGCCAGAATCATTCTCATTTCCTGACTTAGATAAGGTCTAAAGAGACGGATCAGAGGTATGCAATTTAAAAATCGTATTTTCATCAGTAGAAGTAACTTTTAGTAACAAAAGCATTTGTCATCTGTCCTCTAATAAAAATCTAAGCTAGCTAACACAAAACATTTTGCAGATTCCCACAAATAAATAGTGTGCATTCGCTTTCTAACAATGCTGGCACATCATTCCTGGACAGAAAGCAATTCACAGCATCTGTCAAGGCACGACCCTCATCGCAGAGAAAAGGCAGAGGGACTCACGTCCTTCGTCCCTCACAGCCCTGACCTAAAACAACCCGAAGAGGGGGGAAAAAAAAAAGGAAAAACATAAGCCAGGTGGCAAGCCGTAATGACCTTGGCTATACGATGAGCGTGAAATTCAGGGGTCACAGCCCATTTCCCACATTTATAGGCAAACAAGGGCAAGGAAGCACACTTGGCTGCCCAGTCCTGTTTCCAAGGGCCCTGCTTCTCCCTCGTCCCAGGTGGAAGCGAGAGGCTGGGTGGGGAAGAGGGTGTGAGGGAGGGAGGGAGGGAGCGGGGCAGGGGCGAGGGGGGGGGAGAGGGGGCAAGTGGGGGTGAGAGAGAGGGGAGAAAGGGGGGGAGGGGGGGGAGAGAGAGGGCGGAAGGCGGGGGGAGGGAGAGAGGGCGGGAGAGAGAGAGACGGCGGGAGGGAGACAGAGCCGGGGGGGGATGAAGGAGCGGCACCAGGCGGGCCCCCGCGGGACGGCGTGCACCAGCAGCGCTCCTCGCTGCTCCCCTCCCCTCCCGGCACCCACCTTGCCAGCACCCCGCGCTAGGTGCGTGCGGGAGCGCGGGACGCTGCGGCGGGCCCCAGTGCGGCTGTCAGCCATGGCGGGCAACGGCCGCCACGCCTCGCGAGATGCCGCGCGCGGCGCCCCACGGGAGAGGCGGGAGGGCGCGAGGCGGGGCGGGCGGTTCCGGCAGTTCCGGCGCAGTGCATTGTGGCCTGCGTAGTTCCGGTCGAGCGGCAGCGGGCGGCGAGCGGTGAGAGGCCGCGGTTGGCCTTGTGGGAGCTGTAGTCCGACCGGGGGGCCCCCCGCGGGCGTGCGGGGCCCCACCGGGAGGCGCCCCCGCCATGCCGGGCTTCACCTGCTGCGTGCCGGGCTGCTACAACAACTCGCACCGCGACAAGGCGCTGCACTTCTACACCTTCCCCAAGGACGAGGAGCTGCGGCGGCTCTGGCTCAAGAACGTGTCCCGCGCGGGCGTCAGCGGTTGCTTTAGCACCTTCCAGCCCACCACGGGCCACCGAGTCTGCAGCGAGCACTTCCAGGGCGGCCGAAAGTCCTACCTGGTGCGGGTCCCCACCATCTTCCCGCTGCGCGGCGTCAACGAGCGGAAGGCGCAGCGGGCCGCCCGCCGCCCCCGCCCCGCCGCCGCCGCCCCCGCCGCCGCCGTGCCGCAGGCCGCACCGCCCCCCGCAGACAACGGCGGGGCTCCCGCGGCGAGCGCGGGTGAAGACGTGAAGCCCATCGACCTGACGGTGCAGGTGGAGCTCGGGCCCGGGGCGAGCGGCGGGGCTGGGCCCGAGCCCGTGAGGCTGCCGGGGGCGGGCGAGGAGGGCCCGCTGGAGGGCGGCCCCCCCGACCACTCGTACTCGCTGTCGTCGGGCACCACGTCGGAGGAGCTGCTGAGGAAGCTGAACGAGCAGCGCGACATCATCGCGCTGCTGGAGGTGAAGATGAAGGAGATGAAGGGCAGCATTCGCCGCCTGCGCCTGGCCGAGGCCCAGCTCCGCGAGGAGATCCGAGAGAAGGACCGGCTGCTCCACGCCGCCAGCGCCGGCACCCGCAAGCGCCACGGTCTCTGAGGGCCGCGGGGCCCGGCCCGGGGCTCCCCTGCCACCCCTGCTGCGGGACGTGGCCCCACAGCCCCTGCCGAAGCAGGCCCTGCGCCTTCAGCTTCCCCTACCCGGGCCAGACAGCCGCTGTCAGCTTGATACCGAGCCCCGTTATCCATCCGGCACCACCCCAGAGCCAGGCTGCGGGTGCCCAACAGCATCCGCTCTGCGCCGGGCCCCTCAGCACCCTCTCTGTGATAGCACTTGGTGCAGACGGGACCCCCGTGTCACCACGAAGCGGATGCAGGGTATCAGTTTTCAGCAAATAAACTCGCTCTGAGCTAAGTGAGGTAGCAGCAACACTACCCCTGGAGAAGGCGTGTCTGACAGCGTGCTGGCGCTGTGCACTTCATAGGATCAAACAGTGATGTTGTCTGTGGCCTCGCTTAGCAGAGGCAGGAGGAAAGCTTTAGAAACCCTCTCAGGGTGATGTGTTTCTTCAGTAAATTACTGATGCCGTGACAGACTGCTGTTTGTAGCGTGAAAGAATCCCCAGATTAAGGAGTGCTCTTGTACTACATAGTTTTTGCTTTCTTCACAGTACATACATATTCGTTACGAATGTCTTGATGCGCTCAACACTAGTGTAAGGATTACAATCTGGTGCAAAGCACCTGGTGGCATTTGATGGCTGTAGTCTATCTCATTGGCTTAAGAACTCCCTGTAATGAAACAGAGGCTTTGTAACACATCAGAATTTAAATCCTTGGCTTTCGTTCAGAGAACCAGGATGAAACGGAAATGAAGCAAGTTTATCTGCAGTAAGTTTATCTGCAGTGGTTGCAAACCCTTGCTGTCTAATCCTGAACTAGTTGGCATGACTAATAACCTGTACATTAGGCAAGACCTTACTGAAACGTGCTTGCGTGTTCTAAACCAAGATTTAAGAGTATTGTAACAAATCTATGTGGAATGACTGTGTCGTTTCTGTCTCTAGCTGGCAGTAGTCCTCTCACTTTTTCAGCAACAGGAAACCAAATCAACATTGGCTAGAAAGACGGGGAAGTGAGGGTAGCAAGGCTACTGAATGTGTACTTCCAGGTTAGCTGGTGGAACCGATACCTTAGTGCTGAGGAAGAGAAGGGTATCTGGTGCACCTGCATATCTCTGTGGCAATGCATGCTTAGGGATACGGCTTCGATAGCAATGGATGTTGAAAACAAAAGGCAGTTCACCACAGTGTGCCCGTAATTACATTCAAGGGAGGAATGCCCAGGTGTCTTCTGGGTCTGTAAGGTCCTTCTGGAATCAGAGTGCATTATGCTCGGTAGATCAGGATGTCAGTTTTACTAAATTTTATAGAAGTATTTTCTAAATATAAAAATTATCTTTAGTTTGAAAACGTCGCAACCTTTGTAATGGTGGCTCATGTCACTTGACAACTCTCTGTTTTGATACTCTGTATGACAGAACAAAAGGGCACAGTGGGATTTGGTAGCTGAAGGTTGATCTGTTGATCTTGTAGCCCATTCAGCTAACGGCAGTTGTTGCAGCCTGCTATGTGATGCATGGGTCATGTTTCTGTTAACACGTGTACTGAGTTGGATGGTCAACCGTAGGGATACTACAGGTCTATTCATGTACTAAGTATTTCCATTATTTGATTTTAATTTATTTTCTCCAATTTGATATGTAGCTCTTAACTTCAGCTCCATGGTAAACTGATTTTCCTGTGAGTCAAGCAAGCAGCGGTGTTTTTGTTTGGTTGTTTTGTTGGTTTTTTTGTAGGGAAAGCAGATACCTGCTACGCCATCTGATTTAAACGTATGTAATTGGTCCAGCAGATCTATATCCTCTCATCAAGACAATAGGCAGCACAACGTCTCTCCTTGCAAACGAGACCGGTCGTGCGTCCTAGCTTCTTGAGAACATGTGTGTCGTAACAGTCATGGTACTTTTTCTACCATTGGAATGCACTTCAGGATGTTCAGCCATTCGGCCTGCTGGACTGGTTAACTGCTGGACTCTGACTTCTCCAGGTTACACTGAGGTGCTAACATGCTTAATTTTAATAAAGTATATTTTGTTTTGTTATGTTTCCTGTTTCCATGCTGTACATATGTATTTCTAAAAGGTTAGTGGCTGTAATATGGCTTCTCTTTTGCAACAGCTTTGTATTCTTCATGAACTCCACAGCTGCAATAGCTTCAATATCTTTTATGTTCCTGTAGAGTGAGAAAGAGGAGTTTGAGGTCTGGTTGGTGCTTTACATGCCTGCCTGCACAGGGGTTAGAGCTGTTTTGAGGAGCAAATAGCTGTCAAGACAGAGCTGCTCTCTAAACCGATGGGATTGGGTCAGCGAGCGCCAGGTTTCTGCACAGTGTTTCATGAGAGACAGCACAACCCTCCCAGTTGTGCGTGGTGGAGGAAGGAGGAGGCACAGCCTCCCTACAACCTGCCTAGCACAGGGAAGATCTCACAGCGTATAGTATTTTTGAATTTGTAATTCCACTCCCCAAACTCCCTAATTTCACTTTGTTTTAGAGCTATTAAACAGTTTTAAATGGAAAAAAATTTCAGCAGTGCCTCAAACATCACGCTTTTGAGTTGAACTGTGAATATTAAATGAAGCTGCATGACAAAAGCAAACACTTTTCTTTATGCACACTTTTCCCTATTTGCTGCTAAATTAAGGAAAGTGGAAATGGTACCAGCAGTGAATCAAGGCTAATTCTGTAGGGAGGCATTTTAACCTGTTAACAACTAAATTACCTTACTGCTCCACGCAAATGATATTTCTTCCATTTCAACTCATCACCTTTCTGCATCTGGTATTCTAATTTAGCCTGTACCCTCGCGGTATTTTACTTCTACCAGCATAACTGTCTTTCATTGCTACTTTACTATGTGTGTATATTTTCAAAAGTTAGAGCTAGAAAAAGACTTGGAGAATGTTTATTTAAAATGGCTTTTATTGTTCTAAGGAAAAATCTTCATATCATCTTCATAACAATCACCCCTAGACATTAATGGTAACTCCCTTTTTGGATTCTGTACCTGGTTTTTTTCTGTAGTAGTAAGGCAGGCTTTAAACCAGAGGGTTAATAGTTTTGTTCTTACTTAAGATGATGCATTCTTGCTCAACATCCTCAAGCTGTAGAGTTCAAACACTAAGCAAGTCATGTATTCCCTGTATCCAGTGTTGCAGTTCATCTCCTGGTTCATCTTTCCACAAGAAATCTAGAAATGCAACTCCATCTGCAGCACATGCGGCTACGTAATTCTAAAATCTTGACAACATGGATGAGAATTGCACAGCCTGCCTATAACAGGGAGAGCTGCTAGTCAGGCTGTCAGCTGGCTGATGGGTTTTTTTATATCTGTAGGGTTTCTGGCTGCCCCTTGTTTTGCCAGACCTGCTGCCTAGGCTTCCCGGTGATGCCATTCTTAACCTCTGCTAAAAAACAATGAATCAGCATCATTCAGCTGCCGCCCAGTCTGTTCTCACTTCAAAGGACTGATTGTTTCCTGCAGAAATATTACAGTTCAGATAGACGTGCTGGGGCAGCCTGGAGACCAGACGGGCAACTGCAGGGCACCAGCCACACCTGTGCCAGTCCCACAACTCATCTGGGAATCACTCATGCAGGAAGAGGACAAAAATGATGTGCTATTGTGTGTGTGGAGATTTCCGCCTGCTGACAGAACTTTGCTGCCACTCTTCTGTCTATGTACTTTTGGATGGAATATGATTTAAGAATGGCTCTTACACAAGCAAAACATTCCTAAACTAAATATTAGTAGGAAATATTCCTTCATGGAAAAGGTTTTGAGGCACTGGCAGAGCCTGTGGGGGAGTTTCCATCCCTGGAGGTGTTTAAAAGCTCAGTGGATGAGGTGCTCAGAGATGGTTTAATATCAGACAGGGATGGCTGGACTCGATGATCTGAAAGGTCTTTTCCAACAACATGGTTTTGTGAAACCCCAGCTACCTCCTCCTCAAGAGGCCCCATTCAACCCTCACCACCTCATTTGTTTCTCCTCCCAAATCGCATAGCAATTCCCCCCTCACAGAAACCAAAACTACACTGCATGGAGAGGGGCTTCTTGTGCCAAGGGCCCCAAAACTCCTGCTGATGTTGCCCAAGGAAGTTAGAGATGCCCCGTCCCTGGAGGTGTTCAAGGCCAGGCTGGATGGGGCCTTGAGCAGCCTGACCCAACAGGAGGTGTCCCTGCCCATGGCAGGGGAATTCGAGCTGGGTGGGCTTTGAGGTCCCCTCCAATCTGTGATTCTACGCAAACTGAACCCAGGACGTGAGGACAGGGGCACCGTCACCTCCCTGCTCCTACTGGCCGCACCATTCCTGACCCAAGCCAGCAGTCCCAACGGCCGGTGTGGCTCCGGTGCCCTGCCACTATCCCACAGTGCCCCGCGGCACGGCTCGCGGGGGGCAGCGCCGCGCGGGCCGCTTCCCTTCATTCAAATGAGCCCCTGCGCCGCGGGAGTCGCCGGGAGTTGTAGTCCCGAGCGCCGCTCTGGCCCGCTCCGCTCCGGCCAACGGGACTACACCTCCCGTCGTGCCTCGGGCCGGGGCCGCCGGGGCGGGGCTGGGCGGGGCGGGGAGCGCGGGCGAGAAAGGCCGAGGGGTCCGCGCCGCGCTCGGGGCTGCCGCCGCCGCCGCCATAGTGGGAGACGCGGGGTGAGTGCGGGGGGCGGTGCGGGAGCGGGCCCACCAGCTCGCCCTGCCGCGGGGCGCCGCCGCCACCGGGGCTGCTCTGACCTTCCCCGTCTTTGGGGTGGCGGCCGCGCTACCGGCTGGGGGAGCTGCGCCGCGGGCTGCGCCCGGGGCCCCGCGTGTGGGCGGGCGGGAGGCCCCGGTGTGGGCAGAGCGCGGGTGTCCGGGGAATCCCGGCGAGGCCTGCGCTGCGGAGCCCCCGGGGCTCCGAGGCCCTGCCCCGGGCGGGTGCCGGGCGAGGTCTCGGAGCCGCCTGCCGGGCCGTGGTTCGTACAGCAAGACGGTGCCGGTGTTCGTGCTGCCGCCCCGCCCGAGCCGTGTCTCGGGACTGAGAGTGCTCGCATGGGGCTGGAACGCCGTGTCAGGCGGGAACCGAGGGGTCTGCCCTGCCTTGGAGCGCATGTGCTCCGTGAGTGCTGTGCCCGCTGCTCCCCTCCCAGTCGCCAGTTACTGCTGGCATTCTGTAAGAGATCATTTTCCTTCCCGTTATGTATCTGTTGTTATCTTTCAGCTTTAAGAACAATCAAAGCATGCAAAAAATTACAGTAGCAGGAGCGAAAGTCCTCCGAATCACCGGTTTCTGCGGGGATTCTAAAAGAGATAATTTCTCTTCCCCCGTGTCTCTCTTCCACCTATGTTTTCAGCTTTAAGAACAATTATAGCCTGCAAAAAATTACAGTAGCAGGACTGTAAGTTGCATTTCGGCAACATGAGAACTTTCTGAAGACATTAAGTCGCAAAGACTCTCTTCTCACTGTTCAGATAGAGCTCCTTGTCTAATGCAGGCTACAGCAGTTGGGTCACGTTTGAAGTCCATCGCCTCCCGTGTAAGTGTGTATTTTGGGAGTTGGTTTCATGGTGTGCATGTTGCATTGCAGTTGAATAGGAACAAAGCCTGGGTAAATTGTAGAATCATAGAATGGTTTAGGTTGGAAGGAGCCTTAAAGCTCATCCAGTTCAAAGCCCCGGGCATCTCCCACTGGGTCAGGTTGCTCAAAGCCCCATCCTGGCCTTGAACACCTCCAGGGAGGGGGCATCCACTGCTTGGGTAGCATGTGCCAATGCGTCACTAATATCTAACCTAAATCTCCCCTCTTTTGGCTTAAAACCGTTCCCCCTCATCCTGTCCTTGCATTCCCTGTTGAAGAGCCCCTCCTGAGCTTTCCTGGAGCCCCTTTGAGTACTGGAAGGCTGCTATAAGGTTTTCCTGGAGCCTTCTCTGCTCTACGAGTGGGTGAATGCTTGGGTAGGCATTGTGTGCAGATTTGCTGTTGGAACTTGGGCTGATTCAGCAATCAGATCTGTTGATAGATATTTGATTTTTCTTTCTCTGGGCAGATTTGTGCTCAAGCAATGCTTTCTCTCTGTGACTGTGCTCTGACTTTTAAATTTTCTTTTAGCAGCAACAAAAATAGACATTTCATAAATCTCTGCATAGAAGTAGAGAAACTACGGTGTATAATACCATTGTTAGTGTAACACGTTGTCTCACTTGAAGTACAGCGAGGTTTTGGCTCACTTCTGGACTATTTAACTATTTTCTCACTGTGGTCCTAATTATTATTTCATGTTCTTCCCTAGAAGATTGCAGGTTATTTGGCAGATGATTTGAAATATATTTAACATCTGTCTTTGTTCAGCTCTTTAAAAAAATGCGAATGGTAACAACTTTCTGTGGCCCTGTCTGCTGGGATTTCTGTTCTCTCTGTCATTAATAATAGGATTGTCTAGTTAATGGTGGTGTGGGGTATGTTCTGTGTGAGAATTGTAGTATATACCAATAGTTGGTGACATTGGCAAGCATTATTCATTTCAGTTGTTCTAAAACTCCTAAATGTTGTGACTTTACAGACAGTTTTGATGCTTCTATTTGTGCACAGCCAGTTGGTGTGCTTACATAGCATGTTTCTGGAAGCAGGACTGTTGGGTGTTGCAGGGGGGGGAAGGAAGCAAAGTGTGAGAGAAAATGTGCTGTTTGGGAAGTGTAAGAAAGAGAGATTCTATAGGAAATTTTGTTGATGCTTTCTTTTTCAGGCATTCTGTGAATATTTGGAGCTGATACTGATTGTGGTGGGGAGGTGAGGTAGAACAAACCTTTCTTATGCACTCAAAATCTTGTGGATCAGAAAGCATGTTAGAGAAAGAAATCCCATATTTTGAATGCTGCCGATCAATAATAGAGGAATGCTGTGACTAAACATAAAATTGTGAGGTAATAAAATGCACAACACCAATGTTACCTTGGTCCTCTTGCATTTAGCACTGCACCAAGGAACCTAGAGTTACTTTTTCAGGGGTGGCTATCTTTGTGCTGTCTAATTCAGGATTGTTATGTACACAACTGGCTACTTGGCCAAACATACAACAGTGATGGTTTTCAAATGTACCAAACTTCAGTTGTGAAGGAACCTGGTTAAGTTTCACATATCAATTTGATAGAGAAAACCAGATTTTTCCTAAAATATGGTACTTTTGCTTCTATAACTTAAAAATCAGTTCCTAATTTTCACTTAACCTGAAACAGCTTTGGTGATAGAGACAGACAGGTAGTCATACCTTGTATTCTGCTGTTTATTGGAAATTAAATGTTATGTTACTGTGGCTATAAGGTAAAGAAAAAAGTGGTGCAGCAGTTCTCCTCTCCCGTTGCCTCCTCTGATAGCCCGTTGCCTCCTCTGATACTTTAAAATTGAGCTGTCTTGGGTTCATCCTGAGGAAAAGGAATGTGACATCAGCCTTATAAAATTGAATTCAGTTTTTGGATTGCAGCAAGAATACCGTGGAAAAAATGGCAGGTGTGACTATTTCCTAACAACTGAACATTATGTCTTCCTGTCCAATTATATGTAATATGTTGTAATCATATGTCTGTATATTTGGAAAACATCTCAGCTGATTCTCTGTGACTCTTTTGGGTTGTCCAGTTGCAGGCAGGATGAGCATCAAGCTGTATGCACAGTGAAAGCTTCTCCGGAGTCCTCCCTGTGTGTTTTATTTAAAAGAGGCCTTGTACTCACTGACATCTGTACCCAAAAAATATACTTCAGGTTGACATAAATCCTGCATTAATCTGTTTTAGTGAAGTTGGAGTAGAGGAATAAAAAGACTGAGAAAGGGAAAGTAAATTTATTTTCCATATTTTTCACAAGGAGGAAGTCTGCACCTTGTTACTCTTCCCTTTTTCCCTTTCCACCCTTCCACTGTTCACATACCTAGACATAATTATTTTTAGATCTGAAAGCATATTTAGAACAATGTAATTTCTTGCAAGGCGCAGCCCATAGCAAACTAGGTGAAGATCTCTGAAATCAATAATTTCTGATTGGCCTGGACTAGTAATTTTCAAATTGTTAACCTCCATGGATCAGTCTGCTATGGTGGAGGTGATAGTGATTATATCCAAGAGAAGCACTTCTTTCTTACAGCCTCTGAATGTAGGAATTTGTGCCTCAGCAGGAAATTTTGTAGGTTTTCAAAAGGAGAAAAATTAACAACTAAGATGGGATTTCTCAGAAAGAGATATGGTGTGTTTGAGATAAATTACTGATGTGTGATGTCCCTGATTAAGTTCCAGTGTTTCATTGTTCCTTTGTTAATGTGTGTTCTGTCTGTCCTGGGCCTGGTTAGCCTAGAGAAGAGAAGGCTTGACTGGGGCATAATTGTAGCCTCCAGTAGCTGCCAGGACTGTATTGGGAGCATGGGGCCAGTGAGGACAGGAGATGTAAATTGGAACAGAAGGAATTCTGGTTGAATGTGGGGGAGCTGCCCTCTGTGGTCAAGCACTGGAAGAGGTTGCCCACAGAGATACGTGTCAGAGCTTTTTGAGATCAAAGCGGATAAAGGTGTGGGCAACCAGGTCTGGTCCCGTTGCTGGCTCTGCTTTAGGCTGGAGCCTGAATTACTCTGAGAATCTGCATAAATCTGCACAGTTTGTTCTGTTGGGAGGGCATGACTTTGCTAGGGGAAGATGGTTTATTAAATGTTTCTTGGTGTAGTTGGATAGGTCATCTGTTCGAGAGAATATTAACTGGTCATGTGATGCTGGTTCCATTGTGTTCCTAGAAAGTGTGTGTGAGAGAGCTCCTATCTTTAAGTTTTAGTGGCAATAAAAAAAAAATCGAAGGAAAAATCATCCGAAACCTGTTTGTTGTGTAGATTTTTTTTTTAACTGCAGACTAAAGACTGCTCACACTTTTTAATGTAAGCAGTCAAAAATACCTGGATGGTAGAAATTGCCTGAATAACAGGAACTGAAACTGCTGAGAGCTCCTTTGCTGTCCTTCTTTACTACTGATTAACAAGAGTAAATAGTGCAGCAAATGATAGTCTGAACCATGTTTGTCATGGATTCACATGCATCCCTGGACCAACAGCACTGATTTAAAGGGGTCCTTGGTGCTCTCTTGTAACACTGATTTTCAAATCTTCCAGAAAACAAGCTTGAATTCCATCTGAAGAAATTTTAACTTCGGTGCAATGGTGTGTAGAGCCAGCTTTAATATCCAGGAAGCCTGTTTTATTTATGCCCTTATGGAATAAGTGTAGTCATAACTGCCTAGTAGATGGCATTTTTTTCTCCATTAGCATGTTACAATATATTGATTTGAGGTTTTTCCCTCTTTAAATTCAGTGTTTTCTTTCTTGGTGTTCTACAGACCAGAAAGTCTTCCCTGAGCTTATTTGCCTGTGATGGTTGTTCATTGATTCTTTGACTCCTGCTTGCTTTTTAAATGTGGCAATCCCTGTGAGACCACCTTTGTTTTCTTTAGCAATTTACATTATGTTTTTCTATTGCCTGTACTGGTTTTTGTTGAAGTTTTCAGAAAATACAGTATTTTTATAGAGGTACAGGTCTGCCATGCTTAACATCAAAAAGACTTATATTGTTTTTAATTGATAGCAGTAAGCTTACATATGTCCAGGTCTGATAAGGCAATAAACATAGCTGCTGTTTGGAACAATTATTTGGTCTTTCCTCATGCTGCAGAGATGTGATGGTAGCCCACCCACTCCAAATGCTGCAGGTGCTTAGGTGTTTCAGGAGAACTGATCTCTGTCTGTTGGCAGACAACTCTTTCTACTTTTGCCAAGTTAGAAAGGTGACTTTTCCTTGAGTTCCACCTCTGAGTAGCTTTGTGCATGAGCAGAAAGATGGACTTTGCGCTGCAGCATGCTGTCAGAGAATCATCTCTAGGTGGTTTCATGGTTTCTTGTTCAAGGAAGCAATGGGAAGAGTTTTCAGCTGGAGTTTTTGCAGAAATTTTTTTTTAAAGGATATTAGGAGTTGTGGGCAGTCTTGGTATGTTCCTGCTGATCTCATGCACAGAGTTAAGGCAGAGAAGGAAGAGGGATGAGTGTAGCTAGAAACATCTAAGCTGTGACAGGCAATGGGAAAGATTCTGAGTTTCTGGATTTTGTGCGCAGAATATATGTTGCCTGAGACGAGTGGTCTAATTCAAGGTCACTTGTGCCCTTATGAAGGCTCCTTTCTCTATTTCATGCCTTTTCTGCCTCCTTGGTGTTCCTGCTGTCTGGGTTGTGCAGCTTCACATCACGCTGCTGCCATTTGCCATCTTCTGTGCCAAAGAAGATGAGAGAGACCTTAATTCAGGCAGTTGTCTCCCTTCTAGGTGAGCCCGTCTGGTGGCACAGGACACAGCTAGCTGGAGGACCCTGTGGGGAGAGGGGGGAGACAGGCTTTGGGATATGGTATAGCCTTGAACCATTTGGCAAGGCTGAGCAGCAGCAGCAGAAGCTCTGGGTGATATAGGCTGTGTGGGCTGGGCTGCTGGAAGTGGGGGCCTGTGGAAGCTCTATGGATGTGGAGTCTGGCTGCATATAGGAAAACCTGATGCCGGGGGTACTGGGAACTCCTACGTGGTTTAGGGTATGAATTCCCTCTCCTGTGCTCTGGGATGCTGAACACAGGAGCTTTGCTGTGTGTTCAGGGATGCTGTCTACCGCAAGGCGTTGTGCAGCAGTAGCACTGCCGGGACGAAGGTGCTTGGGTACCATGGTGCCATGTGGAATGAGAGCTGTGGGAAGCATAGAATGATTTGGGTTGGAAAGGGCCTCAGAGCCCATCGAGTTCCAACCCACCTGCCATGGGCAGGGACACATCCTACTGGATCAGGGTGCTCAGAGCCCCATCCAGCCTGACCTTGAACACCTCTAGGCATGGGGGCATCCCCAGCTTGTCTAGGCAACCTGTGCCAGGGCCTCACTACCCTCACAGGAAAAGATTTCTTCCTAATATCTAATCTAAATCTACCTTCGTTCAGCTTGAAACAGAATGGTGAGAGAAGTGTGAAGGACAGGAGTTTACATTTGAGGATGTGTCAGTGTGTGGTCTGGCAAAGGTGTTGGAAAATTCGATTTAGATGTCACGGAGAAGTCCCCTGTGGAGCAGTGATGCAGGTTCTGCAGTATTGGCATATACCTGTTGGAGAGAGAGCTGCTGGCAGTTGCAGCTTTTGTGCACTGTATTGGGTTTCAGCATGGGCACTGACTGCTGAGTGGTATTTGAGGTGAGGATAAATTCTGTAATAGGAGCAGATTCAAAGAAATAGAGTAAGTAATGTGAGTTGAAGTATTCCACTCCATGCTGATAGCCCAGCTTTGCTGCTGTGCTTCTGCAAAGCAGCTGTTACTCAGATGGACCGTGCTGTTCTGAAGTGAATGTGATGAGGCAGGTTTGGTCTGAAGTGACAAAGGAAAGAAAACTAATTACTTAGCTTAAGGAAACTGTCTCTTCTTCTGTGGGGAATTAAGGTGCAATATCCTAATACACTTATGCAGTGCTACCTTTCAGCAGGTGACTTCAAAAGGATAGGTGAACCACATGATATTTGCTTTCTAGTTTACTGGAGCTTCTGTTGTCTGGCTTAATATTAAGTACATGTTCTTGTCTCTGTAACCAGACTTTGAGCAAACCATGGATAGATTTGGCCGGATGGCTGAGGGACATTTTTGTTGTGTTTGAGAGCATCAGAACAGTGCACTTTTCCTAGCTTTGGATAGATCTTAAAAGCCTTTTATATTACATTCACCTCATTAAGACAGCCTGATAAATGAGTAAATGCAATCTTAAATGGACTGTATTTCATTGAAAGGGACTGGGCTTGATGACATACAAGATCAGTCCTATCTTGTTTTTCTTTAGGTACATCTCTAAGCTTCTTATGTCTGTGACAGGCAGAAAACGTAAGACAGTGTGGAGGAAAAGGTGACAAATCAGAAAAGGAAAATAAAATACCTTTCCAGGGAAAGAGTGTTTAGGAAAACCATATGTGAATGGCTCAGGTGGGAAAAGCAACACTGTAAGAGAAAATATCAATCAAGGATCATCAATTTCAGCAGCATTTTTGTGGTGTTTTTAGGTTTTTTTTCTGGTAAAATCAGTGTGTTAAATCATCATATTTATACTTTTTTTATAAATGGTATTTTTCCTGCCAAAATACAAATACGTTTTTGTAGAAGGAGATAGCAAGCTAACATACTCAGTTTTAGAAACTATAATACTATTTTCTGGGCTTTTTTAATGTTATTTCTTAATTTCTGACAATCTCAAAAGCTCTCGCAGTTTCAGGATTGAACAGAAGGCATCTGATGCTTGAATGAGGCTGCTGTGCCTTGAGGAGCTGAAAGCCTCTGGGTCTGAATGAGGTGCGGTGCTAGCATACAGATTGACCTTGGGTTCGTATGATGGTACAGCAAGCTGCGAATTGTGAGTACAAATGCAGAGGGAGAATTTAATTTAGCAGCAGCTAACTCTGGCTTCAGGAGAATAAGCCGCTCACAACTTTATCTCAATGTTAATGTGAGGCTGTTTAACTTCAGTAGTGTCAACTAGATTTGCGCTTGAATGTTTAGGAAGGCTGTCTAATAGTGGTGTGAGTTCACAAGTTGAAGGTGAAGCTATGATGATCCACAAAAAGTGAACAGAAGAGATTTTCACTTGGACTGATGGTTGGCTCCACCGCAGCCATCCCAAACCACACACCTCTAGGTACCTGCACGTCTGAAATGGAAGCAGCAGACTTCAAAACTAAATACTTGTACTTCTGGTTTTCCAAACAAGCTGTGGGAGCCCTTCCTAACAGCTGGATGGGCATCAGTTTCCAGAGAGTTGGTGCAATGGTTTAAGGGTTGTTTTCTTTCAGCATAAAATCCTTTAATAGAGGCTGAAGTTGTTTTGATTTCTACATCTGCTCTAAGTTAGGCTGGTCTGTGGCCATAGTGGATGTGCAATTAATACAACTTTTTCTTCTGTAAAGAGGTAAGCTTAAGCTCTTGGGGGTGTGGTTTTTAAGCCTGTTGTGCTTGGTTGGATTTCTTATATGTAATCTGTTTCCCCAGAGGAGTGACTACACTGGGAAAGTCCTTCAGAC
Source organism: Dromococcyx pavoninus (assembly GCA_033558185.1). NCBI lineage: Eukaryota > Metazoa > Chordata > Aves > Cuculiformes > Neomorphidae > Dromococcyx > Dromococcyx pavoninus. The sequence continues at coordinate 36,916 of JAUMJL010000029.1, forward strand.
TGGGTCATGTATTACAAATATCAGTGGAGCACTTGCGGTGGTGACTGATGCCAGACCATAGATCAGTTCAAGTATTAGTCATGTGGCAACAAGTCTTTGAATGTTCAGTCTGTGTTAGCGTGCAAAGTTACTGAGTTTAACCAGGTTGCCTAGGGTAGTTGATACTGAAATAAGGATGTTTAAAATGGGGTACATATGTTTGTATCTTAAGTTCATTTTTCGCCTCGTCCTTGAATAAACCCAGTTTCTGAGGTGTACCTGAGAGCTAGCATGCAGCCAGCATCAGCTGGATGTCAAAAGCCATGGAGCCTGGGGCGCATGCTTTTGTGGTGTGCTGTCACAACCAAAACTCCTCCTGATGAACCTCCGCTCCTCTCACAGGCTGCAGAACATCCCTTTGCAGCAGGCAGCTCTCTGCTGCCACATTCTTAGCTCCAGAGATGCCAACGATTTGCTTCCTCAAGTAGTCTAAGGGTGTCTAAGCTCCAGCAGTTGTTCTTGGCTTGTTTTTCAGCATTTGAATTTACCACCCTGAAAACTTGTATGCTGCCTCCTGTTGGACCATTGATCTAATAAGTGATATTTGCTCCTCTTTAAGTCTGGCCAAATTTGTGTAACCTAAAAACTTTTGGCCTAGGGTTTGAACCCATATCAGTTCCTATTTGAGTAAGGCTCAAACAGCTAAAGGCCTAAAATATGAAAACAACTTTCTTGTCTGACTGCATGGGAAGTGAGGCCTGGTAATATTTACTGCAGAGATCCTATGAGTATGGTTCTGCTTCTCTTGGGAATTTGTCAAACAAGTGAGTGAGTAACTGATAACTAAAGCCAAAGTAACTGTCATGTGCTAAGGCAGAACTTTGTCTTAAGTGTTTCCCAGACTCACAGTGAAATACAGACCTGTTGCTCAAGGGCTCTTGGTCAGGTATTGCAAAAAGGGACTGTGGCTGGCAGATCTTGATGTTTTACAAGCATAACCTAGTTTGTTTAAAGTGAAGTCAGATCTTAAAATGTAATATTTTGAGTGCAGCAGCATCATGTTTTGACTTTTAGCACAATTGTTCAGTCTTTCAGAGAGGTATCAGGATAAAGAAAAAGTGAATTTCCTTTCTTGAAAAAATTAGTGGCATAGTGAAGCGATCTTCTGTCCTGACAGTGCCTGATAGTTTCTAGACTTGGTCTGCCTGAGCTGCTGCACATGATGTATGCCTAATCCCTCCAAAACAGAGGGACTAATGCTCAGAAGCATGTGTGATGTCTCTGAGCTTCCAGTACCTTCACTGGGACAGCATATTCTCACCACTGTGAAACAAACATTGTTTGCATCTTGAAAGTATGTCAAGCATAGCTCAGCCTTAGTGACAGATGGAAGAGGAAAGTGGATCTTGAAAGGTAAGCTTGTGTCAAGCACGAGCTAGTGAATTAACTCCTGTTATACACCACTGGAAGGGCACTCTTCCTTAGGATGGCTTGTGGATGGTGAAATACCTGAGGAGCTGAATAGGTAAATCGTTTGGTGTAAGCTGCTTGCAGACAATCCATGTTAACACATCAGTTGTTTACAGTAAATTAGATCAAGTCAAAATAGCATGTGCTAGCCAGCTTTTTCAGATGATGAGATTGTTGGTATATGTGAATATATGGTGGTTACATTTACTCATTTTTGTTCTTGTACTCCACTTTTGAAGTTGTGCTCTGCCATGGAAATAGCTCTAGAAATCAGCAAATACTGTAATAAGAAATGAAACCTTTTGGTTTCCAAGGTTTTTATTAAACAAAAGTCAGAGATTGAGATTTGTCCAACTTCCAATGAAAAGTTCTGGCCAACTGAGAAGATCTGTGTTTACTGGAGGTCAATACACAAGCCACATACAGTGCGTATTTATGTGATTGTTCTTTCTGATGACTTTTGTTTGCTTGTTTTGCAGCTTTAGGTGAGGATTCAGAATGGGAGACAAGCCTATCTGGGAGCAGATTGGGTCCAGCTTCGTACAACATTACTACCAGCTTTTTGATGCAGACAGGACTCAGTTAGGAGCAATATATGTAAGTATCCATAAAAAGGGGGCTGGAACTCTCTCCCATTATCTGTGTAGGCTTCTCTGTTTTGGTGGGTGGGAACACACAGGGTGGGATTGTGGGTTTCGTCCTGATGCTAGAGTGTCAGTCAGTGTAATCACACCTACGTTTATTGATTGCATTTCTTTTACATTTCCCTTCTAGTTTGAGCTTTGTCTGTCTTTAGGCAGTTTGACTCAAACCCCCTGGTTGGCGGCAGGCAGTGACTTGTAGGGGATGGGACTGATGATGATCCTGTGATGAAATTATTTGTAAAAGCAAATATGCTAGCCTTAGTTTGCCATTAATTTACAGGCATGGATTTGCTTGGATCCCTCTTGCAGTGGAATTTAATTTAAGTCCTCTGTGTTTAGCAGTTCTTGGAGGTGTTGTACCTCATGCTGTATTAATCCTCAGAACATTAAAATAGGTTCAAAATTTTAATCTAGTTTAAATACTTATAATGTGTTAAATTTAAATTTGGTTTAAATGTATTCAACAGCAAGGTTTTCGTTTTTGCCTCTTATTTGAGGCAAAATAGATTTTGTTTCAAAATTAAAGACTGTAACAAACCCAGGGAGCACCAGGTTTCAGTTTTGGGGGAAGACTCCTCCAGAACATCAAAGTGCTCTGTGTGTGGAGTTGATTACTGGTGGTGGGGAATGCTGCTGGGTAGCTGAGGTGCTTCAGCAAGACACTCAAGTCTTACAGGTCTTCCAGCAGCATGTCCTGTTTTTCTGTCTGCCTGTAATTAATCTTGTGGATGAATTATATGAAGCTTTATCAAACTCTTGTGGGTTGCCACTGCTGCATGAATGCCATCAGACCCTCCTCCTTAGAGCTCAGCAGTATCCACCAGCACTGATGGCATCTGGGCTTTGGATTGCTGTGTATTTGCTATGTGCTATTTTGGCCAAGAAGCTGTGTACAGAGAGCTGTAAAGCAAGAAAAGCAAGTAGCCTGTGCTCAATCCACAGCTCTAAATACGCAGGCACTTAGCAGTTTCTGTCATGTTATTAGTAAGATACGTTCAGTCCTCAGAGGATGGGTGGCAAGGACAGGCAAATATAAATTCCTGGAAACATGGCTTTCCATACCATGAACTTCTAGGCTTTTCTCACCGTTGGGTCTTCCTGCCTTTCATCATTCAATGGAGATACCTATGAAAATGTAGTCAGGAGCACTCTTAATGCGGAGTTCCTAAACTTTGAACAATGGGACCCTGTTTTGTGTGGCTGAAGTGCACCAAGGTCACAACTTCCCTAACTTAGAGGAGGTTCTGCAGAAATGTGTTTTCACTGATGAGCTTTTTTGCCTTTGGAGACCCTGTGGGAGCAAACTTTATAGCATGCAGGAATGCAGCAAGGAGCTCTTGGATTTGTTTTGCTTCCACTGCAAGGTTCAGTTTTCTCCTTGAGTAGTGTGATCCAAGTCAATGGACCTTTTGTCACCTGTTCCAGGTAGGGATCTGGGCCAGCTGCTTTTACTGTGAATTGCTTGAGTTACATGAGTTGGAGCACTAAGTCAGACTTGTTTTGCAGGAAGATACTGTAGCTATTTCTCTCCTTTGCTTTGGGTGTATGGCTGCTTATAATGACATAGTATTTTTATGCTGACTGTCTCATCTGTAGGGCATTTGGGATAGAGGAGGGGGTGCTTATTGTTCTTGAAGTATTTGCTCCCAGATTGTTGATGCAGCAAGTGGCTACAAAGATGATGAACAGCAGGGAGTCAAATGGACATGGCTTGGGTACAGTGTGAAGTTGTAGTGTGTTTCAGGAAGAGCATATTTACTCACCAACTTAATCTGTGTCCTCTGCTGCTCTTTGAAACATCAGGAGGGTCCTGCACCACTGTGTGCTCACCTGCTGATAGCTGAAGGAGTTTCAGTAGGAGGCAGATTCTGGGTCCCTTCTGCTTTTGTGGCTTTTCATATTTGAAGGCTTCAGGATTGCCATATTCCCTGGTACCATCACCTTGCTTCTCAGGTGATCATCATCAGGGGTTGATGTCTGCAAGGTGCAACTGGTGCCAGCCAGGTGGCTTGCTGTGTGATTTTTAGATTACACAATCTAGGCAAAGTCCATTTACTCCAAAAAGGGACTGGTCTGAACTCAATGGGAGGCTGTATTCAGGGGCCCCTCGCTGTACTGCTTTTGGTTGCACCTATGACCCTGAAATGCTTCGTGCTGTTGCCTCTGTCCCCCTTATTTGTTTGTTGGGCTCCTGCTGCACTGTGTAGTTCCTTCTGATACATGGAGGACCAGAAGCTTTTTTTAGAGTGGTTGTGACTGTTGTTCGGGTACATGTGTGGCTGGAAGTGTTCTTTTGATGTGGTGTGGCTCAAAAACAGACTCTGGAAAGCCTACCGGACAAAGAGAGCACACAAATGGAGTTCTATGGAATCTGCCATTTTCTGCTGAGACGTTCAGAGCTTCAGTGAGAGTTCAAGACTGAATGGGGAAGAGCCAGGAATTGTGTTCCTGGAGGAATTTAAACTCAAAAGAGCGGAAGAAATAGCTGTCTATGGTAATGTGCACGAGAACTTGGGCCATTGTGTAGAGAGTTAGGGTGCTGTTTGGTGATGGCAACAGGCAGAGATCGAGCTCAATGGAAACCAGTTTAAATTTAAGTCTGTTTGCCAAGGTTTAAAGTTGGATTTGAGAAGGCAGAACTATGTCAACAACAGGATATTGTAACTGGTTTAAACAGAGAATGCTAATTGGAATAGGAAGTTTCTTGCCTGTTGCTGTGGTGCCTGACACAGCGTGCTCAGAATGCCCTCCCTCATCTGCTGGAAGAGCTTATAGGCTGAAGGACCTCAATCAGTTCATGCCACACAGGGCAGTCTGTTAGAAAACCATTAGAGAGACACTTTTCTGGGTGCAAGTACAGTATGCGAGTCAATACTTGAGAGGTAAAACAGCTGGTGGTACAGCTCATCTTGTCAAGTTTCTTCATATATTTTTGTCTCTTTACATACTTCACTTTGTCCATAGAGTGGGCCGGTTTGTGTCCTTTAGATTTTCTTCTGAAAGCTAACTTTAATGCAAAGGCAGGAATTTTTTTTGCTGGTAGAATCATGATACTTGAATTTAATCTACTTGATTTCTAGTTGGTTATTTCACACTCTTTTTGTGGTTTCTTTCCATTTCTCTTTGAGGTAGTTTACAAAGCTGGATTCTAAGGGTATATGCCAAGGAAATAAAGTCTTACCAGGATTACTTAAGGGTTACCTGAGCAGGTTAATGATTTTTTTTTCTTTCCCCCTCAGATTGATGCATCATGCCTTACATGGGAAGGACAGCAGTTCCAGGGCAAAGCAGCTATTGTTGAAAAACTCTCTGTAAGTCTAATTCTTATCAAATGTTTTAGGAAATAGTTCTGAAGACTATAGATCGCTTCTGAAAACTTGATTTCAATGACAGCAGTTTAAAACTCTTGAACATGAGACTTGTAGTTCAAACTTCTGGGCTTCAAAAGATTTCTTGTGATTTAATTCTGTGTTCCATTGGTGGCTCTAGTGGTGGAATGTTAAGTGACTGTCAGTTTGCAAGGTTATCTTGTGACTGCAATTGCATCTGACATTATCGATTTATTTTTTAAAAAGTATTGTTCATAAGCTGACCCCTGATGTAGAGGAATGAAAGGTGGATTTTGTTCTTTTAAAACACGCTAAGGAAGTAGCCATAGCAAACCAGTTATTTGGATATGCCTGTGATAGAGGCTAAACATTGCAAGGAACAATTTGTTCTCTGATACATACACTGCAAATAAATTCTGTGCTGGAGAACCTGACTTATCCTCAGTGCAGCATTTCTCAGCTCTTTGGATATGAGCAGTTATGGTTCAGGACTTCGAAACCAGTGTTTGCCCTTCAAGTGAGAGAAAAGCATTTCTTTCAGTATAGACTGAAACTTTCTTTCCTTGTTCATTTAATTAGTCTTGGAGAAGTTTTACCTTTTGGGTAAATCTATGCTTCTATTATAAAGCTGAATGTATTTACAAGCTGTCATGAAACTAGAAAGTTTTTCTCTTGTGAGATGTGTGGAGGGAATGCTTTAGGTCCTCGGACATTCTGCTTGGAACATGATGTATCAGGCAGATACACCATTTTTATTACACATTGGGAAGAAAAATCTTTAACTGATGCCTGTCTTGTTGCACAGCTACTGCTCCTGTGCTTTGGAATCACTACTTTTGTCCAAGACATCTTTAACTGTGAAGGCTGAAGTTTGCCTTTGGCTCTGTTCTAGGTGCCTGCATTGCCTTTGAGAAGGCTGCACACCTTGGAATAGCACAGCTTGTGACTGCTTGCTTCTAGATGAGCAGACAGCCAAGCTCCAGAGTTGCTTGTTTGTGTACTCAGTGTTCTTTAGGCTTCTGGGCTAGCAGCCATTCAGATGCCCAACCAGCTAAGCATTTGCTTGGCCACAGTGTCTGACTGCTGCCTTGGATCTGGTCCAGTGCAAATCAGCCTCTTTCCCATCGAAGCTGTACTCCTATTTACCTTCCCTGTCTGTGGTGCCAGTTGGGCTTTCTGGATTTCTGTGCCTGCTGCAGAGTCTTGCTTAGTGAGTGGGGGCATGCTGCTTTGCCTCAAGCAAAGGTTTGTACCATCTGCCTAAAGTAAGGAAGAAATGCAGTGAAATTATTCCATGCCCTCCCACTGCCATGGCTTGTTGTGGGGCTGTATCAGCTTTCTGTGACTAATGTCTTTTGGCATACCTGTGTCAACACTGAGCCACTTGATGTGCTCACCTGTTCTCTGCTTCTGGAGCTTCTTGGTCAACTGAGCAGATCACTAAAAGTTTGACACTGGAATTCCTTTGCACTTCTGCAGTCTTTTGTTCTCCAGTACTTGGCCAGTTAATCAGTGTAAGTGCAAAGGGGTGGGATTTTCTTCTGCAGGAAGTTCTCTGCTGTGTAACAGCAATTCTGTGGCACCTTTTCAACATACTCTGCCGGGTGATGCTAATACAATAGGGTAAGGTTCTAAAGACTTTGCTTTGCCAGTGCTGGTGCACCTCTACCTTGTTAGAGAGTCTGAACTGATGTGTTCCTTTTGTCTTAATTGGTACTGTGCTCAAGAGTTGTTTTGAAGTACTTGTCATAATCGGGGGGCAGCCTGCTTTACACTGAGCATTTGGGATAATCCTTTAGTTCCACAAACCTCCTGGGCCAAGGAGGAAGCTGGGACAGGTAGCTGCTTTGCCACTTTTTGCAAGGAGTGAGTTTAAGCTACTTTATGCTTGTAGAATTTCTCTTGTCTGACTTTGAGGATTCCACGGTTTTGGTAGTGAAAGCCCAGACAAGCTTTAGCGTCAGAGGACACTAAAAGCCTTGGTGGTTGTGTAGCTTCTCACTTGTGAGTTACTTTTATCATAGTCTTCATATCCAGAAGTGCTTCTCTCCAGTACAGATGGATGTCCATAAACAATCATCCTTTTGAGGTAGCTTCTCTGTCCTAAAAATTGTTGGTCTTTCCACTGCATCACATGGAGTAACTCACTTGGCTGGCCAGCCACAGGGGTCCTTTTCTCTGGAGGGTGGCGCTGGATACTTGAAGCATGCACCATCTTGCCTAGCCTTGTCTTTTGTTCCATGTTACCGTTTTGCAGAGCTTTTGACTCTCAAGCTAGTCTCATTTCTCACTGGCATCTTGTCATGCTGGAAGCTTGCTTCTGGATACAACCACATTCATTCCCTCTCATCCATCTTCCTTTTCAAGAGACTTTTCTTGCAAGACTCGTCCAAAAAGAAGCTGTTGTGCCAGGCTTCATAGTACTTTTGTCAAAGGAAGGATGTGCAGTGTCTCAGCCTATGCTTTGAACAATCCACGCACAGCCTGTTCAGTTTGAGATGGTGACCCTGGAAAATATTCTGCTGGGAGTTCAGAAAAGACTTGCTTTCAATTTCTTATATCGTTACTGAGTATCTATTCCATATTCCAAGCCAGTTGGCTTACTTTGCAGTTCATGCTGGCAGTTTAATTAGACTAGGAAAAGGTACTGTTTACTGTATATGGTGACACTATTGCATGTCTCAGTGCTTGAAAAACACAACAGTTATGATCAATCCCGCCTGAGTAGTGTCAAGTTGGAGCAATTCTCCATGCAGTACTACTAAAATAGTCTGACACTTAATGTTGGATTTGCTCGGTCTTTGTTTTGTAAGTTAAATAATGCAATCACTGTACACTTCTGATTTTATTTTCTTTTCATTGTAGAGCCTCCCTTTCCAAAAAATACAACACAGCATCACAGCACAAGACCATCAACCTACACCTGACAGCTGTATACTCAGTATGGTAGTGGGACAGCTTAAGGTAAACTATTTCCATTACAGGTTAACAAATGCTTATGTCTTAGATTTTTGCAGGGTTCTAAATCATCTGATATCTGAAAGCATTAAAATGCTCTCTTATGTGGTGAAGGAACGCTGGTAATCTTGCATTAGGATGTCATCCTCTGCTGTTGAAGACTGTCAAGAAACTGCTGATCCCTTCAGATAATTAGCACTAGGTAAATCTCCTGCAGTTTGACAGTCATGTTCTAGCAAAGTACCAGTTTTTACTGTATGTACAAATACTGTATGGGCTCTAGGATCATTGGTATTTCCCTTGTCCTGATGCACTAAGGTTTCAGTGTCCTCTGCTGTATTTAAAAGCCTCATCACAATTTTCTTGGACAACATCAGCACATCTAGTTTAATGTGCTCTTTGATGTAACGTATGCATCAAGCTGTGGTGTAGCAGACCTTTTTTCTTGACAGCCCTTTAGTAAGACAACACTTTTTCTTTGCTGTCACAGGACACAAGAACACAGCCCTGGTGTTAATACAGTCTCCTATCTCTGAAGTCAAAACTGGTTCAGCAAAGTGAGGGTTGAGATCAAACACTTAATTGTCGAAACAGCTTCTCCCTGTGAAGAAATCGGGTTATTTTCAGACTGTAGTACGATTACGTTGCTGTCTGAGTTATACTGCTGGACTGTGTAAACTTACCCAGCCTCCTGCTCTTTTGAAGAAAGGTTGCATCTTAATGTACCAGAGCCACAGACTTGTAAATTAATGAGACTACTTATTAATGAAAGCAATTGTCCTGGAATATGCAAAAAAATCCTGTGTGTAAAGTCAGCTGCAGGCAGAACGTGCTCACAACATAGTGTTTAAAAAGTGTGAAACTATATAGCAATAGGTAAAATTATCAGAGTTAGTTTTGTCAGTGTTTGGTCCAGCCGTGCTGTCGAGTCAGGACTCTGAAACCATGCAGCCTTTGCGGTTCCTTGAACCCAGTTTCTTTTAAAATAGCTATTTGTGTTTCCTTTTGCTGTTAACTCTGAATGGCACCTCTGATAATAAAACATTCAATCCTCCACCTACTGTACTGTTAACTAAGTGAACATAGGACTGAAAGTTTGAATCTGCTTGCTTAGCTATTCTCCCTGATTGTTTTGGGCTGGGCAGTTGAGAACAGTTTCCAGTGTGTTGCATCCACTTCTAAGCCTAACACAGATAGCTTTGGCTCTCATTAAAGTTGCTCCTGCTTCCTAGCTGGGTTCCAGCTTTCTTGCTGCTCAATCCTGCCTGCACACACTGTTGAGGAAAGACAGCCACACGTGGCCATGGACAGCACTGAGTTGCAGGACAGGTATGAAGTCAGACATAGTTATCTCACCTGTCTTGCTCTTGGATATACACAAAATTCAATGGTGTAACCAAGACTTTTTGACTCAGCGTCTTGGACTGTGCACCTGGTTTTGCACGGTCATGTTTTTAAAGTAATTGCAAAATCATTATGCAGATCACAGTTTGCAACAGTGATTGTGTTGAATCCTGTGGCAAGATACCAAATTCTTAAAGATTCTGTAAAGCTTTTAGGTTTTCTCATCCTTCAGTATGGTTCTTAGAGTTGTAGGTGCAGTCCAGAAGCTTTCCATAAATACCACGGCTTGGAGTAGTATTTCTTACTGTGCTGTTTTTATCTTCTGAATAATTCAGGGATCACATGATAGTGTGTCTAAGTACTTGGAAAGAACATATCAAAGTAGGACTGTTTTCAGAAAAAAATTGCATTTGATCATGACGTTTTGGTAGGAGAGGCAGGTTTTTTTCACTCTTTTACATGTGTCTGATCTTAGTTTTAAAAAGCACGATTTGATTCCTGGAAAATGCTGCTTCTCACTCAGGAAGCATCCAGAAAGTCAAAGTCAGCTTGGAGTCTTCACTTATGGCTTCTACCTTGTATGATTCTTATACAGTTGGACAAATGAAATAATCAGTACCAGCCTGTAGCATGACATGTAGTAACCATTTCTGCTAGTACATAAACTTGGTTGGCATATATAGAGAGTATGTTTTTTCTTGTGGTAATACACAGCTGTGAACAGTGTTTTAATGCATCTCAGTGGTGTTCTTGATACAGTACAGTAACTGCCAACAATTGGGTTCCATCAGTGCATTTTAAGAATTGGCTCAGCTGTAGCTCCAGTTGAACAGGGACCACTTTAACATGCAAACATGGAGCAGCATACTGTTTTATTGAAAGGTTTCCTTCGTATGGTGTGGCTGTTCTGCACAGCTTGCAACTATTGGTCTCAAGGAAAACTGTAGAGGGAAGGGGACTTTATCAGTATCAGGGTTTGAAGGGAAAAGCCATGCCTCCTGCTTACTATTCAGTTCTCCTTTTCATGGAATTGAGAGCCAAGCTCTTCAAAGCCCAGTACAATTAATGGATATGCTTCTGAATCCTCTGTGCTTTTAAAAACTTGCACTGTCTTATGTAATGAAGGAGCGTGCATAATGCTTTAAATAGAGTAATCCAAGAGAATAATAATGCTGGAATACACGTAACGTGCCCCTTCTCGAAAGTCATTCTTGGCATGATTTTTACATGGTTTTTCTGAGGCCCTTCTTGCTTGAATTGCAAGTCCCAGAGGTTCGGCGGAAAGTAATTCTTATGCTGGGCATATCTTGTATTTCTTCCTTAAACAATTATATTTTCATCTTGTTTGATTTTAAAGGGAAAACCAAAACAAACCACAGCAGAAAAACCTTCTCATCTCCATGCATATACAGAACTGCTACCAAACTGTCATAAAGCCTCAACTCTCTTCTTAGCAGTACAATAACAGTTCTGAAGAAACAATGGGGCCAAGGACTATTATTGTTAAATTCTGCATTTCCTTTACCAGAGTGTTAAGTAAACCTGCAGGTTGGGTTGTTCTGAGCCTCTGGCCTGCCCTGCTGGAGGGGAATTACGTGGGGTCAGTTGAAAACATTACTCCCCTGTGACAAGCTCAGAATGTGTATCTGCCTCTGTGCTGCTCCAGTCTACAGCCCGGCACACTGATGTCAAGAGGAACTATAAATAAATTTAAACCCCTCATCTTTTGCAACAGAATGATCTGCACTGAGGGGACTGGACACAACAGCTTCTTAGAGAAGATGTTGGAGAGTAGGAGAGCATCGAAGTAGGGTGAAAGTCACTAGCAAGGATCTAACTTGCGAGAAGAAGCAGTACAGTAATTGCTGTCATTGCAAAGGGTATTTACAAGTAAACGTATGAAAGTTCATCTTTAATGGATTTGGGATAGACAGTAATGGTTTTTTAACCTTTTGTAGAGGTATAATAAATGTACCTCCACTTATTCTGATTCTGTATCATTTTTTATTGCTGTTCATTGTCTGGGTGCATACTCTCTTGCTTCAACTAGGTGTGAGCATCAGTTTAAGCCTTTGGCAATGAGTTTCATTTGGTGTGATGCTACTTTGCCAGCATTCATCCAGAATGTCAGCCGGTCTTTTCAGCGTGCCTCACCTGGTAACATATTTCTCCTGTCATGCTCAGGCAGATGATGACCAGGTTCTAGGCTTCCAGCAAACCTTTTTGTTGAAAAGTTTTCAAGGTGCGTGGGTGTGCACCAACGAAGTCTTCAGGCTAGCCCTCCACAACGTTTAGCCCTCTGCCTTACCTCTCCTCCATGCAGTCCTCCCTGTCCTGGCTGAGTAAGCAGTGCTCTCTTCTTGCTCTGTCACCTGAGCTGGCTGAGAAGCATGGTTGTGGCTTGGCCTTCTCAGAGTGTGAATTTTTAAGTGATTGTTGGAGAATTAACTGTGAATGACTAATTGTTATGCAGTGTTTCCTAGTCTTAAAAGGGAATGGAAATTTGCGATTAAAATCCCTGGATGTTTTTGTAATGCATGCTGAACACTTGAAGTGTTGCTTAAATCTTGTTAAATGAGGCTTAACATCTGAAAGAACCTGCTATCTTAAGTCATTAGCCTTTCCTTCGAGATAAGCCTGCCGTTCAATCCACAGTTGCTGTGGGCTGCTGGTGAGAGAGTAAAATTGTCTCTGACCAGGTCAGAGGAGACAAGTTGTGGTTTTATACTAAGTTTTGCAGGCAGATATGGATTACAAAGTAATGTTGCATCTAATAGTCTGACATGAGTTTTGAGCCTCTGGATTAGAAGGGAGGTAGAAGAACGGAGAGAGATCAAAGGCTGTTGGATTGGCAGTGTTCAAGAGCTTGTGGAGCTGGGAGAGGAGGCGGCTGAAAGCAATCTGCCTGAAGTGTAGGTGGAAAGTACTTGAGTATTTCCAACAAGCTGAAAACCAACTGTTCTTGATGGTGCCAGGCAATGAAACAAGGGATGGTGGTTGAAAACGACAACTTGGGAGGTTCACATTGGACACAAGGGAACGATTTTTGACTGGAAGGCTGAAACCCTGAGAAATGATGCCCGACCACCTTCTGAAACACCTGTTCTTGGAAGACTCTGCTAGACAAAGCTGTGGCTGATGCAGTACTGCTGTGGTCCATGCTCATGATGGGTGTGAGGTTGGACTGGAAACCAGAAGGTCCTTCCAATCTGATTCTGACTTTATTTTTATTTTAATTTAAGGATGTAATGAAAGAATTTGAACTGCATAAAAAAAAGCTTTGTAGGAAAAATAAAGCCCCGGTTTTGCAAGCCTGGGCTCATATCTGGATCCAAATTTTGAGTTGGACATAGCTGAAATTGGAGTGGAAAGTAAAGGTAAAGAGTTTCAGTAAGGTTATGTAAGCTGTGATGAAGATCCAAATTTAAATGGGACAGGATTAGTCTATGCCATCTAGAATATCTTGGGTCACTCCCCTGTGGGGATTTGCTATATGGTAATAGGACATATTCAGCATTTGGGGAACATTGTTTCATTTGCCTTAAATATCTAGGATTTCCTCTATGCTGTGAACACATAACATGAAAGGAATAAAGAAAGCAATAACCTGTGACTTCATCGTGGTAATTTGCCATATGTACAACAGCAAGTGTTTGGGGAAGGATTCCCTTTTCTTTTAATCTTTTTGTCTAGTCCTGAATTGAGAAAGGAGGAAATTCTCTTCAGGCTAAGAGCTGCAGTGCAGCTAGGCTTACCAGAAATTGAAGAAACCTACACTAAAAATTGTTTGCTGGTGGCATCTTTTTTTTTTTCCAGAGGTGTATTTTTAATGTGTACTTGTGTCAGTAATTACATGCTCCAATTCTGGTGTGAAAACAACTTGTAATAGATGCATCAGTGACTTAAGAAGAGGAGACCATAGGACAACTGAGAGTATACTAAAAGCTTAATAATAGTTGCAATTAGAAGTAATTCAAGCTGAAATGATTCTGCCTGACTGGTTTAAACTAAGCTGTTTGAAAGAAGCTGACACAAATATGAATTCATTGACTGAGTCAAAAGGGGTAGCGTTAATAAGATGCTACAAAGTCATACGTCACTGATGTGCAGCTCTCTACTACTCAGTTTTCTTAAAGACTCCTCCATGTCTAGAAATCTTCCAGCTATCAAACAGCAGTGAGACTGTACCAGGATGTAAGTGTTATGTTAGGTACCTAGGAAAAGATAGAAAAGGGACAAACCCATGGGTTTCAAAGCACAGCCCACCTCTTCAGCATGGATACACAAGCATCTCATTGGGGTGATCTAATAATGATGCTACTTACCCTCACGTAATTGGCATGACTGCTATCATATGAGCTAATGAACCAGCTGGTCTCATCCAGTATAATTGCTTGTGTTCACACTGTGCTGCTTCTCCTGGAGCCTGTGCCTGATGCAAGGGAAGGTGTATATCGATGTGACAACAAGCTGCCAGTTCATCAGCCTCTTGAACAGTGACTCCATTGGCGCTTGCCTTGCTTGAGGACTGTTCTCTTACTTGTTTACTGAACACCTGGACTCACTCATACTTTTTGCCTTACTTGTTGCCTTATTTTTTGGCTGGTTTGACTTTTGGTCTGTCATGGTTTTACAGTAATTTTATATTTCGCCCTTTCTCCCCACCCTGATCACATTTTTGCAAGCTAGAAGTTACACTCTATTTATTTTCTTCAGTAGGAAGCTATCTGGTAGCTGTATCATCTTTCTTGTCCTTCTCTGGCCTTTCCTTATTGTGCCACTACTGTTTTTTTAAATAAGAAACACATGCAGGATTCAGTATGTGGGTGCTCTCTGTGCATTTATGCACTTGCTTACTTATGGATTTTGGTTCTCTGCTCCTTTCCTAATAATTGCTAACACTGTGCTTGCCTTTATAGCAAAAAGATGTCCATCGTGATTTCAGTATCCCTTTATGGAGAGGCCGTAGCTAATCCAGGCCCTTTTTGGTTTTCCTTGCGGATTGGCATACACTGACTGAAACTGCATCAGCTACATCATTCTATTTCCTAGGCAGTCATCACTGAAATCCTTGCAGTGGTTTGGAATTTGAATGCTGTTTGTACATGCGTTTGATCTTACCAGTGCTCTGGTTGCTCCTCAAAGCTGTCTTGTTTCACAGTCGCTTTATCACTTACATGAATATTATTTTTTAAATAAAGATGATTTTTTTTGTTGCAGTCTTCTTTGCTCTTTTCGTTTGCTGTTCTTGGTGGACAGCAGCAGAGCACTGAGAATAAACATTCAGCATTTTGACAGTGTTTCATGTGCTTCTCTGGCTGCTGCTCATCAGTGCTTTTTTTTTAATGCATTTCCACTTTCCAAAAGACAAATTAATTGTGTGCCTAAAGAATAGAGCTGAAAATCCTCCAAAAATGCTGAATTGAAAGCACTATGGTCAGTATCAGAAGATTGTTTTGTAATGAGGTCTTGTGCACTGTTCAGATTAAACCCTAATGTATGATTTCCAGCTGATTTGGAAATCACTTGTTATTTTGAGACTTTAATTCCTGTATGATGTCACTAAGGAGACTGGGAACATTAGGAAGGAGAACTACTCTCCCTCCAATACTATTTTCTACTTTTACAGTACTATAGTAAGTACAGTGCAGGCACTGTAGCCCACCCAGATGAATCACCAAAGCCAGAAGTTGAGACACTGCTGCAAAGATCCCTGTGCTTGCAACATCCATTGCAGCCTTAGCAAGCCCTTTCTCCTTTTGAGTTGTTCCTGGACAGTGGAAGTAGGAAGCACTGTGTTGTTGACCAGCTTTACCTGCTCTGGGAAAGCTTTCAAAAGCATCCCTCACTACCTGGGTCATTCAGGTAATACTGTTGATACTGGCTTCTATAGAAACTCCCTTCTGTCATCAAAGTACAGCAGCTTACTAAACTAATGTTTAAAATACATTGGTTCCCGGGCAAGGCTCAAAGAAAATATATGATTCAGCAGTGAGGCAGACATACTCTTATCAGTGTGGTGATGCAGCTGGAATGTCTGCAAGTTTTCCAGAAAACCCCAACTTCCAACGCTGTTGCAGGATTTCTGTGTCATTGGGCTGTAGGTGTTTGTCTGCAAAGCACCTTGAAACAGAGCCTCTGGTTCTGTTGTTGCCTCTTGAGGTACTGAGCATCTTACAGCATGTGACATCAGCATTAGCTGTAGCTTTTGTGTCGCCTTATGAGTTTTGGAACACATTGCTCAAAAAAAAAATCTTTTTTGAACTTTTTTTTCTGCTCTCTTTCTACAGGCTGATGAAGACCCTATCATGGGATTCCACCAGATATTTCTATTAAAGAACATCAACGATGCCTGGGTTTGCACCAATGACATGTTCAGGCTAGCATTGCACAACTTTGGCTGAGCTGGCAACCCCGAGGCACCTATGCTATTTTTTTTTCCTCCTCTCCTCTTACTGTTATTCACACTCACAGAACATTCCAAATATCATACACAAACCTGCAGCACTGCAGAGCGTGAGCAAGCAAGACCTGTGCCCTGCCCTTCTGCTGAGTTTACATTGTCACTAGATGAATTTCTTGTGCATGATGTTTGGAAGTTAGACTTAGCTGCATTTGACAAGAGAAATTTGTGTTGTACCAGCATGCCTCGGAAAGAAGTTATAATGTTAAAGGTTGTTATGTACTGACAGGATGCTCTATAACCCAAAGAAACGAAAGAACAGCAGCCTGTACAGCCCAGATATTGATTTGTTCAGATGTTTCAATGCTACATTACACAATAAAACTGAGATTTTCTTAACAGTTTACATTGTTTTAATGAGTCGGATATGGAGTTCATGGTACTGCTTGCCTTGGGTACCTCCATCTGCCTGGCTGGGAGGTGTTTACAAACCAAAACCACTCTAATGGAAGAGCACTTGGTAGTTTTACTGGTGAAGGCAGCTCAGGTGTGCCCTTGGCCATACAACTTCTTTTCCCCTCCCTCTCAGCACATTCATAACAGAGACTTCTAGTGCAGTTTTTAATGTTGACACGTTAGTTCTCAGCTGTTGTATTTTACAAAGGCAGAAGCCTCAGATAACACACAAGAATGAGAGCAGTCACGGTAGCCTCTAGTTAATCTTTATGACATCTGTTGTGTTCCCCCTCAGAGCCAAAGGGGTTGCTGTATTGTCTGCACAGACAGACACACACACAGGAGGTCAGTCCAGCACTGCTGTCCTGGCGTGTTTATTTCATCCTCTGTGGTGTCTTTCTAGCATCCCTTCATTGTAAATTGCATAGTACCCTGTCTGCTGTGCAGGTGCTCACAGAGTAGTGGCTGCTGTGTGTTCTGCCCCCTGGAAGTAGTGGTAGCCCTCCAAGGAAGGGACTCAGTAAATCAAGCTGTCCAGCAATGAGCTGGCATGAAGCAGAGCATGTTCACTTCACCTTCAGTCCTCGCTAAGCTATTGGGCCCCAGTTCTCAAGGCCTTGCTGAGCTTAGGCTTCCCAAGTTTAGAGAACTTGGCATTTCCCTTTTGGGGACTTGTCAGAGGAAAGCCTGGGATGGGCTGTGCTTCAGCTGGTGGGTCCTCGAATGTGGCTGCTCTGGCTTTTCTTGGAGTCCGATGTTAAGCCCCTCCTATTTGATACTGCAGCATTCTCAGGTAGTGCCCATTTCAGATGCAGGACTGTCACTGCTTCTGTGCTGTGGAAGTCATGCTCAAAGCTAATAACGAGAAGACCTCTCAGTATGAAGAGGCTTTTTGTATGGTTGCTGCAGTATGAGGGTCCTTAGATTGTAGTTCTGGATGTAACTGAGGTCTGGGAGAGGGGGGAGGATCTCAGAACACGTCTGGGTTGGAAACCTTGCTCTGTAGAAGGGTCTTGTCTGTGAGGTCAGGATGGTTCTTAGAACAATGATCTGCTGCTTTAAAAGTCAGGTGCAAGGAACAACACACGTGGCAGATGTTAGTTTAAAAGCTATCTTAAAGGAGATTCTTCCAGGGCATTAGAAGTTCAAAACAGTTATCCCCTGAAACTCGTCATGTAGTTATTGACAGGGCTCCTCTTTCCCTGCCTTTCTCCACACAGCTGGTTCTGTGCCTGCAGGAGCCCAAACCAGTGGTTCTGAGCTGGCACTGCCCAGTGGGTTTGCTGCCAAGCCAGGAGCCCTTCCTGGAGGTTATTTTACCCCCAGACAACCTGTTTAAACCGTTCACGAGTGGGACCTAGAGTCATAGAATGGTTTGAGTTGGAAGCGACCTTAAAGTCCATCCAGTCCCAGCCCCCCTGCCATGGGCAGGGACACCTCCCACCAGACCAGGCTGCTCCAGGCAGGGGACAGTCACAACTTCCCTAGGCAAGCTGTGCCAGTGCCTCACCGCCCTCAGCATGAAGAATGTCTTCCTAATGTCTGATCTAAACGTCTTCTCTTTTAGTTTAAAACCATCCCCCCTTGTCCTGTAGCTACAGGCCCTGCTAAAGAGTTTCACCCGTATTTCTCGAAGCCCCCTGTCAGTGCTGAGAGGCCGCGATGGGGTCTCCTCGAGGGCCCTGAGGCCCCGAGCGGGCCGGTCCCTGCGGCTGCCGCTGTCTTCTGCGCCCGGGCTGGCGGGGCCGGGGGCGCCGGGGCTGGGGACGCCACCCGGGCCGTGCCCTGGCTCCCCCCCCCGCTGCTCGGAACGTTCGGTCCCGGCGGTTGTTTCCGTCCGGAACGCTCGGTCCGGCGGGGAGGTTTCTGCCCGGAACGGTGTGTCCCGGCCGTTGTTTCCGCCCGGCGCAACGGGCCGGAGGCGGAAGCGCGGGCGGCGGGAGTTGGGCCGGGCAGCGCGGCGGCGGCGGCGGGAGCGGGCCGGGCCCCATGGCCTCCTCCTCCAGCATCGACATCGAGGACGCCACCCAGCACCTGCGGGACATCCTCAAGCTGGACCGGCCGGGAGGTGCGCGGCGGGGCCGGGCGAGGGAGCGCGGGGCGGGGCCGGGGCCGCCCTGTCCCGGACCGGGGCTCCGCTGGGTGCTGGGCGGCCGCGCCGGGCCCGTCTGCTTCGGGGACATCGCCTTCCGCGGGCCGTCCCGCCCGTCCGCCGCTCTCCCCCGTGAGCCCGGCGGTGCGGAGCGGCGGCCTGGCAGGAAGATCCTGGCTATGAGGGGAACGTCCTTGTGCTGAGCAGAGACTTCAGCTACCCCCCGCTCCGACGAAGCTCAGCCCTCAACGCTCGGCTCCCCAAAATTTAGCCCCTGAAACTCGCGCCCCAAAGCGCAGCTCTAAAGCTCACCCCCCAGACCCCACCCCTAAAGCTCACTACGGCTGCTGCGGGGTTCCGGGCTCTTTCCATCCGAGAGGCATTACCACTGGGAATGGAGCGATCCTGACTTTCTCGGTCCAAGGCTTCCTTCTCACTTCATGTTTTTCTCAGATGTCTTGCTGGGTTCAGTCGGAGTGACTCGCTGAGACCAGTGTTCTCCTCACCCCTCTCACAAACTCTTTGTTCTTATTCGTATTTTAATGTGAAATGGCATCACAAGTATCTCTCTTACAGTGTCTGTGAGTGTTCTCCCTTTGCTTTGAGCTATTATACTTCTCTGCTCAGGGTTCAGCAGAACCCCTTCTGCCTGTGGGAATAGCCATGGTGAACAGCAGCAGGCTTAGGAGTCAGCTGTACAAAAGGTGTTGCCACTCCCTGCTGGGCCTAACACCTCTCTCAACCCCCTTCATAGCTTTTTGAACCTACCATGGTGTTTCCATCAAATGTGATGATGTAATGGTCTGAAGGCGGCTGAGACCATGAGTGTTTTGCAAAATAAACTTAGCCCTTGGATAGAGGACAGAATTTATGCCCATGTTTTGTGCCTGTTGAGGAAAAGGCAGGAATAACTTAGCTTTTAAGTGTCCTGAGAGTCAGTACGAGTGTGCTGCCTCCAAAGGAACTGCCACATGTGCTGCCTTGTGCTTGGCCAAAAGGATGAGAGATTGGATGAAGGATTGTTGTGGGAGGGGTGCAGAGAAATGAGGGGTAATGGAGCAAACGTACAGGATGAGCTTCCTTAGTTTTACTATCCTTGTTTTTGGAGTGCTTGGGTTCTCCTAAATTACAACTCTTATAAGAAAGTACATTTTCCCTTCACAGTGCAGCACTGTGTGCTTGAACGACTGAAAGGTGAACTCAGTGGAGGGATGAGGGACACTTGTTTCACAAGCAGTTTCTGAACTGAGATGTTCCATCATGGTTGGGAAATCGTTAGAGTTGTTCCTGTTCTTCCAAGGTGTCTGGATTTACCCCTGAAGCAGCTTCTCTTGCTGTCTGAAGCACAGGAGTTATTTACTGAGCATGGCTTATTTTTATTTTATTTCTTTCCTAGTCATTCTCTTTACACCTTCTCTGTCAACTCTAGCACACAAGAAGGTAAGAGGGGAAAGGGAGAAAATGGGCAGAAAGTCATGCAGTAAGGAACCTGTGGTTATTCTCAGCAGAAATTATTGCCTGCGTAGTAGCAAATAAACTTGAAATAAAGAGTAAGGGTACTTGTGTGTAAACTAAAAGCCTCTGAAAATCCTGCTAGGATGTTAGAGGAAAGGGAAACTGGGGGTTCTTTTGAGGCTTTTAAAAGAGAATTAGAAGCAGCCTCATGAATTGCAGGTGTAGGGGTAGTCTGGTGTAAAGTTGCTGTGGTCAAGGTCCTCTCTAGTTCTAGTTTCTCTTTTACCCTGGCTTTCGCTTACAGATTTTTAACACCCAGCAGAGCCAGTGGAGCTGCTTTCCAACCTCTCAGAAAGTTTTGTTGTTCTACATTCATGTAGCTATGGGCAGTGTAATGTTATTCTAGGTGCTGCCAGGCAGGTGACAAGAAGTGCTCCCCACTCTAAAGTGTTTAGAACTATATAACACTCTTTTTAGTTCTGCTGGTTTTGATGATTGTGAAACTGCAATCCACCACCAAAGTCTCTCTTCTCACAGTTTTTCCTCAGTTTTGGCAAACATCACCCACTGCTTCAGAAACACCTGTCCTTTTTTGATGCCATGCCCTCAGCAGGGGGAAGCTGCGTGATGAATCCATGGACCTCCCAGCTGGGGCACATAGAGAGGTGTCAGTGCCAGTGTGCTACAGAGGAGAGTCCCTGCCAGAGCTGCTGGCAAGATCCTTCAGTCCATGCTGAAACTGATACCAAGGTGTTTTGTGGGCTCATCCTGCTCGTCTAACGTTTATCAGGGAAGTGTTCTGTTCAGTACAAAGTAGCAGCCCCTGGTGCAGGTGGTGGTCAGAACAGGAAGAGTTCAGAATCTCAGCTCTGCCCCTGCTCTTTGGAAAGGTAATGAACATGACCACACTTCTTTCTCTTTGAAGGCCTAAATCTACTAGTCTAGGGTGATGTTTTGGTTTTGTTCATGTGTCTACTAAGCATTGAGCCTCTTCCCTTCTTTCATGCCTTCAGAACTGTGTACAGGCAGCACCTGTGTTAATGTGGCTCCCACTAAGACAGCGACAGGCTAAGTCTATTCCTGAACTTTGGTGTTCTGTTGGTGTGCCTGACAGCCTCTGGGGAGTGTTTCTTCCTTCCCTTTCCCATGGAGTGAACTTCACTGCCTTGCTGTCCATAAAAGAGCAGAGATACTTACGTGAAGCATTCCTGTTGCTGCAAATAGAGCAAAGACCGTATCATCTTACTCTGGCAGCCTGGATCCTTTTCCTGTAGTAAATGTTTTCCTGCTTTTGATCACAAAGCATAAATTGCAGTTGCTGCAACTGGCCAAGCACCCACCATATGCTGTGGCAATAAAAGGTGCATCCTAATTGTGTTTAGCAAGCAGAGCACAAATGTGTTAGGTGGTTACAGGGTCGCGTTCCCTGACCTGAAGCTTCTTTGTGCTGTGTGAGTGCCACTGCTGTTCACTTCATGCAGTACAGGTAAACTGAGGGGAGCAACCAGCTGGTCTGTGCATCAGGATACCTTGTCACTGCACAAACCTTTTGTGTGGTTGATGATTTAATGACTCTGTTTGTAATCAGGCAAGTTTTAAATATTCTTCTGGCAAATGAATAATAGTCACAGCTATTTCTGTAGGCAGCTGCACTCATCCTGATACATTTAAGCCAGTTCAGTGACTGAAAGCTTGCCTTTCTTTCAGAGGATGTGCCTCCTATCCCACAGTCAGGCTTAGATTTGTTACCTATGCCAGTAACGATGGAGCTCCTCGTCCTGGGAGCAGCCATTTTGCACGAGCTTAGCTGCAGTTGTTACCTGGCAACAGTCTAAAAAATCTCAGTTTTAAAAAACAGTAAAAATTTCAAGTGAGGATTTTGGAGAAACAGGAGGCTTTGACTTCAGTGTGTTGATGTGTGAGTGCAGATGGACTGGGTTTGCCCTCTAGTGGGGTTTGTCAGCTGTTTACTTTGCTAGTGAAATAGAAGAGTCTCCTCCACCCCCTATGTGTCCTCTTCTAAAACCCTTCAGAAGACATGGAGGCCACCAGGCAACAGCAGGGCAAAGATATGAAGTCAGGGCTTTTCAAAGCAGAGCTGAAATACTGAGTGAGTGGTTGCTTTTCACAAAACTTGAGTGCTGTAAAATTCTATATGAATTGTTAACCGAGGATAAAATATGGGAATCTGTAGGCACAGCTGCATGGTTTCATAGCTGAGGTACTCAGGCACCTGGGCTTTGAGATCTGGTCTCATAGTCAGAAGCCAGTTTTGGAAGGTAATAAATGTATTATTTTTGGCCTACCCCAAACGTTGTGGCTCACCACTGCAGAGATCTCTCTGCAGGCACGAGCGTTAGAAGTGACTCTTCAAGAACCCCTTGGTCTGCCACTTGATTCAGTAAGTCAGGGTTACCAGATTTAGTCTGTCTGATCCCTGACTGTTTTCTCCTTGAACCTGGTAAGTTCCTTGTACCTGTTATTTGGCATCTGCTGGGATTATTTGTGTAAGAGAAGAGCTACAACTTCACTTGTTTGTGTGAAGATGAACTTCTTATAAAGAATGGTCTCTTGCATGACCTTTTTGGAGAAGAATACTTTTCCCACCCAATTCAGCAGACTCTACCTGGTAGAATCTGCCAAAAACATCTGGAGGTAGTGTTATTTCATGCAGTGCTATTTCTTTTAAATGGCTGTTCTGTACAATTGGTCATGTTTTTCCCTAGGTTCAGTGAATGAGAACCAGAGACCATCAAATTCCTATAACGGTGACCTGAATGGACTGCTGGTGCCTGATCCCATCGTGGCTGGAGATGGGCCTGCTTTGGCTAAGCCACTGCATCGCAGCATTTCTCTGGGAGCCCTGCAGGAGAAGCAAGTCATGTAAGTTTTGCCATAGCAAGGCTGAGAGTGAATAGAAAATGGTTAAAAATCAGTCTGGTGAGCCTTGACATGCTGGGAATCTGACAGTGAGTTTTACCTTGAGTTCAGGTGGCAGTTGTGAGCCCATGCTATGGGTCAGAGCTTTTGTAACTTTTGTGAGGCTGATGCATGGAGCTTGCTGCTCAGGAACTGAAGAATATCAGCAGATCTGTTTAGGGGAAGTGGAGCAGGACTGAGAGGTCAGGATGGAGATAAATTAGCAGGGACCTGGATGAAACTTCATGTTCTCACGTAGCCCTCCAACTAGACTCTTTCATGCACCCATGTTACTCGAGACATAACTTGAATCAGTTTGCAATGCAGTAGACCTTGCACTTGCCAAAGAATTTCTCTCTGCATAACTTAAATTGGGACAAATGACCCTGAGCTGAATTTCTGCCTAACTCTTCAAGTTGTTTGTATGCATCAGTGTGTTTTGGACTGTGCATGTGCTTTTACTGCTTATCTGCAAGAGAACATAAGTGTATTGAATGCTTTGGATTTGTCATGGGAGTAATAATGCAAATCCACAACTGCAAATCCACAACTACAAATCCACATGAATCTAATTGGTGTAATGGTTGGCTTTGTGTACTGACTTTTAACATTAGACTATGTGTAAATAACTTATTTGGGTTCTCTGGTCATAGTTTTGAGAGAGGATGCTGTGAGAACCAGGAGCAGCATGTACTGTTGTGGATGAGATTCAGCTGGTTGGCTTTGGTCTCTTCACACCTTCCAGTGTTGTGTGGTAGTCAAGGCTGCTTTAATGAAATGCAGGTCTGTGCTCGAGTCAAGTAGACCAGAGGTTTTCAAGCTGAACAAACCAGATGTTGGGCTCTCAAACCTGTGACACAGGGAAAGGAGACTCTTGACTGAAAGTAGTTTCTGTGTTCAGTTGTTCAGCTCAGACCTCAGAAATGCACAGATATTCCTTCTGCATTGCTGTTAGAATTATGGATAGTAAATATCTGACCTCTGTTCTCTTCTTGTGAGTCCTCTTTGATATTTTTTTCTTATTGTTTTTCTTAAAAGCTGCCTTTCTGGTGATGACAGCTCCACCTGCATAGTGATATCAGCAAAAGATGTGGAGATAGTGGCCAGCAGTGATTCCAGTATCACCAGTAAGGCCAGAGGGAGTAACAAGGTAAGGAGCAAGAGAAAGCAGAGTTCTGACTCTTTTTTTTAGTTGCATCAGTTCATGCTTGAATATTTTAAACAAATTACTGTCTTTCCTATGCTATAGGAGCTTGTAATTAGGTAGGAGTTTGTCAAAGAGCTTAACAAGGGCGAAAAAATTGGAGCGGTGTCTTGTAGCTGATTGAAACTGTTATTCCACAGCCTGACCCCGTTATCGTCTAATTTTCTGAAATAAGTCCATGATCTAAGCTGTAGGTTCCTGGGAAGGTGCCCTTCCTTCACAAACAAGCTTTTCCTGTTCATTGTTTCTTCACTGGAAGATCCTCACCGTGGAAGGAGGGTTGCTCTTGATAGTTCGCTGGCCTCAGTCCTGCTGAGGGCTCACCCAGCAGACCAGGGCTGCAGAAGAATCAATAAGCTGAGAAGAGAATTAGTGCCATAGCAGGGTACTAGGACATGTTCAGAACAAATGCTAGTAATTATGAGAGAGAATTCTGGTCTTGATCCTTTCCATGTTAAATAATTTTGTTCCTTGATGTACAGTGAAATAAGGAATCACAGAGATCATAAATGAATCCTCTGCTATGTTGTCATTGTTTTCCATAGATAATACTGAAGATAAAAATGAAAGCAAGGATCACTGCCATAATTTCCATAGTATTTCTTACTACTTTGCTCACAGAGACAATGCTTATCAGATAAGACCAGGACTCTCAGTTTCTTGGAAAGCACTATTAAAATTGAAAAGCAGGAGCCCATGCAACAAATGTTTCTGTGTTTCAAAAAAAATTTCCAAGAGCTGGAAATCCAGACACAGCACAAATGAAGAGGCGAAAGCTGCTTTGATGATTTTCAGGGTAGAGTGTTCTGCAGTGTGACAAATTCAGTGAGTTGCATTCTTTGCAATATAAGGAGACATTCATCAGCCTCCTAAACTTTGAATGTTCATGGCTCTGCTACCTGGCATTCCATGTGCAATTCATTCCATGTGCAGTACTTCTTACCAACTGCTGCTTCTAGCAGTTTCCTGTTAAGCAGTACAGGTCTTTCCTAGAAGAAATCATAACTTTGACAGGTTTGTTCCAGGAAAAAGTTAATTCTAGATGTTTTTCATGGGTTTTTTTGTTTCTCTTGAGCAGGTGAAAATACAGCCTGTTGCTAGATACGACTGGGAGCAGAAATACTATTATGGCAATCTGATAGCTGTTTCAAACTCTTACCTGGCTTATGCCATTAGAGGTGAGAAACCTTCTTGTCTTGGATGTGATTTGTATTCTTTTACTCTGTGTGTCTCTAAAAGAGGCAAAATTTGAATCAGGAGAAGGTAAGTGGCAATGATTGAAATGCTTCTTGCAATACCAAGATCAGGGTGGTGTTGTTGGAGGCGTGGTACAAGTGAAGCTGGAGCTACAGGGGAGAGCATACTTGGTGGTGTAGGGTAGTTTTCTCTGAGAAAGAAAGCTATTCTGAAGTTAGGAATAAAAGAAAGAGAAGGATTCAGTGGAATGCAGGAAAATTTGAAGGACTGCATTGGTTTCACTGAACACAAAGCTAATGTTCAGATTACTCCTCTAATTAAATATTTCTGCGGTAAACAAGCTTCTCTGTAGCTGAGCACAGAAACAGCCCCGGAGTAATTTGAGCAGATAAATGTTTGCGATGGATTTACTTGCATAAATTTAGAGTTGAGTTTAAGGCTAAATTTAGAGGGGCCAGAGTGCAATGCAGATGCAGTGTATTTTACAGTAGGAAGGGGGAGAAAAGCAGATGAACACAGGCAAAGATTCTTTCACAACATATCTGAAACAAATGAACACTTAGTTATCTGCTCGGTCCTTTTCTGCTCTCATATAAGCATACAGTGTTTGAGGCTTCCTCAGCTCTCCCCTTTCTTCTTAGTTCCAGCACTCATCAGCTTTTCTGGCCTTTTATGAAATCTACTACTCTGCTTCTCTGTAGTTTCCTAGCTGAGGTTATTTTAGAGCAGCTTTAGGTGTCTCACCCTTCTTTTAAGTATTAAAGCTTGGATGCAGTAACAGTATGGAAAGCTGAGTGATCTGCTAGGGCTGGTTTGGGCATCAAGAAGTGGAGACAATAGGATCTACGTAAGACTGCCTGCATTATAGTGATGTGTCTCAAATAGGGAAGTAGGACACTTTGCTTTGTATGTGGATGCTCTAAAGCATATTGTTTTTGTCACACAAACCAAAAGTAGTGCTTTTTTGCCTGATGAATGTTTATGCTTTTTGCGTTCCCCTTACAGAAGATGTATTCAAGCTACTTGCGCCTCAGAGACTCCTTTTCTCCAGTTACTGACAATGAAATTGCCATTAAAATCAATTCACTGTGACTGGAAGTCAGTCTTGGAGGTTTGGTAGCTGTGTCATCAGCCTGAGATAAAGGTTTAGGGCTCGCATTTAATGAAAACATCCTTCATGAGAATAATCCTGGGAATCATGAGAAGTCAACTTCTGTTGGCTTTTTAAGTAGAGTATCTTAGAATTAGTGGTGCTGAAGAAATTACAGAAGATATTGTGAATTAAGGCAGTCAAACTCCTTCTTGATCCTGCCACTCCAACCTTCTGCACCAAAGCTGAAAAGTGCAGTGAATATTTGTGCATATATCCTAGGTCTTGAACGGGCCGGTTACATGGTACCTATTGATATCGATGTTTCAGTGTGCTGCCAGTGACAACTGATGGCAGGAAGGGTGCTGGAAAAGACAAGGCAACAGCTGGAAACAAGGGGGAGACCACACAGATAAGTGATGACTTCCCTCTCTCTTTTCTGCAGCTGCCAGTAATGGCTCCGCTATGGTGCGGGTGTTGAGCGTCAGCACTGCTGAGCGGACCTTGCTGAAAGGATTCACGGGTGGTGTGGCAGACCTGGCCTTTGCTCATCTCAACTCCAACCAACTGGCCTGCCTGGATGAGGCTGGCAACCTTTTTGTCTGGCGCCTGTCCATGGATAAAGATAAAATCCAGTATCTTGTCAAAATACACCTCCGAACAGTCTTTGTGTAATGGTTAGATGTGAATGCAGCCTCAGAATTGCAACTTATTTCAGAGCTGATTCAGAACAGCAGTTCACAGAGGGAGGGTCAATAGTTCTGCCCCTTCCAGAGTATTGCATCAATCAACCTGTGCCTCTGTTCAGCAGAATCATTACATGACATTTTATATAACTTGAAATTCTAGGAGTGACACCTCAGTGCTCCTTCTGGTCCAAGCAAAAGTGGTCAGTGAGAAGGGTCAGTCTGCAGTAGCTGACCCTATACATGGACAATGTCGCTTCGACCATGTAACAAAGCTTTTTGCTCACAGTTGTCTGGTTCTTGCTCTTTTCCTTAGTTACTTTTCTGGGGAGCAGGATGTAATATCCCCTCTGCTCACTAGCTTCCTTCCAAACCTGTCACTCCTGTTCTTTTGATGATCCTGAAATTTATTTTCAGTGTTTGATTCATTGCCCTATTTTTTTTCTTTTAATTGCTAGAAGTGACTGCTCAGTGCTCTTGGGAAGGAAGGAACTGGAGCAAAGGTGGTTGTAAAGTTGTTTAAGATCTGATTCGTGAAGATGGGCTGGAGCACTCAGCCTGGGGCAGCGTGGTAGCTTTTCTATCTCTCTGTGGTAGCGTTGCAGTGCTAGCTGGAGTAATTTAATCTGTCCATCAGCTTTCACGTGGATTGCTCATTGATGTGTGTATGTGCTCCTGTTCTGCTTGTCCTGTCCCTGTCTGCAGCCTGCAAGAGAAAATTGAGACTCTATTAGCTTTTTTAAACTTAGGATCTTCTGCAGTGAAGAAGTGCTGGCTTCTTCTTAGCAGAATCCTTTTATCTGATTTCTTTTTGAATATAAATGAGAAAAAAATCTTGTAGTTCAGTAGCATTTACCAGAGGACCAAGCCTGAATAGGTTATTGCTGAGTGTCAGTGACACAGCCAGAATGTTGTTTCTTAACCATGGTGATCAGAGAGGAGATCTTGATTAACATCAAGCGACCTGACAACACCCCGTTGAACACCTCTCGAAGAATCATCTGGTGTCCTTTCATCCCAGATGATAATGAGGAGAGTGGTGAAGAGGGAAGTCAGACACTGGCATTGTTGCACGAGGACAGGGTAAGAAAACCTTGCTTTTGAAACATGTCTTATCAGGGAGACAGATTCTAAGGAAGGAAAGAGTTGGCATGGTTAGAGGTGTAAAGGTTCCTACCTAGTCCATGCTCCCATAGTAGGAAATGTGGGATTCCTCTCTTCTGAGGAAGGGTCATGCTGATCTTTTTTCAGCGCTCAGGAGGAAAGAAGGTGGTGACTTCTGCTACCCATCAAAAAATGGGGACTCATCTGCTGAGGCTGAGCCACTTCCAGGGGAGCAGGCTTGGTGACCAGCAGCTATAGGTGCCAGGAACAGTTCCCTGTACTTACCTTCAGCTGGGTTCCAGGAGAGCATCTAATGGCCAGGTGTGGTGGAGATGGCAAGGTTTATATCACATACTTGCCATCAGGCTGGTGTGTCAGGGTATAAGTTAAAGGTATGGGAAATTCTTCACTGTGTCAGACCAGTAGTTGTAGAGATAACCGTGTGTTTTCCAGGCAGAGGTGTGGGATTTGGACATTATCCGATCAAACAACAGCTCCTGGCCAGTGGAGGTGCCTAGCATCAAGGAAGGCTTCATCGTTGTAAAAGGCCACAGCACGGTATAAACCTGTTTTGTTTTTACTGCCATTGCACAGGTGATTGCTACAGATCACTTAGGTTTCCTTTGGATTAGAGTGTCTCAGGAGCTGCAGTTGTTAGGACAATTGGCTGTAAAAAACAGTTTCTTATCTATCCACTCTATCGTCCACATCCTTCTGGCTAGGTACACACATGATTAGTAAGTAACCTTCATTTAAAGACTCAAGGTGAATGTGTAATCGTTTGCTTTGAAAATGGCCCTTTAAAAAAATCATCTGTATTTCCAAGGGCCTATTTGACAACCTGAGCTGTATTTCAACTATTTTGTTATATCTCTTGGTAAATGGAATTCCCCTAATAAGTGTAATATCTGTGAGTGCAGTGGACCAGGACTGAAGCTATGTATCCAGTAGGTGATATTTTGAGTATAAAAGAAAAAACTTCTTGAACAGTATGATGGCAAAGTAGTTGTTTCACTTAAATGAAACAATAATGATTGTGAAAAGCCAGGAGGTCCCAAAACAAAATGATTTCTGTTTGTGACATGAGTTACAGTGGGAACAGTAGCAGCATAATCCATTGCACTTAAATTTGCTGTCTGGAAAAGGTGATTGTTAATTATTATTACAAAAAAACAAAGTCCTGTCAATCCCTCTGTGAAGGGTTAAGCTGCTTGGTGATGTCTGTTAGAAATCACTCTGGCTTCCACTATTATACTGTTAGTGAAATTCCAGTTTGAAGAGAGCACTCTTTTTCTTTTTCCTGTGAAATAAAAACTGTAAAATGACTCTTCTGTTTCTTTTTCCCCTCTCTTTGTAGTGCCTGAGCGAGGGAGCACTTTCTCCAGATGGAACTGTGTTGGCCACAGCGAGCCATGATGGCTTTGTCAAATTCTGGCAGATCTACATTGAGGGACAAGATGAGCCAAGGTAACTGGAGAATTAGAAAATGAAGAGTCTTGGAACAGAGAGCAGCATTTTCTCTGAGAATTTCCTTGTCATGGAATCACGTGCGATGGTCATTCTCAGGGTGTTGTTACAATCTAGGGTGAATTTTTGTGAGGTAATTTGTTGCTGAGGAGTTGTATCACACAAGGTTTGATGAACTTACCGAAAAAAGCAGAGAGCAGTGTATGAAAACAGGAGTTCTGTGCTTTGCACAGAAAGTAGTCAAACTCTTGCACTGCCCCTGCAAAAGCAGAAAGCTTCTCTGAGCTGTGCTTCTCAGTGTTGGCTCTTATGTATTGTGCCCTTGTTATGACACCAAATGCCAACACGTGATTTTTTTAGGGGATCACAGTCTATGGCTGCACAGGCTATGATTTTCTTATTTTGTATATGCCTGTAAACAACTACAAGCTAATAATGCTTGGTGGCTGCTGACTTTATGCTGTCTTTGGACAAGGGGTAATGTGTTTCGTACCCACCTTATAAATTCCTAATTTGCTGCCCCCTGCACACTTGGTCTTGTCTCATTCTTTCTTAGGTGTCTTCATGAGTGGAAGCCCCACGATGGCAGACCTCTTTCCTGCCTGCTGTTCTGTGACAACCATAAAAAGCAAGACCCAGAGTAAGTCCCCCGTCCTGTACTTGGATTATCAGAGTTTAGTGGTGTTTTCTAAATCTGCCTTTGGAGGTTTCCTTGTATCTACATTGTACTTGTAAAATTTAGCACTGGGACAGGAGCAAGTCCTGTTCTCTTTGTAGTCAGTTTTCTAGTGATGGAGAAATAAATAATGATGACAGTCTAAGGTGACCTTAATTCCAGTGTCAATTCCGTGAAACCAATGAAAATTCTGAATTCAGTCATTTTAGATTTGTGGTATTGCCAGTTTTAACTGGCCCATTATCCTCCAAAATTATGCTGCAGATCATAAAAAAATTAAGTTTTCTTTTGGGTTTTGTTTTTTTTTTTTTTAATTTTTATTCTTCAGTCAGTTGTGTCCCTAAGGGTCTTGAGAGCTCTGAGAGCTGTAGTGGTTTCTGATCTGCCTCAGAAGCAGAGATTTTCTGGGAACTTTAAGGCACAGTTGGGCAAAGTTGCATATGGGCAGCTTGTGAGGAACTTTCCATAAGGACATTTTACAGAAAAGGACGAGATCTTCTTTAAGAGAAGTTAATTCTGTTATGCCTGTAGGGTTCCCTTCTGGAGATTTCTCATCACCGGAGCGGATCAGAATAGAGAACTGAAGATGTGGTGCACTGTGTCTTGGACCTGTCTGCAGACTGTCCGGTAGGTGTTAATATGCAGTCTCCTCCGAACGGCTGGATTTACTTTGCACGGTGGATTATAATAAACTCTCAATTTCCAGGTATACTTACTCTGCAGAGGTGATCTTTGATCTCCTGTGGAGGCTACCCTAGCCCCAGTTAGAGCCCCCTCCTTTGCCGATCTGGCATATCTGTTGAAAGCTCTTTGGGCTGTGTCAGGCTGTCAAGCTTTGGCAAGGCAGGGGAAGTTGATCATTTTATACAGTCTCCTTGGTTTTACCAAGACCTGTTTTCTCCACTTTGGTCTGCAGAACATAGATATACCTGCAGCATGAGAGGGGGCATTCCAAATGGCACTCCTTAAGAGCTATTTTCTGTAAAAATACTATTCTATAGCAAATATATTCTAGAACCAATCAAGACCCAATCTACCTCTTATTGCTTTTTCTCATTAGAAAAATGAGATGCTGCTGTGTTGACCAAACTTAAGCAGTTATACAAAGCTTATCTGGAGAGACGTGATCCATAAGTTCAAATTCCATTTTAGTCTATCCCTTAACTCAACTTATGTTCCTTGGTTTTACTTTTCTGCTGGTGGATCATGACCTCTCTGATCATATGGACGGGTAAGGCCACTTCTGAATTGCCCTGTTAAAATGAGAAGAATATGGCATACAGCTGAGTGCAGCTTTTTCCACCTAGTACTACAGAGGTCCAAAACCTATATGAAGGTTATGTTGGTTTGTTGGAATTTTGGTTTTAAATTTATAGCATTGTCCTTTGTCTTCCTATGAACGTGAAACATGTTAAGTATTGACAGTCATCCTTCATTTAAGATGTTCTGATTCCATAACTAGATCCTATTCAGTGATCTCCCTGCTGATCTCTTAGCTGAAGCAGCAATGATTTCTGCAATGTTTTTGTTCTAGTGAGTGGTTGCACTGTAATACGGCTGTAAACTCCCTTAAGATTTTTCTTTTTAACTAATGTAGTTTCATAGCAGTTGTTCTGGTTGTGCTAATAATCTGCCTTGCTTTCTGCATCCCTCCTCTTGTTTGTGGATCTAGCTTTTCTCCTGATATCTTCAGCTCCATGAGTATTCTTCCCAGCCTGAAAGTTTGTCTGGACCTCTCCGCTGAATATCTGATACTGAGTGATGTGCAGAGAAAAGTAGGTGGTTCATTTTATTGCTGGCTGTGTGGGTAATGGTGACGGATCAATTTTGCTGCCTAGGTCTAAGATTTGCACATTAATAGCTAAAAATGCAGAGAATGGCTTAAGCTATTTTACTATAAGACGGCAAATGGTGATAATTCAGCTGTTTAATCATGAGGAACCTTAAGGATTATTTCCTATCCTGAAGTAAAACTCTCATTTGGAGGCACTTGTGCCTGGCACAGTAGGATTGAGTTCCTAATCAACGTTTTCTCAGATAGGAGTGTGCTTGTTGTGGTTTGCCTGGGTGTTCTGTTTCAAGTTTAAATGACCCAGGTTTTATTAATCATGTCATTTCCATTGTTCCAGATCTTGTTCGGGTGCTGGGCTTTGTAGTCCACATGCAAGGTCTGCTCTGAAAGCCCAGTGACTTGCTGTTTCTGTTTCTTCCAGGTCTTGTATGTGATGGAGCTGATGCAGAACCAAGAGGAGGGCAAAGCTTATTTCAGCTCCATCTCCGAGTTCCTCCTTACCCACCCAGTCCTAAGCTTTGGCATCCAGGCAGTGAGCCGCTGCCGGTTAAGGCACACCGAAGTGCTCCCAGCAGAGGAGGAAAATGACAGCTTGAGTGTAGGTAGGTGATGAAGAGAATTCGACTGCTGTGAGATCAGGATTTCTTTCCTGAATGGTTCTGGCTTTCCCATGGAAGGCTGACTCTCCTCTTTCTCTGTATGAAATACCTCCTGTGCACCTGGAGTACTTCAGGGCAACACAGAAGAGTTGGTTACAGGGTACTCTGGAGGTCACTGGTCCAACTTGCTACTTAAAGCAGAACTGGTGGTGGTGGCAGATCGGGTCACCTATGGCTTCATCTAATCGCATGTTGAAGGCCTTCAAACATGACAGTTCTGTCTGTCTTCTGGTGCTCTGTCCCAGGGATGCACCCCTTCCTAAAAAAATATTCCTCTTGTTGAACCTAAACCTTCCAACCCAGATTGTAGCCGTTGCCTCTCACTACACAGAAACTCCACAGAGGTGTTTCTGTTTGCAGAGAAGCATTCCAGGGCTGTGCAAGCTGGAGTGACTGCAAGTGATGCTTTGGTTAAAGTACACAATGAGCTTCCCTGCTCACAGCAGAAAGCAGGGGATGTCTTCCTCTGGCAGTGTAGGGCTGAGTCAGTCTCCAGCATGATTTGATGCAGACTCACAGAAGCAAACATGTTCCTGGAAGAACAGCAGGATACTTTTTTGTTGTCTTGCTTGTCTGAGTAAACTGTAACTAAACATCAAAGGTGTGAGCACATGTTTTGAGAAACCAGTTGATTGCTTCCAAATCGTACTGCCTGAGTTGTACCAGGATGTGAGGGAAAAGGTGAGATTCTTCTCCATCACATCTGGAAGGCATGTTCTTAAGCCACAAAAACTCCTTTCAACAGAAATGAGCAGGTAACTCTGAGAAACACGGGATGTTGTCTTCTGGCTCTTAACAAAATGAATATGATGGTGAATCCTGTGGAGAGCTGTCGCATGTAGACATTCCTTCATTGTTGCCTGCCTTCAACTGCTAGTTTTCTCCTGCTCTCCTACCTTTCTGTTAGTAAAATTTAGAAAGGTACTTTGGATAACATCAAGATATTTCCTGTTAGAAAGATTAGTGGACTGTCAGTACAGCTGTATGATGTGATTGCCTATGCCTGTTGTGCATAATAATAGTTAATTCATGTTGTCTATACCTATGGCATATTTTTCTGACATGCAGAAGCAGAAATGACAGATGTGTAGAGAGGCAGGAACAGACAGGGTCAGAAACTTCAGGTCCCAGGTTGGTGCTCAGATAAGTTGGACAATTTATACAGGAATGCCTAATACATTTTTTGATGGAGAGTTAGGTTTATCTTTTCTGCTCACCCTCCTTGGCTTTCTTAGCAGTGAGAACTGATACAGGTGTTGGGTGAATGTTGTTGACACTGGCTGATACTGGAAAGTTATTGCAGAACTCTTCATATCTACAGTTGTTTACAGCCAGGAAGGATGGTTGGGCCCTAGCCTGGATGTCTGAACAATGTAAGCGGTGAGCATCTCTCAGTCTTCTATCAAACCAGTCACTTCAACAGTCAGATGAAATTGCTGGCAGTTTTGGACTTCAGCTCTTCTTCCTCCTTTTTTTAATCTTTTTTTCTCTTCCTTGAGACTTATTTGTCTGGATTAGAGCAAATTTGATTGCCCTCAGATTGAAAAGTACAGGGAGTAAAGGGTATACTTTCCCTTAACAGGATGAATCCAACTTTGAAGTGGAGAAGCGATGAAGCTTTATTGTGCTGGTTCATCTGCTATGATACTTTTCTAGTGCTTTGTTTGCAGTTTTCATCCAACTTAATATTTTACTTTTGTCTTAATTACAGAAAGTGCTCAGGGAGCTGGGGCTGTTGAATCAGCAGCAGGCGTGCTGATAAAACTCTTCTGTGTGCACACCAAGTGAGTACGTGTGGCAATTACCACAGACCTCTGGTTGGCCTAGTCCTGCAACAACCTGTAGAAATTTAACTTGCCAATTCCTTTTGCTCATAAAAAAGATAATTGGACCCACAGAAACTTCTGACTGTGGTGTGTTCAGTATGGCCTTACCAGGCACTAGCCCTGCATGGTGCTGTTGGCTAGCTAGTATTTTTGTCGCCATGGGTACACAGCGACTGAGTTGTGCTCATGTGTATGTGCTGAGAAGCATCTCTTGAATGCCCTGGGTGCTGGAGTTGAATGAGGATCAGCTTCTGCTTCTTCTGTCACAGGCAGAGAAAACTAAAATGTATTCCAGGGGTATCAGTTCAGTGAAGTGGAATCTTCTAAGCGTTAGACTTCTCTTGGAGATTCATAGACTAATCAGAGATGCCTGGGTTTTTTTCAGGGCCCTGCAGGATGTGCAGATTAGATTTCAGCCTCTTCATAGCCCTGACATGAGCACATCTATGCCTACCCATGCCTCTCACGAAGAATTTGGTGAGCATTTGTGTTAAACTGATCTTTGGTGTTGCTGAGCCTTTAAAGGTTGTTGGGGGGGCAGGAGGTCAGAGTGGTGTCATTGAATAAAAGTTTCTGAGTATGGACTAGCTGTGAAGCAGGCTACTTGATTAGAGTCCAGTGTGAGTGTGGAGCATGAGGACATGTTAGGCTGGGAGCCCTAACACTTTGTGCTCACTTGAGTTCACCTTGCTAGGTGATTTGACACTTGTGCCAGAAACTTGATGTTTGTCTT
This sequence comes from Dromococcyx pavoninus, assembly GCA_033558185.1. NCBI lineage: Eukaryota > Metazoa > Chordata > Aves > Cuculiformes > Neomorphidae > Dromococcyx > Dromococcyx pavoninus. The sequence continues at coordinate 72,399 of JAUMJL010000029.1, forward strand.
CTGTCAGATGGAAGAGATCAGAGCGACACCAGAGCTCTGGGAGTAGAGGGGGCTGGGCTGTGTGTAGCATGCTCTTTCAGTTCATTCACCATTTTGGGATGTGGCTGTTAAACTAGTTTTGCATTTAGAGAACAGGGGAGGGTTGGATCTCTTATTATCAAAGCCTGTTTAACCTACAAAGAGTGAGCATAACACCAGATTTGCCTTGTAAGGCCCTTAGTTTTCGTTAGGATGTTGCAGCGTTTTCGCTTGTTGTTTTGGAATCCTTGGCAGGCAATGACAGAAGTTTATGATTTGTGGAATTAAAGCTTTAGCTTTTGTGTGACGTTCCTGTAAATGGAGTTGTATTTCTCCCTTGGAAGTCTTTCCAGACCATATGGCTGATCTAAGCGCAGAAGGGCTGGGATCTGAAAAAGGATCTGTGCATGGCTCTCAACCAGACCTGCGGCGTATTGCTGATCTGCCTGTACCAGCAGATTTCCTCTCACTCTCAAATGATGCCAAACCTAAGCTGATGACTCCTGATGCATTCATGACACCAAGTACATCTCTTCAACAGGTAACCAGAGAGCAGCGCTGTTATTGGTGGTGCGAGGGGTGGATTTGGATTTTGATACTTCTGAGGACTTTTTCTAGGCAGTAGTGACTCTGATAGGCTATGGTAGCTGAATGCAGAGCACACAGGAAACTGTGCAAGTAACCAAACTGACTAAGGAGATGTTGGCACATCTACAGTGCTACGCTGGCCTAAGCTTGTGTTATGAGTGCTGTGTTTAGCTGCAAAACTGCTGATGTAGCTGTGTTGTGTAGAAATACGGGTTTGCTAAATAACTGTATCTAAGTTGGGAGACTGGTTTGCACATGCTGTTTGGGGTGGTAATATAAATATGATGGAAGAAGAGATTCTGTCTCTGCACATCCTGTCTGATTGGTTTGTGTGGTAGCGCATGTCTGAAGTAATTGGGTAGGTAGGTGGGGCTGTAACATCTTCTGCATGAGGTCTGCAAATTGATGATCCAATAGCTTGGTGGAGGTTTTTGAATCTAACACAGCAGGCCCTAACTTGTGCAGAAAGCAAGTCTATGCTTGCTCCAGGGATTTCAGTATCAGGAAACGTGTGAAACGCTCCTTGAGATTTGGTGATCTCCGCAAAGGATAGCAAAGGGTCTTGGTGAAGAGCTGTGAAGGAAGCATTTGCTCCTCAGTGAAGCATTGATGGAGCAGACAGAACACATGGAACTTTTCTTAATGCTCTGCCACGTGTTCATGGCCAACAGTGCTGCATCACGTACCTTTAGGTCCTTCTGGGCATTTCTAGTGGCTCTCTGGCATTGACAATGTGCATATGTCTAACTCAATGCAGGTTTCTGCTCCTCCTTCTTGGTTATGCCAACAAGCAGAAGTGCTGGAGTTTGCTGTTTCTTGGCTGTTCTGCAATCAAATCTTGCATTAGTTAAAGGATATCTGAATGGGTTTAATAACATGCTTCTATGCCTCCGTACTGAATTTGTGACTGTAGATTTTTCCATGTGCTTTTAGAATGGGAGTAGATATAAATTAGAAAACATTTTTAAAAGTCTGTCCTTTAAAATGGTGATCAACAATATAGCAACAAGGTGTGGATTCCAGTGGTGTGAAGCTATGGTGTTTGTGTTTTCTCTGCCTTCCTGTGCAGGATGGACTGTCAGCAGTTATTTTATTCACTGTGCTGATGTGGCTCTTGCAGGCACAGAGGAGAGTGCTTGTGAGCAGCATTCTATGTGCACATCCTAGGGCAGGGCTTCCCCTTCCATGGGAGGAATGTCTGGTTATCACCACAGCTTGAACGTGTGCTGGAGGAGCCTGGGTGCGAATGGGCAGCACATGGAGTTAGTGCTGAGCTGACTGGTCAGAGAGTACCACTCCAGTAACAATATGAGGAAAAAAGAATAAATTGAACTCCTCTTAAGAATTTTAATGTTGCTGGCAAAGTTCCTGAGTGCAGAAATTAATTTTGTGCCTGAGGATGAGTCTCCTTACCAATGCAAAGATGTCCTAAGGGAGCAGAGACTGTTTAGCTCAGTCTCTGTTCTCTGCCATAAGCAGTGTCAAGTGCAAGCTCAGCCAAACTGGCTTTCCCAGCTGAGTACTTGTGTTGGTGTCCTCTATAGGTGTTTCTTAGTAGCCAGAAGTAGCAATGGGGATGAGCCTGTCCATCTGTGCTCCTCACTGCCAGCCAGCTGACTAGATGAGCAAGTCCTCCCCTTGTGTGTTGGAGCACTCTGCTTCTGTTTACCAGCAGTGCAGGCCCTAAACCCTTTACAGACTCTGGCCTTGATAGTGGCAAAAGACCTTGACAAGAGCAGGCTAGCTCAAAGAACAAAACAGAGCTCTGGTGCTGAGCCCTACAGAATGCCTCGTTGGTTTGGGACAGCAATTGCTCCGTAAAGGCAGTCATGGCTCATGCAATGAGGATGAGTTGGGGCTTCCCTTTGACTTGCACCTGAGCACCTCAGGAGTACAACTTGACTTATTTTTTTCTCTCGTCCCTTTTTGCCAAAGATTCCTTTGTAGTTCTTATGGAGCCAGCATTCTCAGATGTAGCTCTGCTGTTGCACATTTCTGTCACATCCTGACTGCTGTGTATTTTCTTACAGATTGCTGTATCTCCAGGCAGCAGTGTCAGCTCCCTGACTGCAGTCACAGCCATGAGTAGCACTTCTGTCACGGACACCTCCATGCCCAGGTAAAGAGATCATCTATTAAATAATATGATTGCAACTGACCTGATACTGTCCTTCAGGGTGGTGCAGAGCTTTAGTGTATCTTGAAGAGGTGATTGTAACCAGGGCTGGAAACTGACCTGGGTCCCAACATCCCTGTATGGGCAACTGTTTCCATCTCTAACACAGCTTGGAGTGTGTCTGTTGTCATCCAAGGGACCTCTGTTACTGCGTCTCAGTTTGGTTGCTTTACATGCTTCTCCCAGAGGGCTGTCATTGTTTACAGGTAAGAACACTGCAGCCACCAAAGACAGGGAGATAATTGGGACTGTTATGAAATTTCAGTACAGTCGTGATTGGCTGGGCTGCATAACAGGTGAAAACTTCACTTCTAGGGGCTGGGAAAAGGACAAAGACCTGTCCCGTAATGTCCTGTTTTTTCCTAAACTGTGTACAGTGTAACTGAAGATATAACAGGTCCCTTCTCTCATTGACACCACAAATTCTAAAAAATTGTGATGCTTCTCTCTTTTTTGTTTCTACTTGGTCTCTCTTTGGGGCTGTATGGGAACTAGGAGATGCAGGTGCTGGTTCACAGGGAGTGGCTGGCCCTGCTGGAAAGAGCCAAGGCTCATCCATTGACCTGTGGATCACTCCTCCTTGAGTGATACAGATCAGTGTAATTAGGTTGGCCTACTTGATGTGTTTGTGTCTCTGTTTTCTGCAGGCCATCAGAAGACTTGACTGTGAGCCCCAAGATGCAGCTGGACACCAGCCTCACGCTGAGTAGCAGTAGCAGCAGTCTCCAGACTAGTCCTAGGAGCCATGCAGTTCTTATCCCAGGCCTCCCTGACAAGCTAACACCAAAGGCACCTGTTACTGTAAGGCTCCAAATGCTGCTCTCTACCTTCTCCTTGTGGGCCAAGGGACCTTTTCCAGTGGGCCTGCACAAGGTGAAATTAGACTTATTTGGATAATAACAGGGCCCTTTGGAAAACACAGCTGCTGGCACAGATCTGCTGCCACGTTTACCAGTGTTACTGGAACTCTACCTCAGCATAGAGCAGCGCATCTCTGAAAACCAGAGACAGCTCCAGCTTGCACTGTTGTTGTTGCAATGGTTGGAAATGGTCAGCCTGTGTGTTAGGGCACAGTGCTACCTGGAAAGGTTTTTTCCTCCATGCTGGTCTTACAAGTCTGAAACAGTCATTTCACATTTCTAAATTTTTCTTTCCAGTTGTGATGTAAAACAAAAGCTTGATAGTGAGTTAAACTTTCAGTCCAGGAGATATTCAATGTTAAAACTAAGTTTTTTCCTCAAAAAGAAGGGATTCTGGAGCTGAGCAGGGAGGGAGAACTGAAAGTGTGTTCCAACTAGCATTTTCAAAGTGTGTTTAAGCTGGCATTGACTTAAGTGTGATGTTAGCCCAGCTAAGAATCCATTACAAGTCTTGGGGCCCTTCTCTCTCTGCTGAACAGAGTGGAAGCACAGGGATTATGTGGGGAAAGCATACGGCTGGCTGGTGGTGGTTGATGTAAGGTACCAGGGAAATTCTTGGGGTGTCTCCACATTACCCTGAAGGCTCTTGTTTGATGTTTGTATTCAGGTCACACCAGGAAACCCCTCTCTAGCACTGGAACTGCAGGAGGTGGAGCCCTTGGTGGTGCCCCAGGCTTCTCCCACACGTGAGCGCTCGCCAGACGTCATTTCCTCTGCTTCCACAGCCATGTCCCAGGATATCCCAGAGATTGCTTCCGAGACCTTGCAACGGAGCTTTGGGGCAGCTCCAGCTGGGCTCCCTGCGGAGGTGCTGGAGCCCAGTCATCACATAGACAGTATGGCAAATGCTGCCTCAGCCTTGCATTTGCTGTCTCCAAGGAACCGGCACAATTCAGAGCACAGCCACCACTCTTTGGACATTCCTCCAGTGGAGGTAGACAGACTGAATGCTCCATCGTTACTGGAGACTGCTTTAACTCAGGAAAATGCATCTTCTGACAGTGTTGTGAGTCAGCCATGGCCAGCAGCCCCTGACATAACCAGAGAAACCAGGAACAGCATGGCAGACAGGTATTTACTTGGGTTTGTCTTGCTCAGGGCAATTTCTTTGCATTTGCCAAATTGCTGGGTTGGTGGAAAACTCTTATGTTGTGATTAAACCAGAAGAGTTCTCCATCCCTCTGTTTCCTTAAAGGATCTGGTGATTCAGCCTTCCTGTGTGCCTGGTCTGTGTATGCTGTTACCTGAACTTCCTAGGCCAGCTCCAACAATTTGTGCTCTCTCATACCCCCTGCAGCACAAAGGGTTTCTGTTAAGAAGATGAAAAGTTTACTTTATTGGCCTTCATGTTCACCTGGGAATGGAGACTTCAGATGGGTTTTTTTTTCATACTCTGGGGAAAAAAAAACCAGTGCAAACTAAATTGTGCCCCAGGTGATGCATTCCTGTGTGCTCTTATTGAAAGGGCTCAGTAAGCTCATAATGGACAGGTTTGGTTATAGCTTAATTTTAAGTTTCTCTTTTGTGCTTGGCTTTGTGCAACTATTATCATAAATGTCTGGAGTAGGCTTAGAAGCACATGCAATTTGCTTTCAAAACCTTTATGAAAGTTTGACTGTCTGGTACAACTAACCCATCAAATTGGCACAGGTTCCCCCTCTGTAATTCTCAGACACTCAGAAGAGCCAAGAAGCACTGATTTTTGCCCTGGTAGTCAGTATTACTTGAGGAATACCAAACCCGAGATGATGCTGTTCACTGAAGTACACTATCCTGCCCATTCTGAGTAGTGGCTTACCTGTCCTGCATGGATGTTAGTTGAGAGATTGTGTTCTTGTTCAGTGCCTGAAGTGTAGCTTTTCCCAGGTTAAGGTCTCCATAAAAACACATGGGGAAATTTGAGTGTTTACTTCCTCTAAACAACACTTGCTGCTTTTTGGTAGGTGTGGGGTTTTTGTTTAAGACCTCATACCACACTCTCCCATGAGAAGTGAAGTGGGCAAATACCCAAGCTAAAAGAGACTTTAATGATAGTATTTTCTTTTTTTTTTTCCTCTTCTAGCCCAAGGGATGAGATTGAAGAAAAGCACAAGAGCTCTTCCTATCATCGACACAGCTACCACCTGCTGCAGCATGACAGCCAGGATGCTAGTGCAGAACAAAGGTACCAGAGTGCTCATTCCCCTCTCTTGCCTTGCATAGACTCTGTTCAGGCTGCATTTGTGCTTCTGTCCCCAGCAAACCTTCACGTGTGGGATGAATGTCTTTGCTTTGCCTCCTGACATAATGTGTGTATGCAGCCTGGCTTCTGTAACCTTCTGATGATTTCAGCTGATCATGAGACTGTCCAATTTACTCTGTTAGGAGCAGTACAGTCAAACCTTTCTCTAAGAGCATGGACCAAGCTTGGATTAATTACTTGTGAAAACCTATTTAAGGGCTCAGTTTCTGAATACTGTGCCTTAGATAAGATAGTGATGGTATCTCAAGAGTTAGTTTCTTGCTTTTGACATCTTTGCTCCTTAATGAGCCACCCTAAAGCTCTGTGGGCACAGTATGTGTGCCTGGCAAGCTCAGCCCTGTTTTGAGAGTTGAAGGTTCATTCATAATCCACATTTCAGTTCAGACTGAAGCACACAGCCTGTGTTGGATGGCTGGACAGCAGCTGAAAGGCTCCAAGGTACCGAGGATCATGCACTTGCTCGGCTGAACCTGTTTCTCCTCTGTTTGTGCAATACCTGCTATAAGGATATGCTGTGTTTGGGTTCCCTGCTGGGTCAGCATCACATCCTAGGGCTTACTGGCTGGACAGGCATCATTCTGCCACAGTGCCTGAACCACAGCTGTCCCTAAACCAGAGACCCTTTGAGTTTTGTAGTTGCAGCGCTCAAGCTCAGCCTGAGCAGAGCTGGATCAAAACAGAGCAGTGCATGCTGAGCTCTGTATTAAAGATCGAGGTGGCAGGCGTCCTTAGCTGTGTGACTGACTGTGTGTGGATGAAGAGCAGAGTGTGACTCCCCTCCCCTTAGTGTAGGCTAATGCTGTCCAGTATTGCAAGTGATGTCCCCTTCCCTGCTCTTCCTTCCTAGTGACCACGATGATGAAGTCGCAAGCTTGGCCTCTACATCAGGTGGCTTTGGTGCCAAAGCATCTACGCAGAGGCTGCCTGTGAAGGACTGGAAAGCCAAGGCATCCCCCCGGGCTTCCCCAAAGCTAAAGCGGAAGGGCAAGAAAGATGACGGGTATGCTGGGCTTGCCAGAATGCAGGTGGCCTTGGGACCAGCTGTGCTGGGCCACAATACAATAGAACCTTAGCAGTGGAACCAAGAGCTGGGCTCCCAAGTGCTCCCAGCCCTCACCCTGTTTGGCAAATGGTAGCCCCACAGAAAGTGGTGCTGGTTACTCAGACACTGGTGGCCACTCAGGGGTGTGGGATTAGGTCCTGCACTACCTTTCCGGTTGGGACTCAAAATGCAAAATGTAGCCTGTGCTTCAGGTGACTTGCACACTGTGGGGGGACACTGGATCGATTTGCCTGTTTCAGTGAAGGCTTCATTGGAACTATGAAGCCATAAGAACAGTGTAAAATGTGACCTCCATTTCTGGTTGGCTTCTGAACACTGGCACAGGGCCCTTGTTCAACGCTATCTGTCATTTGTTACCTGCTTTCTACTTTTTTGTGTTTCTAAATATACCCAAATGTATTATAAATAAAAATTGATGACTGGAAATGTCCATCCATGGCAAATTAGACCATCCTGTCTGCATTAATGTGAGCAAAGCAGCACAGCTTCCACACAGGGCTCTCTGTCCTCTTCACGGGTTTCCATAACTCTACGATTTGGATCTCTGGCTGTGCAGATTACAGTATGGGCTGTGGCATTAAGTTTCTGGCTGTGGTCCTGTACTCAGAAGCTTTTAGAGAAGTGCCTGTTGTTTTTCCTGCCTCAGTCCTTTCAAAATTGCTCACTGGATGCTGTCTGGGAATGACAAGTGTTTACTTTGCTTCTGGTAGTGTTTGAATATTCACAGATTTGTGTCTTTGATGGAAATGCATAATTTTACTGGATCGGTTCAGTTTTTTTCTTTGTTCTGTTGTATGCTGGAGTGCATCACTGGTTTCTTCATGTGGAGAGCTGGAATCATTCTAGATTATTTGAAGCTCATTAATTCTATATTTAACAAGCAAGTATTTGTTTTTATTTGTAAAATATCAGGAGCCCTTCAAAAGCAATTTGGCAAAACCTTCCCTGGGTTTGAATTTTGACTGAATTTTTTAAAAAAGCAGTGTGCATTGTATTTTGTAACAGTCCTCTTTAAGACTTCATTCAGATCTCCTCCCTTTGAAGGGACCAGTCTGTAAGAAACTTCAGGGCCTGTGGATAGTGCAAATGGAGGAGTCGTGGTGTTGTAGGGGCTGGGATTTCATCACCTTCCCTTAGCTTTTCATGTTACACGAGGCGAAACAGAACCGTGAGCTGGTGTGTAAAATCTAAAGCAAACTTAACATGTGTGATCTGTTTTAGCAGAAGTCTTATATAATAAGAGTAGTTAATTGACATAATTGGATTGCTACTTTTCTCTTTTTTATTTGCAGAGATGTGAACCAGTCACCAAGATCATCTAACAACCAGGTGAGTCAGAGCTGCTCTGCAGTCTGTCCCAAGGGCATGATGCTTCAGCTCTGCTGACTGTGTTACTGAAGACCTGAGAGAAAGTCCATCCCAGTTCCTTGAAGTACTGTGGGCCCCTGCTGTGCCCGAGCAGCCTGAGATGGGGCTGCGCTTGGGCTTGGCTTTGCTTTTCTCTGACGTGTGCAGAAGGGAAGGAGATGCTCCGTGCTGTCCAGACTGATGGCTTCCTTTTCACCTTTGCATATCGATGTACATTTCTGTGTTCTCACAAGCCTTGTATCATCCAACACTCTAGCACTCGTTTCCTTTTCCCTGCTGAGGTGACTCGCATGTGTTGGCAGCAGGATAAGCTGTTCCCAGCAAATTTTAAGAGTCGCAGTGGGACTGGCCTCTTGGAATTCCCTGTACATGTTGATAGTATCCCCAGATCTGGGAGAAAATCTCTCAGCCAAGTTGTGGACACTTCTTAAACTACCCTTTAGGTGGTTTGAGCGGTGAAGAGACAACGAACTAGAGATGTATACTTATCCAGTTGTCTGGTTATTCATAAATAAGTGACACACCAAAACAGTGCTTTAGGAAAGCCTCTTCCTATACTGCTGATTGCACAGCTCTTCCATAAGTGTTTGGGGTCGTTATCTACATTCAGAGTCCTAAACTCTCTGGCCAAAAATTAATACGATCTGTTTTGTCCTATTTTAGATGCCAGAGCTTTGAAGGGGCTCTTGAATCTAAGCAATTAATATTCAAAGCACCCATTTATGAATTCCGTGCGGGAACTTCATGTACCTTGCTTTATCAGTTTATTTCTTGGGACAAAAGTCAGAAGTAGGCATTAAGCTGGCCCTGTTTTCTGCTTTGTGTGTTACACTTCAGTCCTAGGCACAGGGGTTTATTTAATACCTAGCAGAAAGCTTGACTCACATCTGATCCTGTTGGAAATGAATGCTTGTCCTCTCCACGCGTAGGTGACACCAGAGTTCCAGGATGAGCTGATGTGCATATTGAGGAACCAACAGCGGGAGCTCTCTGAGCTGCGTCAGAACCAGCTGGAACTGCTGCAGAAACTCACGGATCACCTTGATGCTATTCAGAGCTCCCTTATGGGCCACATGGAGAGGGTGATTGACTCCCAGCAGGAGCAGGAGCGTATCCTTCTTTGCAAATGCTGTGTGGGAATTAAGGAGTGGAAGGCTGTGGGCAGACTAGAGACATGAGGAAAGCTAGCTTCAAGGATCTTGGTAGTGTGGACCATAGGTGCAGTAAGGTTGTTTCAGTCTCTCTTGGTTCCTTTGTAAGGGCAAAAAACTGAGAAACAGAACAGAAAAGAACTGATAATACCTTCATGCTGTTAAACCTTCCAGTTACCAATTGAGACCATAAGTTCTGCAATGCTGAATAGACTAGAGATGCACTTACTACATTATGCCACGCTAGGTAGTGGCCAGTTGTTCAAGAGTAATTATAGGATGACCCTTTCCTTTCTTCCCTTCCTTTTCTCCTCAAAGCAAGTCAGTATTTGCACCAGAAATAGCATCTGACTGCTGTACTGCATAGCTGCATGTAGAATTATCTTGTCTGAACTTCCATATCTGAAGGTCCATAGGTCCTTTATGTGCTTTATTAAATGGTCTTTATCTCAGCCTGTGAGTTCTCTCACTTTTACCCTTCCTGTTCTTTCCCCCATCCCACTGCAGAGGAGTGAGAGAGTGGCTTTGCAGACCTGAGCTGTCTACAGGGACAGCTAAGTTAACTCACAATATGTAGAGAACACTCCTGATGAGCTTCTTTTAGCTGTTTGGCCTTTCTACCTTCCAGAGCTCTTCTGTCACCGTAATCATTTGTTCAGGAGCATCCTGTTGTTTTCAGGAACACTTTGTCAATGTTATATAGACCCCTCTTTTACCAGAGTGACAAACTTGCTCTCACTGAGCCTCTGAAAGCTTGTCTGCATCATTATGATCAGGAGTGTTGAGAGTAGAGAGCAAATCTGTTGTTTGTGCTCCCTAACGTGCATTCTCATTAGAGAGAAGACTAGACCGGGCGCTGACGGAAGGACAACAGCGCAATGGGCAGCTCCAAGAGCATCTGTCTCAGCAGCTCTCTCAGTCCCTTTCCACTGCTGTGTGTAACCGGCTGGAGAGGACCATTCGTGAGGAGATGAAGAAAACGGTCCCCCAATGTGAGTGTTGCTGCCTGGGTTTTGGAGGTGGATCCCTACAGTTAGCCCCATAGGGACTGAAAGCGTGCTGCATCAAAGTGTGGCACTGTATGAAGCAGAAATTAGGTTACATGAAGACTGGTCACTGCACTTAACTGTTGTGAGCCTCACTGTACTCTGAGTAAGAGTTGTTGTGGTTTGGAAGGAGTATGAGGCTTCCAGAGGGGAAGCCTTTCCAGATACCGTGGTCTGGAATCTGTTTGGTGGAGGAAGGCAGAAGAGGCCAATCAGTTTAGAAGGGCTGAGACTTGACTGGAGCAAACTTAAACTTGTCTTTGCCCTTCCTTGACACACTGGCACCATCCATGTAAGGAAATGTTCAAAGAAGTGCTGGTGGGAAAGCCTTCTGCAGCCATTAGTGTCTACCATTCTACTTGAAACAGGGATGCTCACTATTCTAGATCAGGTCAGCTGTGACTTTGTCTGGGCAAGTCTTGAAAACCTTTGAGGCTGGAGATTCCACAGCCTCTCTGGTGACTTCCAGAGCGGTACCACCTTACTAATAAAAACCTGCTTCTACTATCCAACTGTAATTTCCCAAGGCAGAGCTTGTGACCATTGTCCCTTGCTGTGTCATATCCAAGAAGAGTCTGACTACATTTTCTTTTTTGGATTTTGAAGCGTTACTCAGGGCTTAAAACTGCAGCTTTGACATGTTGTGTGTTGTGCCTAGGCATTTCCAAGAGCATGGACCCTGTTGCTGGCCAGCTAAGTAACACTATTGCTACCAAGCTCACTGCTGTTGAGGGAACATTGAAGGAGAGTATCACCAAGCTAGTGAAATCAAAGGTAAGGAGAACCAGACTGTATCTTTTTCTGGGGACATGGAGTTGTCACCTGCCTGGGAAGCAACTCCTCATACCTCTTCCTCACTTACATCTCCAGTTAAGGTCCATTTAGCTGCCAGTGATCAAAGCTCTGTCCTGGTCTGATCAGAAAAGCAAGCTTGTTGTGTACTTCCCTGCCAGCTTTGCCTCATTAATCCCTTCTTTCATTTACTAAGTTATTAAATTTATGCTGGATTCTCACTACAACAGTGATTTTAGAGCCATCTCGAGTCAGCAAAGTGGTGAATGTTTGACTGGCTCTTCTGCTTTCTACTCTGTTCTACATTTCTACATTATTTAGGGAACGGAAGCTCACTGCTTACCTTGGCATGGAAAGGTGGGTTGTGGGAGGGAAACTCGGGAAGGGAAAAAGAGCCACACCTGACTGTGCCACCTTCCTTTGCTGTAAAGCTGAATTACAGGGAAGCTGTGACGTTCTCGGGCAGCCCCTTGGCAAGCAGGGGCTCTGCCTGCTGTAGTCACAGTGCAGCCTGGTCAGTGGAAAGGCCTGAGGCAATACACGCTTCTGACTGTGGGCTGCCCTTATCTGGAGGGTGTGTGCTGCAGGGACCTACAGTGTTCATTCACATCTTTGTCCTGCAGCAGGCTGTTGTTAATTTTCTGGAATCTCTTCTGTGTGTGTTTGTAAGAACCTTACAGATAGCGTTGTGAGGGCAACGGCCGATACCCTGCAAGGGCCGATCCAGTCAGCTTACAGGGAAGCGTTTCAGAGCATCGTGTTGCCGGCTTTTGAGAAGAGCTGCCAGTCCATGTTTCAGCAAATCAATGACACATTCAAGCAGGGCACGCAGGAATGTGAGTAGGTTTTCTCCTCTGAGTTTTCTCTGCACGGGGTTTTTGCAATAGTGGCTGACAACAAGTTGGCCTTTTCTTATGCCTTTGCCTTTCAGAGGGTCACCTCTGAGCCCATCTGCGTGCTCCGTTTCGTACTTGGGAAACAAAGCAGGAGTAAAGAGATTTTTGCGGGTGGTGCTATAAGAACAGACACTCCCAGTCTCTGTAGCCCATTCAGCGAAACAACTGGCCCTGTTCTGTCAACTCTTGATCAGAAAAGTCCAGCTGTAGGATTACCTGATCCTGATATCAGGCAGATGATGTACGAAGAGAATGGCAGTCCTGCAGCTGGGCCTGCATTGCAGAGGGATAATGGAGTTGGGGAAGGGTTAGAGAAGGGTACGGGGGTGATCAGAGGTTAAATAGTGGCTGAATACTATAGGCATGGTCAGACTGAAAAAAGAAAACTATGCTCTTAAATAAGGACAATTGTACATTAATACACTGGAGAAGATCTTTCATCTTCTCAGGCCTGGGATCCGGTTTCTTGGCCTTCTTGGAGGCCAGGCAGAAATTACTCTGCAAAGCTGAATTCTGAGGGGGGATGAAGTTGGCTGGTGCTGGCATAGCGACTTGTATTGTCCATAGATCTGCAGTGCCTCCAGCAGCTGTTTATTTTGCACCTTTCCTTTTCCTCACAAGTCTCCTACAAGTACATAGGGCTTTTCTCCTTTTTGATGAGGCCAGTTCATAAAATATTTTTAAAATACAACTTTCTGATCTCTGCAGACGTGATTTTTTTTTTATCAGAAACACTTCTCTTTCTTCATTGGCATTGAATTCCATTTCTAATGCAGATCACAACTCCCACTGTGTATGAAATAAAATGTCCTCACTCTCGCCTTTATGAATAAACACCACCTGTAAAGGTCATCTGCAAGAGAACTCATGGCGTTGTTGCTGTTTTATGTAATCCTGCTTGATGGGGAGGCTGGAAGCAGCGTTTCTATTGTAGGTTTGTGATGTAGCCCAAACCAAGGCTTGTGCCTTCTGCCCTCCCTGCTGTGCTCGTACACTGGCTCAGTAATTGTTTCTGCTGGAGAATGTGTAGGGCCTGGCAGCTGGATTTCTGCCCTGACCGTCTCTGCAGGTCCCAGTGGCACAAACATCTTCCTCTCTTGTTGTTGCAGATATCCAGCAGCTTGAGACTCACTTGAAGAACAAAAAGGTACGAGAACAGGAGGCTCGGGACCCAGTGCTGAATCAGCTTCGACAGCTCATCAGCACCTTCCAGAGCAGCACGGAGCAGCTGGCTTCCACCGTCGCAGCTAGCGTCCATGCTGAGGTGCAGCATCAGCTGCACGTTATCGTGGGCAAGTAAGTTGGCAGCTTGTGGAAAGAGGTGTCATGGGGAGCTATACATGTGTGTAACAAAAACCTCCCCCTGCTTATTCATAAACCTAGCCATTGCCACTCTAGGGCTGCTTGTTGGCTCAGTGCACTGTATGACGAAGTGTATGGACTGGTTTAACTGCTGGCCTGTTAGAGCACAAAGTGAAGACTACAGGAGGTTTATAACAACCAGCTGTATTGCTGCTGCATGTGCAGGCTTGGTGCCTGCTTTTCACAGTGTCCCATATGCACATTGGAGGACAGAAGGACCTAAGGCAGCCCAAAACCATACTCAATTCTGACCAGTCTTCCTGTTCGGAAATGTTGTTCTGGTTTTTTTGAGGGCTTTGCTTAAATCTGTGTTCTCGGGCAACCAAGAGTTTCTGCAGGCTACTCTGTTCTTAGAATCACAGAATCATAAAACTGTTAAGGTTGGAAAAAACCTCTAGGATCAAGTCCAACCATCTACACAACACCAAAATGCCTGCTAAACCATGTCTTGAAGCACCACATGTACACGCTTTTTGAACACCTCCAAGGACGTGACTCTACCACTTCCAACTGCCCTGCAGCAGTTTGTCCTTAGCCATCCTGGTTTCCATATGTGATCCTGGTGGTGCCTTCAGCACATTTCTGCCATGAAGCTGGTGGTGGATTGCCAGCGTGAAGACTGGCCTGTGGTCACCTGCAGGACAGAATGCCCTTGTCTATTTTAAGCCACTAGAACAGATGTCAGAGCACATTGGGGTCTTCATTGCAGACCAGGCTTGCCAGGAAGGCAACCAGACTAAATTCTGGTGGTGTTGTGCAGGCTGTGCATGCTCCCATGGAAGTCCTGCTATTCTACCTGTAGTGTAGTGGGCTTGATGCTTTCATACCCTTTGTAAGAGGGGTGGAAGCCATTGGGGGGAAGATAGAACACACAACAGCACTCTGAATGGGTCTCGTGTGGAGAAGTCACAGGCTTAGTGAAAAGGTGTTCTCATGCTAAAGGTGTCATCTGCAGGCTAGGAAATTGCATCTCACAGATGTGATGTAGAAAGCTGGGATCATTCAGGGTTGAACCTGGAGCTGAGTAGCCTTGCCTGTAAGCCAGAGTCTTAAAGATGTAAAACGCTGTATAAGAGACCTTCCTGAAACATCACTTTACCACACAGAATCACGTCTTCAAGCACATACCCTGGGATGTTGTGGTGTTGGCCACAGAGCTACCTTGCACAGCATGTTTTGCAGCATGTTTCTAATGTCTGTGCCTCAGAGCAATTCATATTAACCCTTTGGAGGCCACATTACAATAAGCAAGCAAGCCTGTGCTTTCTCACTGGCACAAGCTTTGTGCAACGAAGTCCCTGAGCTCTTCATTTTCAGAGTTGCCTGTTTGGGTTTTTTTCAGCATGCAGGAGTCTATTTTGGCCCAGGTGCAGCGAGTCATTAAAGGAGAAGTGAGCCTGGCTATGAAGGAGCAGCAAGCAGCTGTCACCTCAAGCATCGTCCAGGCGATGCGCTCAGCGGCCGGGACTCCAATCCCCTCTACTCACTTGGATTTCCAGTCTCAGCAAACTCACATTCTTCAGCTGCTCCAGCAGGGACACCTCAACCAAGCTTTCCAGCAGGTACCTGGGCTTCCTGGTAGTGGGCACAGCTGTGTGTTGGGCCATGGAATAGGAGGAAAAGCTCCTCGAGGTGGGGATGAAATCCCACAACAGGAGTTGACTGAAAAGAGCTGTGGTAGCAGACTTCTCAAGGGCTGCAGCTGCAGTCTCATGCAGGTCAAGCCGGGGCCTTGCAGGGTCCATGATTTGATGGCAGTTAAGTTCCTTCTTCCCTGCCTATGGCCTGTCAGGACAGTGTCAGCGCTCCAGTAAGCCAGCGTGTTTTGCCATCAGTGGTGGCACATGGTGCACCCCTGAAGAGCAGTGGCTTCATAAGCCTCTCTAGGCAGATCTACCAGCTGGAGCCTGACCTTGCTTTTGCCTTTGAATGTGTTGGCAGATCCATTTGAGCTGCAGACAAACTCCTTTGGGAACAATAGCAATGCTGTGCCGGTGGGCTGGCAGGGGATATAGACCGAGAGCCTAAACACGGTCCTGCTTGCATTTGCATCCTTGCAGGCTCTAACAGCAGCTGATCTCAACCTGGTCCTGTATGTCTGTGAGACTGTGGATACTCAGCAAGTATTTGGACAGCATCCATGCCCACTGTCCCAGCCTGTGCTGCTCTCTCTCATTCAGCAGCTCTCTTCAGATTTGGGTACTCGTACAGAACTGAAGCTGAAGTGAGTATGTGCAGACCTTCTCCTGGCTCTGGCTTTAAATTCACTGCCTGGAGGTGGAAGGTGGTGCTTTGACAAAGGTTGGAGCTCTGTGTCCTGTTATTGACATGTGAACAACTGGTAGTGACTTGGTAAAAGATGTAGGCGTGGCCACAGGAAGCTTTGCCCAGAGGTGGTAGTAGGAAGGGGTACCCAGCTGTAGGTGCTGTTACTTCCTGGATTGCAGCTGTAAATACTCATGGTCTGGGCAGCGATCTCCTTTAACTGAGGAACAATTCCGTGATGAAGGCAAAAGGAGGGCTAGTGCCACGTTTCCTGGATGGCTCAGTATCCAGAGCAGCTTTGCTCTGTCCTCAGTTCTTAACCCACTGCTGGACTTTGTGTTGGCAGTTTTTCATCGTGCCTGCCAGACAGGTTAGTGGGAGGTGGCACCAGGAGCTACTGGCAATGCTCTCTGTTAGGTGTTCTAGGCAAAGCATATGTGACAAAATAGGGACTGTGCTGACATTCACAATGAACATTTTTAGTGAGTGAGTCAAAACCATTTATCTGCCCTTAAAACTTGGTAAAGTACCTGCAGGTTTTGACTGTGGCTTGTATGGAAAATGACTTAAATTGAGTTTTGAACTCAAGTTAACAATGGGGATAAAGCATGCTAGAAAAGCTGAAAATGAGCTTTAAGTTACAGAAGAGCTGATAATCAGAGTTCAGGTTGATGCTGATAAGTTTAGGCTGGTCTTTTAGTGAAAACCTTTTGCAGTGCCCATGTTGCCTTCTCTCAGGCTGCAGTCTGAAAGTTTGTGGCTCGTCTGAATTTCAGAATGGCTTCTTGGTAAAATTCTTCCTCTTCCCCTTACACTTTCTGCATAGATACAGGTATATTGGGAGGAGACCTTAAGTATACCCCTGGGTGAGATGAGTCTCACTGCTGAACCTTTTTACTGTCTAGTGAGTGACTGGTTCTGCTTATGCTAAAAATGCCTCAAAGAAAATATCTACAGAGCTGTGACCAGGCATGGCCTGTGGCCAAGTGCCACCTCCAGCTCTGCAGGGAGTTCCAACTTGCTGTTGTCCCTGCTTGGTTCAGGGAGCTGGGTTGCATTGCGTGTCCTGCATGCTGGAGGCTATGAGCTACCCTTAGGTGTTGGAGAAGGGGTAGGTGGACTCTGCTGTGAGTCAGTAACGTTTATTTTCTAATGGCTGAACATACTGCACTGAGGTTGGGTGGGTGGGGGAGCAGAATTGTGCATTTTCAGTGACAGAGTGAACTAAATTAAACTGGGGTTGCACACTGAGTTTAGTTTTAACCCTGGTCTCTCTCTCTCAGTTACTTGGAGGAAGCAGTGATGCACCTGGACCACAGTGACCCCATCACTCGAGACCACATGGGGTCAGTCATGAACCAGGTGCGACAGAAGCTCTTCCAGTTCCTCCAGGTGGAACCCCACAACACACTGAGCAAGCCTGCCCGTCGCCTCATGATCATGCTCCAGGGCCTGGTCACCCCCAGCATGACCTAGGAGGACCTGGCTACTTGTGTGCTGCTCTGTGGAAGCCCACCCAGCAGGTCCAGTAGTTACTAACCACGTATGGCTTGTGTTAAAAGCTCTTGCCAGGAAATCTGTCAACATGTGTGTGATGTTTCTAAGGCAAACGCCGTCTGTGTATAGTCCCAAATAGTCACTGAACGCTCACTTGGCTTGTTTTTCCTAAATAGCCTCTTTTCGAGGGAGTTAAACCTCCTCTTCGCCTGCCCATCCGTCCCAGAGGCCTGGCTGGGCAGTTTGACTCGTGCTCGGCAGAAGAATGTGGATTTCTTACCCCTGTAGTTCAGATTCTGCTGCCATGAGCAGAGAAGAGAGTTGCACGCTGAGCCCTGAGCAAGGTGGCTGCTGGGGACACTGACCAGAAACTTTGTACCTGTGTCTCAGCCTGGGGCTCAAATTTCTGCTCCCTGGTGGGTTGAGAGGGAATGTTGGCTGAGCAGGGGGGTGCCCAGCCCCTCTGGGGCAGTGCAGGCAGGTGGGGCAGGGGGCTGGAGTGGTCAGAGGGGCCGCTCCGGGCTGGGATGGGCAGGCGGCGTCCGGCTGCACGAGCCCCGGGGGCCATCAGTTCTGTTGTATCGGAGCATGCCCATGGTTCAGGCATTAGGTTTGGGTTTACACCAGGGTTTTTCTTTTTATCTGATTTTTTTTTTAAATAACATGAACAATTCAATAAAAAAACTTTTTGAGAAAAGCAAAGTGGGGACCTGCTTCTGTTGTGTGTGTGAAATGATGTCCAGGCTGGAGCCTGTGAGGAGAGGCTGGGATGCCTTTTCTTTTTCCAGCTCTCCCCTGGGTCTCTGCTGGAGCTTTCCTGTGTTCCCCCTTCCTGGGAGAGACTCACAGAACATCATGAGTTGGAAGGGACCCACAAGGATCACTGAGTTCAACTCCTGTCCCTGTGCAGGACACCCCGGACATTCACACTGCATGTCATAGAATCATTTGGTTGGAAAAGACCTTTGAGATTGCGTCCAAACGTACCTGTCCACTACTAAACCAGTTCCTTAAGTGCTTCATCCACCTGTCTTTTCAACACCTCCAGGTGTGGTGACTCCATCACCTCCCTGGGCAGCTGTGCCAGTGCCTGACAACCCTTTCAATGAAGAAATTTTTCCTGATGTCCAATCTAAACCTCCCTTGGCTCAACTCAAGGCCATTTCCTCTCATCCTATTGCCTGTCACTTGAGAGAAGAGACCAGCACCCACCTCGCTACAACATCCTGGTGTCCAAGTGCATAGTCCAAACGGTTCTTGAACACCGTCAGGCTCGGTGACTGCTTCCCCGGGGAGCTCTCCCAGTGCTCCAGCATCCTCTGAGAGAAGAACCTTTCCCTGATACCCGGCGAGCCCCGAGGCTTTGCTTCGGAGGGAATTGGGAAGGGGCGCTGCGTGTGTCCCTGTCTGCAGGAAGGGGACGCCCATTCCCCTCTCTCTTCGCCGGGTGGCCGGGGCGGGGTGCGGCCCCGGGGCGGGGCGGGGCGGGGCTGCCGGCGGCTGCGGTGCGGAGCGGAGCGCGGCGGGGTGCGCACCATGGGCTACGGCTGCCGCGGGCTGCGGGGCGCGCTCTGCCCGCTGCTGGCCGTGCTGTGCCCTCTGCTCCTGCACCTCGGTGAGTGTCGCGCCGCGACCGGGACTGGGACCCAGCCCCGAGCTGGCCCCGCGGAGGGACGGGACCCCCGGGTGCTTGCACCCCGCGCCCTCCCCGGCCGCCGCGGGTGCCCGGTTGCCCCGAGGTCTCCGGTTGCCCCTGGCTGTCCCGTTGCTTCAAGGTGCTCTGTAGCCTCAGGGTGCCAATGAGTGCCCGGTCGCCCCGAGGTGCTCTGTTGCCTCTGGGTGCCCCGTTGCCCCGGGATGCCCAGTTGATCCAAGGTGCCCGGTTGCCCTGCCTGGTTGCCCTGGGGTGTCCGGTTGCCCCAGGGCTCAGCGATGCTTCTCACCCCGTCTCCCCGTCCTGCGCTGCCGGGCAGGAGGGCAGCAGCCCCACAGCGCTGCCCGAGATCCCTTTGCTCAGGCAGGGATGGTCCTCGGGTCCTGCTCTCTCAACCGGAGCAGTGCCCCGGCCAGCCCTGCCCACCCGCCTCCTGATCCTGGTGGCTTCCCCCTGCCTGCCCTGCTTCCCCCGGCTGCTGGAGGGCATCCTGCCCACTGGGGATCTGCAGATCTGGTACCACCGTGCCACCTCCATGCTCTCCTGCCCCTCTCCCAGAGCAGGAGGGGGGCACCGCAGGGCTTGGGTGCAGTGGTACCCAGAGGCATCCCTGCCCCGCAGGAGGGTGCTGGAGCCTGGGAAACGATCTGGTCTGGTGCTGTTTGGAGGGTTTAGGACAGGAACCGCCAAGCCTGGGGCAGTTTTGGGGCTCGGAGGGTGGGTGATTCAGGCCCTTTGCCGGAAGCAGGAGGGCTGTGTTGGTGCTCGCTTGGAGTCAGTGATGCTCTGCAGCACCCCAGGCTCCCTCCCTGCCTTTCCCTTGGGGTTCTCTCACTGCCTGGAGCTCAGGACAGGTTTTTCCCGTGTGGTTTTGTGATGGGGTAGCAGAGGTTTTTTCCCCTCCTGGTTTCTTGTGCCTGCCTGCCCTGCCCAGCCTCACACTGAGGGAGCTGGACAGAGGGGAGGGCTCACGCTGAGTGTTAGAGGAGTTGGGAAGACCAAGCCCCAGCGTGCGGCAGGGACGAGCTGGCCGAGGAAGGCATCTGGTTGCCCTACCAGACACTGGGTCCCTGGGCTGGTGAGAGACAAACTTGTTGCCCAGCTGAGTCCAAAGAGGAGCAACAGATCCCACTTCCTCCATTTGCAACCCACGCTGGCATCAATCCGACTTTCCTCAGTGATGCGGTCGGAGGTTTCTCATCTGAACACCCCCTGGTGCTCTGCTACAGGCTGAGGTTTCAGGTTTTCCTTTGGTCTTAATCTTGGCCACAGCCACTCTACTCGGTGCCTTGTTCCAGGGACACAGGCATAGGATGCCAGCAGCTCAGCACATGGCTCCCTGGAGACATCCTGGCTGCCTTGGCAGCTGCTGGGCAACTTTCAGCTGCTTTGGGGGCTCCTTCCTGCAGGGCACCCCTCTGGGACTGTTCTCCTGCCTTTTTAAGCATCCTCAACTTAGAGAGCTCCCTGGCACACAGGCACAGCGCTTCTGAAAGTCTTGCAGCTCCTGTGATGTGGTCCTGTGGGATCTCTGGCGCAGAGCTGAGCTGAGCGTGCAGCATTTCCCTGTGACCCAGCCACACACCAGCTCTTTTTGGGTTCCCCTCAGCCCCAGGATGGCAGTCGTGGTTGTGCCCGACGCACCCTCTCCTACACCATCCTATGGCCAGGACTGGGTTTTGGCCAGTCCCTATTATGCATCCCTCGTGGAAAGGAGTAGGGAATTTGGGCTTCCTGGGGTGAAGCAGCCAGAGTTGCACTTGTGCCTCTTCCTTTTGTGCTTTTCTTTCCTTTTTTCCCCCTTTTTCCCTTTCCCCTTCCCCTTCTCTCCCACTGCAGTAGGAGCCGGGACTCCAGCTTGCTGAGCCTTTGCTTTTTTTTTTTTTCCTGTTGTAGTCACAAATTAATCTTTGCTGTTAGGGGATAAAAGCCGGGACAGATGGCTCCAGGGAGAGCCTGGGAGGCCCGAGGCAAAGCGGCCGGCACGCTGCTCCTCCCCGCAGCTAATGGCAGCATCGCTTGCAGAGTCATAGCATCAGGCCAGGAGAAAATGCTCTCTCCAAGTGCCTGGGGAGCGGATGCTGAGGGTCTGCTGGGATGCAGAAGCGGGTGCCAGTCCCTCGCCACATTTCAGAGCCCAGTGTCACCCCCACCCGGTGACACCCACGCCCTCTGCACCCCTGAGCCGGGACGGTAATGGCCGTCGGGAGGTTCCATGGGGCCTCAGCTCCATCTCTCCTCTCCCTGCAGCCATGAGCCAGGAGGCCGTCAGCATGGCAGGGAAGTGCGACACTATCTACAAGGGCTTTGCCGGCTGCCTCATCAGCCTGGGGGACAGCATGGCCCAGAGCGTCCAGCGGCAGCGGGAGGAGGCTGGCGAGGAGGTGCAGGAGCTGGACACCATCTGCAAGTGAGTGTCCCCATCCCCGTGGAGCTGCTGGGGTGGCCAGTGATCTGCCACCAGCCTGCCCCGGCTCCTGCTCCTCTCCCCAGGTCCTGGGACGACTTCCACACCTGTGCCAGCGAAGTGCTGTCGAGCTGCCCCGAGGAAGCGGCTGCCATCTGGGAGTCACTGCGCCAAGAATCCCGCAAGATCCAGTTCCAGGGGAACCTACAGGAGCTGTGCAGTGGCCGCCTGGCCAGCGCCCGCGGCTCACCAGCTGCCGAGACCAACCAGGCCACGCTGCGGGGCTTGGCCACCCCGCTGTGCCCCCAGCTGCTGGCCCTGCTGGCCCTGCCACTGCTGGTGCCCTGGCTCTAGCCCTGCCTGCCCACAGGGTGCCCGACCGATGCCCCGGGACGGTCCCCTGGCATTGGCACCCACGGTCCCCGCTGAGCCCACCTTCCCTGGGCATCCCTCGCAGGGCACAGTCTTCTCCTGGAGCCCTTCAGATGGATTTATATTTATATTAAAAGACGCTTTTACATTTCTCCTGTCTCTCTGCCGTGGGATGCCCTTCGCGCTCTTCCCAGACTCTGGATGTGCTCCCTGGACCAGCCCCAGGAGAGTGACGGGGAAACCCTGTGGCTCTGTGCCCCAGCACGTCGCCTGCAGCCACACTGGGTAGTCTGTGGGACCCCCCAGCCCCAGGGAATGCTGGGCTGGGGATTCCCCCACCACTCTGCCAGGCCCTGCCGGCTACTTTTCAGGGCAAGACATAAAGGGTATTCCCTTTAGAGATGGTTTCTTTATTTTAAAGGGAATCTTGGGAAAACACTGATAGCTTGTCCTCTGCTGGGCAACTCCAGTGGCATCAGACAGATTTCTGAAAGCAACCTTGTTTTCCATCCCTTTTATGATCTTGCTGTATTTGGTCCTATTAATGGTCATCTAGGAAATGGGGGTTTGCAGGGAAAAGTGGAGTCTTTTTCAGATGAGATGATATAGGTGAAAAAAAATGGGGAACTGAAGCTGTCATCCAGCTCCTGAGCAGGACTTGTTGAAGTTAAACCAGATGCTGGCGTCTCACTTGCTTGTGTCACTCAGTGGAATATGCTGTCAGTCCCATCCCTGGTGTTGTCAGACCCATCCCTGATGCTGTTACACTGCAAACTTAAGATTTTTTTCCTAGCAGACTTAAATGCATCGTGACAAACCAGTTCCCCTGGATGCAGGTTGGTGAGATGACCTCCCTGTATCAGAAACAGCATAGCCAGCAGGACCAGGGCAGTGACTGAGCCCCTGTACTCAGCACTGGTGAGGCCAAATCTTGAACACTGTGTTCAGTTTTGGCCCCCTCACAGAAAGACATTGAGGGTCCAGAGCACATTCAGAGAAGGGCAATGAAGTTGGTGAAAGGACTGGAGAACAAGTCCTATGAGGAGCGGCTGAGGGAACAGGGGTTGTTTAGCCTAGAGAAGAGGAGGCTGAAGGGAGACCTCATTGCTGTCTACAACTGCCTGAAAGGAGGTTGTAGCGAGGTAGGTGTTGGTCTCTTCTCCCAGGTGACAGGACGAGAGGAAATGGCCACAAGTTATGCTGGGGGAGATTCAGGATAGCCATTAGGAAAAATTTCTTCACTCAAAGGGTGGTCAGGCACTGGCAGAGGCTGCCCAGGGAGGTGGTGGAGTCACCATTCCTGGAGGTGTTTATAAGACAGGTAGATGAGGTGCTCAGGGATGGTTTAGCAGTGGACATTACGGTTGGACTCGATAATTTCAAAGGTCTTTTCCAACCAGGCAATTCTATGATTCTCCCCACTCTGTAGGGAACCATCTCCCCGTACCTGCCACCCAAAGGGTCATTAAAATTATAAAGAGGCCACTCCACCTATGGCACAGACCAGCAGCTCCTCGCCAGCACAGCCCTGAGGCTCCTGGCAGTGGTAGCAGGGAGATCTGACTGTAGGGTGGGAAAGCATCCCGCTCAGTAAAAGGCAGCAGCACCCCAGCTGCCAGAACCCTCTGACCAACACCAGTGCCACCGCGCCATGGGCCACATGAGGTTCAGCTGGAACTGGTTCAGCAGGAGCCATGAGAGGAGCAGCTGAATGCTGTGAGTAGCAAGTTGCTGCAGTTTCTTTGATTCCTGAGGTGACTTCAAGGCTGGCCCAAGAACATCCCCGTGGCCGGTCATGGGGCACAGTTGTGGCTTTGGGCCGGGAAGGCATTTGCACACTGGCCTGTGACTAAAAGTCTTTGGCACACAAGTGAGAACCTCGTCAAGGCAGGGAAAATTATTGCTGGAGGTGCAGTGACTTAAATGGAGAAGAGTGAGGATGGGCTGCCAGCAGCCTTTGCTGGGGGACAGTGTTGGATCTCCCACGGGGTGGGGCAAAACACTATCTCAGCTCTCCTCAGCCAGCAGCTGCCACTCCCTGTGTTTAACGCTGGCGCCGGGGAGATAATCCTCCGAGTCTTTCCAGTTCCTGACAATCCAGTGTTTAAGGGTGAATTAGTCCTGGATCCCCACAGGGTGGCTAAGAGGATAAACGCTGCATTGCACAGCACCCGTCACCCTGCCGGCACCTCCATGGGGCCCGAAGCTGCTCCCCACTGTCCTCTGGCTGGGTGGTGGGAAGTGGCCAAGGAGCTGGAGGGCCAACAAAGCGATGCTTTGCCAGCTGTCTCTACGATGGGGACCCCAGTGGGCACCAAACCACACCTCTTCGATCTGAACACTCCGGGTGTTTGATCCTGCATGTGGAAAGATGTGCTGCACATTTCCCATGCCCTGGAAGACGCCGCTGCACATCACCTGCACCCTTGGCTATGCTGCCACATGTGTGCTGCAGCTGGAAAGGGTGACCATGTGTGACACCAGAGTATGTCACCACACAGCCTGGAAGCACTGACAGCTCCAGAGAGCTGGGGCTGGGATCTGGGGATTTGAGGCTAGGATGGGCCTCTGGCTGGTGACACCCCATAGCAGACCACTGCCCTAAATCCACTGTCACCATGTCATCCCAAGTCCTTCCTCAAGGAGGTGCCCTCAAGGCCAGGAGTGGAATGCCATCCCCCAAGAAAGCTCTCTGGGTTCTTCAAAATGGGAACAACCAGCTGGTGTCTCTCCTCCCATTGGGTTCAAGGGTTTGTGGCAATGGGGACAGTCCTGCAGCCATGGGAAGGGACAATACCCTCATTCCTGCCCCCAAAACAAACACCAGCCAGCATCATTAAGAAACTCCCCAGGCTGAAACTTGGGGACAAGGGACAGGGACCACTGGTCCCCAGCACCAAGAGCCTCCAAGCACCCAGTGTGCTGTGAAAACCCATTGCTCTGGTTATGAAACTCCAGCGACCTACTTTACACTCCCTGCTTTTGTTCTTAATTCCCAGATATGGCCGCTCTCCAGATTTTGCCCATCAAGGCAAATTAATTGGAGTAGATCCTAATTTGCTCTCTGTTATTCTTTGGGCAGAAGATTAAATGCTCTGCAGACATTATCTCCCTCTCTCTTTTCTAAGAGACAAACCTGAATTATTAAAAAAAAAAAGAAAAGGGGATAAAGGAAGGCAGAGTCCGGTTGAGTTGACGTTTGAATTCACTTTTTGTAATCGCGAAAGGGGCTGGGGAGGCCACGGTGGCCCTGGGCAGCTGGAACCAGATGGTGACATTATTCCAGGCAGTTGTGTGAGCAGGATGGCACATGTGGCATGGCAACACGAGGGTCAACCTCCCAGCCATGCCACCCACCACCTCTGCCACATGATGGTTGAATCATCCTTCCCTTTGCCCAAGGAAATTCCTTCTGGTGAAGATGTTGTTCAGGGAACAACAACTCCTCACCTGTTGGGATGCACTGGATTTGTCCGACACAATGGGCTGAAGCTGTGCTGGGGCTACCAACGGAGGTGGGATGGCTCCTTGCCCTTCCTTGGTCCTCAGTGGCACCATCCCAATCCAGTGTCCAGCAACGTGCTGCAGGGAGAGGGAACACCGGGTATAGCCTGGAGGACAATATGTCACAGGGCTCGCTGCTGTCCGAGTTAGAGCGGGGATTTCTGTTGAGCCAAATGTTCAGCTTTCCATAAGGAAACACCAAAAGGCAACCTCAGTCCCCACAAATCGGACACAGCAGGAATGGCTGAGCCGGTGTCACCTCTGCCTTGGGTTTACACTCAGCCCCCAGCCTGGCATCCCATCTGCACCCAGCTTTGGGTCTTTTTTCCCTCCAGAGAGGCATATGGAAAGTTGGATTTCTTTTTTTAAGCAGCTTTAATTGAACATCCTCCCCGCTTCGACCTCTGCTCAGCCTTGCTGGGACAACCTTGAGCTCTGGCCCAGCACAGGCTGAGGCACAGGCTCACTGCCACGTGGGGCTGGGATGCGGTTCCAAGGAAATCCAGGTTTCTTGGTTCATTGCATGTTTGTTCAATGACAGAAGAGGGACGTGACTTTCCTATGTCCTGGCACAGCAGGAAGGCCAGGGCTCCCCAAATTGACCCTGCCCTTGCCGTGCAGCGATGTCGAAGGCAGCTTGTGGGTGCTGGGGAATTCTGGAGGTGGTGCTGGCCGTTTCCATCATTTTGCAGGAAATCACAGTTCGTTGCACTCCGGTGAGGCTCTAGATTCAGATGGCAGTGCTGCAGGCGGGTGATGAATGCAAAGGGAGTGCTGGAGGCCTCTTGTCCAAGTTCTTGCTCCAAGCAGGGTTCAGCTGTCCATTCAGGGGAGATGTGTATCCCAAGGAGGGAGAATTCTTCACCTCTCTGGGTACCTTAGTGGTCCCAGCCTGTCCACAGGAGAAGCGGTGAGGAAGCTGCTGATGGGAGATGTAAAACCCTAAGGGGAACCCATGCTTGCAGGGGGATGGTGGTTGCCAGGGGAGAGCAGCCAGGCTGTGGGGCCACCTCTGCTTACTGCTTCTTCATAGAGATTCTTGCCTCGATGGGCTGAATCCTTCCCACAGCACCAGAGGCCACTGGCAGAGAATTCCCGAAGGGCAAGCAAGAAAAAGCAGGGTGAGGCTCTTCTCTTGGGAGAGGAACCATCTTGGAATGGAGGAGGCAGAACCAGGTGGAAGTCAATCAAGGAAGAAAGCCATCTGTTTGGCAGATGACAGCAAAACAAGCTGTTAGACCCTGCCCACAGCGCTGCTGTTTGAGCACACAGACAACCTGGTATCAGTCCCCTCGTGTCAGAGGGAGACAAAACAGTGGGGCTTGGCTGCAGCGTTGCTGGTGGGAGCCCAGGCACCCAGAGCCCCGCAGGGTGAGTGGCTGCAGAGCCTCCCTGGTGCTTGGGGCTTCACCGCCCACTGCCAGCAGCTGGGCAGCAAGATGCTTACTCTGCTATGAAACATTTCTTTTTTGGAGAAAAGACTCTGGAGTGAGGAACACGTTTCAGGGTTCAACTGACACAGATCCCAAACTCAAACTCAAAATGGGTGCCCAAAAAGGTGCCCTCATGTAGATGAGAGGATTGTTCCCTGAGGTCCCTGCCTACTCTCGAGCTCCACCACTGGTTTCATGCTTCCTCCAGACCTTCTGCAGTGAGTCACGGGTCCTTCCTGGTCTTATCCCTGGGTAGTTTGCCGGGCGGATATGTTGGCTTAGTGCGGGTGTCTGTGTGATGCTCTCTTGGCTCCAGCAGGTCTCGAAGCACTATCATGGCATAAATAATACAGGAGAGAGACGCTTTGATTGAAATTCTCAGAAGTCTATGGTGCTGGCCCAAGAGTTCAATACCTCTTGGCTCTTCAACATTTCCGTGCTAACAGTTAGCAGTGGTGATGGTCCTGTAACCACCTCATTTGATGGTCTCATCAGCCAGGCAGGAAACAAAGCTGTGAGGAAGTGACTAATGGAAGATACAAAACCCTGAGGGAAACCAATTTTTGCAGAGTGGTTATCCCTGTCCGAGCAGCTGTGGCCAAGGTGAGGCAGCTTGCTGCCCATCTGTAGCAGCTGACGAGGACAGGCTCACGCTTTTTAATTTGCTAGTGGTGTCAAGTTGGGATGACCTTGAGAAACTGGCTAAAATACCAGGATCAACTTTAATAGGGATATATGTGCGATTTTACGTGTTGGGCATAGGCTAAGCCACCTCTCAGGGACACTGCAGGGGACACATGGCTGTAAAAACACCTTCAAAAAGAAAATGGGGGGATTATGGGGCTAAAAATGTACCAGCAGCACCATTGTTGTGCAGGAAAAACAAGAACAGGCTCATTTTCCTTGAAGAAATCCGTACAACTCACTGGATCTGCCGAGTACAGCCCAAGCAGCTCCTTCTCAGACCTGTCATTCATTAAATTTCCATGCTTTATCTGGAATTACGTGGCAAAGAGGCTGATGACAATGGCATGCATCAGCAGAGATACCTTCTATTACATATGACTTACTAAGCATTTTAAACAGCCAAAGAGCCCAGGAGTGTTAAAATAAAACCAGTTATTTTTAAAACCTAGTAGGAGTGTGAAAATAGCCCCTCTCCACCCAAACTGCCTTGGGAATGACATGACAGCCAGGCTGGAAAAGAAGCCCAAGTTTTTGTGTCTCCCCCGGAGAAAGATGTGCTGTCAGCATCTCTGCGAGAAGGTGCTACCCCTTGTCTTGCTGCTTTCAGGTCATCTAGGATTGAAACACGGAGGACTTGGTTTAAGGATGGGGAAAGGGCACGAGGAAGAAAGGCCATCAGCAGTTACCAAGCAAGCTTTGTGGGTTTTGTGGCACTTGGTAGCCAGGGAAAAGAAAGCAGAAAGGAATGTGCCTTGTTATTCTCTTGCGCACAAGAGCGAGCCCACAGGGACCGGATTTTCCTTGCCAAAGAAAAGTGCCAATGCTTCCGGGCGATTTTCTTGCAAAGGGAATGTTTTCCCAGTGCCTCGCAGCCCAGCAGGGAGCCCTTGGTGGGAGCAGCTCCCCCAAGAACTGGTGGGGACCAGTTTGGGCAGTGTTTGCCCCTGACAAGAGTCAAGAGGTCCTGGGCCCTGTGGGATGAGTGGGGTCCCAGGGCTGTGGGGTGCAAGGGTCCTGGGCCCTACGGAATCATGGTGTCTCAGGGCTGTGGGATGAGGGGATCCTGGGCCAAGAGGGTTGAGGGGATCCTGAACCATGGGTTGTGTGGCTCTTGGGCCCTGTGGGTTGAGGGGGGTCCCAGGGCTGTAGTGGGAGGGGATCCTGGGCCCAATGGGATCAGGGGGTCCCGGGCCCTATGGGTTGAGCAGCGTCTTGGAGCTGTGGGGTGCAACGGCACCTGAGCCCATGGGGTGCAGGGGATTCTGGGCCCACAGACCTGAGAGGGTCGCAGAACTGTGGGATGAGGGAGGGGGGTTCCAGGCCCTGTGCTGTGAGGGGGTCCAGGACCCCCAGAGCTGAGGGGTCCCGGACCCGTGGGGTGCAGGGGTCCCTGGACCTATGGGATGTGGGGGTCGTGGGCCCGTGGGTTGAGAGGAGTCTTATTGGTGTGGGCTGCGACGGTTCCCGGGCATTTGGGATGCACGGGTCCTGGGCCCTTGGAAGTGCAGGTTTCCCGGACCCGTGAGATGATGAAGGTCCCAGAGCTGTGGTGTGAGGGGGTCCTGGGCCCACAGAGATGAGAGGATTCTGGGCCCGTGGGGTGTGGGGATCTTGGAGCTGTGGGGTGCGATGAGTCCCGAGCCCTTGGGGTGCGGGGGATCCCGAGCCTGTGGGGTGCGGGATCCCAGCGGGGCCATTCCCGGCGGCGCCCCCAGGGGGCGGTAGAGCGCGGGGCGGGGGAGCAGCGGAGCCCCCGCCCCTGACCCCCGCCTTCTGCCTCGTCCAGCCCTCGTCCCCGCCCTCTCGCCTCTGACTCCGCCCCTATCC